>JAJKFI010000053.1:5834210-5855097 GCA_029204185.1 Lerista edwardsae | reverse complement strand
ATCTATCTATCTATCTATCTATCTATCTATCTATCTATCTATCTATCATCTGAGCTGGACATGACCTATACTGTTTGTTTAAATGTGTTCTTTTTTTAATGCTGCTGTCAATAAAGGTATTTTGAGGACTATTTCAGGTGTAGGACCTGCTGTGGCACAGTCTCTAAGGACACCATCCTAGCCTGGAATTAGGCTGGCACAGTTAGGCCAGCAAATTTTGGCTGGCACAAGGGACACCATAAAGGGCGCAATCCTAGTTAGGCCAGCATAAACTAAGTCAGCAAAGTTTGGCCAGCACAAGGGTCACCGTAAAGCGTGTTTGGACCACTCTTGGAGTCAGAGAGGCCAGCACACAGGCATGAGCCATCCTCCCTGGCTCCGAGAGTAGTCCAAACATGCTTTACGGAGGCCCTTGTGCTGGCCAAACTTTGCTGGCTTAGCTTATGCCGGCCTAACTCCAGTTTAGGATTGCGCTCAAAGTATGTTTGGACCACTCTCGGAGTCAGAGAGGCCAGCATACAGAAAGGCGCCATACTCCCTGACTCCGAGAGTGGTCCAAACACCCTTGTATCTGGCATTCTGAGGTAAATTTCTCAGGTAAAATTCTGAGGAAAATATGAGGTAAAAAGTCTGGCCAGCACAAGGGACACCGTTAAGTATGTCGGGACCACTCTCAGATCAGAGAGGTCAGCACACAGACGTGCGCCATCCTCCCTGACCCCAACAGTGGTCCAAACGCGCTTCATGGTGCCCCTTGTGTGGCCAAACTTTGCTGGCCTAATGTCTGCCGGCCTAACTCCAGGTTAGGATTGCGCCTTAAGGCCCTGAACTTCCAATCTAGAATCCCCAGTACCATGAACTCACCAAGCTAGCTCCTCCCCCTCAGCCTCAGTTTTCCTCATCTGCAATATGGGGATCGTAATACTTGAACTACCTTGCAGGGTTGTTGTCGGAGTTTTACTACTTGCGTTTTAATACGTCTCCGGTTGGCTTGGAGAAGCCGGTGTAGATTTGATTGCTCTTGTTCTAACCATTGCCAACTCTTCTTCTCCCCCCCCCCGAATCCTGAGGTTTGCCAAGCAAACAAGGCACGTCATGTTTGCCACACCGCACTGATGCGAACAGTTTAATGTATTAGAGACGGGTGCATGAATTTTGCATGAAAAGCTTGCCTTTCGAGATGACAGCCACTCTGCTGGGCTAAACGAGCTTTGAAGGGAGGGAGAGCTCCCTTCTTTCGCGTTCAACATTGAAGCAGGCGAGAGAAGCCTGGATTTCTCCTCGGAGAAGGTCCCGTTTCTGGAGGAAACTGAAGGAAGCCGCAAGGATTGAGGGTTCGATCCGAACCTGGAGTCAGGCCAGCAAAGTTTGGCCGGCACAAGGGACACCGTAAAGCGTGTTTGGACCACTCTCAGAGTCAGAGAGGCCAGCACACAGATGTGAGCCGTTGTTTCTGACTCCTAGAGTAGTCCCAACATGCTTTATGATGTCCCTTGTGCCGGCCAAACTTTGCTGGCTTAGCCAGCCTAACTCCAGTTTAGGATTGCGCCCTTAATGGCGCAGTCCAAACCTGAGTTAGGCTGGCACAGTCAGGCCAGCCAAGTTTGGCTGGCACAAGGGACACTGTAAAGCGCGTTTGGACCACTCTCGGAGTCAGGGAGGATGGCGCATGGCTGTGTGCTGGCTTCTCTGACTCTGAGGGTGGTCCAAACATACTTGACGGTGTCCTTTGTTCTGGCCAGACTTTGCTTTATTTACCTCAGATTTACCTCAGAATTTTATCTCAGAAATTTACCTCAGAATGCCAGATACAAGGGAGTGGCATTTGGACTACTCTCGGAGTCAGGGAGGATGGCGCACTTCTGTGTGATGGCCTCTCTGACTCTGAGGGTGGTCCAAGCATACTTTATGATGTCCCTTGTGCCGGCCAAACTTTGCTGGCCTAACTGGGCCGGCCTAACTCCAGGTTAGGATTGTGCCCTAAGTAGCCAGTCATCTTTCACCAAGCCAGACTTGGGCCTTAGAGGCAAAGCCATGGGAATACTCGCCCGTTGTGTGGCATGCTCACCGCTATTTCAAAGCATCTTGCACCCACCATCCCAGATCAGTTGCAGGCCCCCCACTGCTGAGAAACCCCTGTGGCACTAAGTGTGGGGCTGTTACACAAGCAGTGTCAATTGTGACCTGCGCCTTAATCTAGGAGAAGCTAAGCCAATCAGGCCCCCTCCATGAGCCTGTCCAGATGGGTGTCTCTGCTTCTTGAGGAGTGCTGTGACCTCATAAGGCAAGAACATCAGCCTACTTGAGGGCCACCATTCCCATCCCCCTATTCCCGGAATCCGGCACATAATGGTAACCTCTGCTTTGATGGCCCAAGCGAATGGTCGAGCTCTCCCACAGAGGCCAAATTATTTTGAGCTTGGGGTTTCTTCACTCCCATAGAGGGCTGGGTGGAAGTTGAAGGCATGCCCGGCTGTGACATGGGGGGTGACAATGAAAAGGGTGTTCACTTAAGCTGTGCCTGCATCACAGTGCCAGCAGCCTGGAGGCAAGCAAGTGTAGTTGGCCTGTTAGTGGAGGGCAATGAGTACCTGCAGAACCAGAACTTCCGAGCTGTTGGTACTTGCAGAACTTGGAACCAGAGCTTCCAAGTGGCAGGAAGTAGTGGTTCCGCATGGGTGAGACCTCACCTGGGGTCCTGTGCCCAATTCTGGGCACCTCAGTTCAAGAAGGATGCAGCCAAGCTGGAGAAGGTTTGGAGAAGAGCAGCGAAGATGATCAGGGGGCTGGAAAACAAGTCCTGTGAGGAAAGGTTGAGGGAACTTGGTATGTTTAGCTTGGAGAAGAGAAGGCTGAGCGGGGATATGATGGCACCCTTCAAATACCTGAAGGGCTGTCATAAGGAAGAAGGGACAAATTCTCATCTGCCTTTGACAGTAGAATTGGGTCCAATGGGTACAAATTGCAAGGGAGGAGATTCCAGTTGGACATCAGGAAGAATTTCTTGATAAGGGTGGTTCAAAAGTGAGAGCGCAATCCTAAACTAGAGCTAGGAAAGCATAAACTAAGCCAGCAAAGTTTGGCCGGCACAAGGGCCACCGCAAAGTGCGCTTGGACCACTCTCGGGGTCAGGGAGGATGGCTTGTGTCTGTGTGCTGGCCTCTCTGACTCCAAGACTGGTCCAAACATACTTTATGGTGGCCCTTGTGCCAGCCAAACTTTACTGGCTTAGCTTATGCCGGCCTAACTCAGTTTAGAATTGCGCCCTGGAATAGATTGCCAAGGGAAGTGGTAGATTCTCTCTCACTGGAGACTTTCAAGCAGAGGCTCGACAGGCACCTGCTGGAGATGCTCTAGAAGGATATCCTGCTACACGCAGGGGGTTGGACTAGATGGCCTTGTAGGTCCCTTCCAACTCTATGGTTCGCCCAGTGCAAGATGCAGTGCACGCCCTGTTGGCAGGGCTGCCTCATTGCTGGAAAATGGGATCAGATCAGGCCCTAATTTGACCCCCTTGGTGGTATAAGAGGAGTGCAATTCTGCGATGCGTGTTTGGGAACTTAAGTATTCCCTTCTTGTCGATTTCATCCCCTCTGTTGAAACCCGCCAAGTCTTGAGAAACCAACAAGAACTATGAAAAAGAAGGATGTCAAAATCGAATCTCGGTGGACCATCAAATGACCACAGAGGGAGGACGATGGTGGTCCCGTTGTCGGTGGCGGGCTCCTCGAGCGTCTGCGGCGGGGTGGCGGGCTCCATGCAGATCAAAGGAGTCGGGAACGCGGTGCTGGGCTCCATGCAGGTCCACGGGACGGGGACCGATCTGAGCGGGCCGTCCGTGGTGGGCTCCATGCAGATCAAAGGCGCTCAGAGCTGCTGCACCGGACCGACGGTGCTGGGCTCCATGCAGGTCAGAGGAGCGGCGAGTTGCTGTGCCAGCCCGGCGCTGATGGGCTCCATGCAGGTCACGGGCGCGCCCAACGATGTGGCCATCATCTCGTCGACGCCGCTCAACGGGACGCTGAGCAACTCCGGGGCACCCAGCGTGGGGGGTTCGATGCAGGTCAAAGGGGGCACCAACGATTTGGGGATGCCCACGGTGATGGGTTCGATGCAAACCCAGGGAATGCCAGGGAGCGACCAGCCTACAAGGACTGTGCTGATTCCGATGCACGTCCGAGGGCAGACCGCGGACTCGCCTGCAAATGGCGGGCCGCCTCCTGCGCCGGTGAGAGCCACGCCAAGTGACCACATGGGGAAGGTGGCCATGGTTCCTCCTCAATCCAGGGCGGTGCCTAGCGACTATCCCCAAAGGGTGCCCAGCAATCACGCCAGAAGGGTGCCCAGCAACCATGCCAGAAGCAACCATGGCAAAAGGCCTCCTCCTCCACCACCACCTCTTCCACTTCCTCCTCTACCGGTCAAACCAGTCCAGCAACCATCAAGGAGGTCAAGATCGCCTTCTCCTGCATCGCCGCCACCGAAAGCCGATTACTCTCTCGGGCCTAGTCCTTCGTATACCGGAGCAGCAGCAAAGAGCCCATCAGGGAAGGCGTTACATCCAACACCGAAAGGACCATCAGAAAAGAAGGGGGTAAATACTTAGTGGTTTGGGGTTTTTTTTTAAGTGGTGGTTGGGTACAATGGGGAAACCAGGATTGTTGACAAAAAACGGAAGGGTCTCTTTTTGGCCCTGGGAACTCCAGCCCAAAAATGTCACACTGTATATCCCTTTGCAGGGAGGGAGCCTTGAACGTTTAGGGCGCAATCCAAACCTGGAGTTAGGCTGGCACAGTTAGGCCAGCAAAGTGTGGCCGGCACAAGGGACACCCTAAAGCACGTTTGGACCACTCTTGGAGTTAGAGAGGCCGGAACACAGACGTGCGCCATCCTCCCTGACTCCGAGAGTGGGCCAAACGCCACTCCCTTGTATCTGGCATTCTGAGGTAAAATTCTGAGGTAAATATGAGGTAAATAAAGCAAAGTCTGACCAGCACAAGAGACACCATAAAGTATGTTTGGACCCCTCTCAGAGTCAGAGAGGCCAACACACAGGCATGAGCCATCCTCCCTGACTCTGAGAGTGGTCCAGACACGCTTTGCGGTGTCCCTTGTGCTGGCCAAACTTTGCTGGCTTAGCGTATGCCGGCCTAACTCCAGGTTAGGATTGCACCCCTAGTATTTCTAGGCACACAAGTCATGCATTATGAGAGGACAGCAGAGGCCAGACCTCATCAAAGTCATTTTGTATGAGGCTCTGCTGGACTCTGGATCATGACCCCCACCTCGAGATTGCTCTTTTATGTTGGAGTGGGAGGGCTTCCATCTTGCATGGGCTTTTGTTTTCCTTTTGCACTCAAATCCCCCCAGCTCAAATCCCCCCAGTATTCTCAGTTTACAAAGGAAGAACGCATGCTTAAGATCTCTTAGCCGTTAAAGAATCTGTGGGCTCAATCCTAACCTGGAGTTAGGCCAGCAAAGTTTGGCCAGCACAAGGGCCACTGTAAAGCGCATTTGGACCACTCTTGGAGTCAGAGAGGCCAGACACAGACGTGCGCCACCCTCCCTGACTCCGAGAGTGGTCCAAATGCCACTCCCTTGTATCTGGCATTCTGAGGTAAATTTCTGAGGTAAAATTCTGAGGTAAATATGAGGTAAATAAAGCAAAGTCTGACCAGCACAAGGGACACCATAAAGTACATTTGGAGCACTCTCGGAGTCAGAGAGGCCAGCACACAGACGGGCACCATCCTCCCTGACTCCCGAGAATGGTCCAAACATACTTGACGGTGTCCCGTGTGCTAGCCAAACTTTGCTGGCCTAACCGTGCCGGCCTAACTCCAGGTTAGGATTGCACTCTGTATTAAATATGATTCTTCCTTAAGGGTCTCCCAGCTGGGTGGGACTTTGCAAGAATCCTCAGAAGCTGACCGTCAGTGACCGTTTTCTGCCCTCCTTTGGGGTGGGAGGGGGAGAGAGGCTGTGGCTCTGTCATAGAGAGGAGTGGGTAAAGCTCAGTGGTCCAGTATGTCTGTTTCATGCAGAAGCACCCCCACCTCAAACCCTCTGGGTGTCTCTAGGGCTACGGAAGACTCTGAAAACCATGGACAGCAGCTGCTAGCTAATTCAAAAACATTTATATATGGTGTTTTAACTGGAAAAAGTTCACAAGCAATTTACCAGCACCCCCTCGTATCCACGGACCCCCAGATCTGCAGATTCACTTCTCCGCGGTTCTCCGTCCCCACATGTCATGTTCTATCTCAACCTGGAGTTGGGCCGGCACAGTTAGGCCAGCAAAGTTTGGCCGTACAAGGGACACCTTAAAGCGTGTTTGGACCACTCTTGGGATTCAGAGAGGGCCCAATCCTATCCAGCCTCCCCACACCGACACAGCCATGCCAATGGGTGCATCGTGCTGCGGGAGGGGGAGTTACGGAGGCTTCTTCCAGGTAAGGGGACGTTTATTCCCTTACGTTGAGGCTGTACCAGCAGTGGAATGTTGGATAGGACTGAGCCCTAAGAGAACACTAACATGAAGCAGGAAGCTTCCTGCTTCCTGATAGCATTCTGGCTGTCTCTCGCCTCTAACATTCCTATTACATATCTGCCGTCTTTTCCTGTGGCGCCAAGCACTCCCGCCTCTTCCTGTTTCGCCTCTTGCGGAACGCTAGAGGAGGAAGGTGAGAAACAGTCAACCGGAATGTCAGTTGACTTGATGAGCCAGTCAAGCTGGGTGTGGTTAATAGGCCTCCTGGAGGTCTATGGAGGCCTCTGTGGGCCTTGCAACCCCTCTGGACACAACAGGAAGGCGCTCAGCGGGCACTCCCAAGGTTTTCAATATCCGCGGATTCGGTATCCGCGGGAGGCGGAGTCCAGGAATGGATCCCTGCCGATACCAAGATCTAACTGTATTATCTTTGCTAGGAGTTTGGTGTTCAGAGAGATGAAGATACTATAGTTTTTGGTTTCTCCTACCCAGGATGCTGCCTTCTACTGATCCGTCTAGCTCAGGATTGTCTCCTTGACCGCAAGGAGACCAGTTTCAGGATGGGAGGAGGGGTCCTTCTTCCTGGAGACGCCAAAGATTGAATCGGGGCCCTTCTGCATGCAAAACAGATGCTCTACCACAGAACTTCAGCCCCTTCCTTCTGATCCGAGGAATCCGCAATCCTCTGCAGAATGTCCCTCCGACTAAACCTCAGTCAGGCCTGGGGGGGGGGGGGTGAGGACTGAACCCAGAGTCCGTGAAACCACCTGAGGTGGTCATCTCAGGTGGTGGATTGGCAAGGGAAAGACCTCCTCCTTGTCCTACTCCCGGAAACTGGAAAGGAGGAGGGGGTCAGCGCAGAAGAGTCACTATAGAGAAGAGGGCCATGCGGATGGGGGGGTAGGTGGGGATCATGACCCTTTAATAGAGCAGTCTGAATAGCATTCATGATGCCTGCTGAGGGCCGGAAGTGACGTCATGAAGCAGGAAGTGACGTCCTGAAGCAGGAAGTGATGTCCTGAGGCAGGAAGTGATGTCATGAAGCAGGTCATGAGCAGAAATAAGCACTTTTTTTCCCTCAGAGCGCAATCCAAACCTGGAATGAGGCCGGCACAGTTAGGCCAGCAAAGTTTGGCCGGCACAAGGGACACCATAATGTATTTTTGGACCACCTTTGGAGTTGGAGAGGCCAGCACACAGAGGTGCGCCATCCTCCCTGTCTCAGAGAGTGGTCCAAACGCACTTGACGGCGGCCCTTGTGCCGGCCAAACTTTGCTGGCCTAACTGTGCCGGCCTCACGCCAGGTTCGGATTGAGCCCTCACTTAGCAACTCATTAGCTGCAAATACGCACACCTTGACCGTGTTTTCAAGGTACGGGAGGACCCAGTTAACGTGAATTCTACCTTTTCAGCAGTGACCTCTCAGCACCTCTCAGCAGCTGAGAGCAGCTGGTGGCGGTGCTGGGAGAGCCCGAGGGCTGAATAAAGAGCTTCTGGGGGCCACATCCAACCCACAGCCTTGTCAAGCATGACACCCCGGGCTAGAGTGTCAGAGACCATTCTGCACATAACTCTGTCCCTCTGTTGTTTTTTTTAATCCTGAGAGCAGGAGAAATAGCAGTGCATATGGCGTCTGGTGCTCTTCTGGGTCTTAGGCTATCCCTGGGCTGAGGGGGCCCTGAGGCAGAACCAGTGATGTCATGCAGGGGGAACGCGGGGGAACTCAGTTCCACTAGTTAAAATTAGGGCTGACTCCGCCCACTTCACTCTCCCCCCTCCCAATTCCGCTGCAAAGAGCTTTTCTTCTTGGTTGGCCGGCACTCAGAGGGTTAAAGGGAGCGACTCCGGATTCCTAGGGGGGCGAAGGCAGTGATGTCATTCAGGGGGAACGGACCAGAATGGGCGTTCCGGATCCTAACGGGCTTCGTGGCTGGTTCCAGGTTCCCGACAAGTGCCAATCAAAAGTGAGTTCCTGTTCCTAAATCATTTGAATGACACCACTGGGCAGAACTCCATTGGCCGTAAGCCAGAGGGGTCTCCTCTGCCCCTGAATGGCAGTGTGGGACACAAGCGTGTTCCTGCATCGTGGGTTTTGAGGACATTGGGACGCAGGGTCTGTGCAAAGGGTGCAACTTGAGCGCATTTTGTCTTCGCAGTTTTGGCGGTAAGGAATCCTGGATCCGGCCTGTGCGTGTGCGTCAGAAAGCCCCCCGCGGTCTTCTCCAGCGCGTGCTGCCAGAGTAAGCAGGCGGCCACTGCCCGGGCGCGCTTGATGTGACCGCTGGCCACGAATCTGTATTTAAGTAAGCATCAAGCAGCTTCAGGAGTCCTGCTGAGCTAAAAATACAGTGAGCCCTCGGTGTCCGCAGGGGATCGGTTCCACGACCCCCCCCCAAAAAAAAATCTGTAGATAATGAAATATGTGCGGGAAGGGGGCATGGTCACGGTGCCACAGGGACTCCCCTTTAGGTTGTGCCAGGCCCTCTGGATTTTGCACCAGCATCTCTGTGTCTTCAGAACACCTCCCAGATGTGACGGGAAGCCACTTCCTGTTCACTTCGGCAGCTTCCTGGCTTGTCTGGGAGATTTTTCTGCGGCCAGGGAAGGCCTGCGGAATGGGTCGCAGCCAGAAGCCACTTCTGGGCATGCCCAGAAGACTATCTGTGCTGGGCAACTGAGGTTTTCCAGCCCATGGATAAGGAGAGGCCACTGTATAAGGAAGAATACTTGCAAAACCACACTTGTGTCTGTGTACTCAGGTCCTGAGCTGCCTCTCCTACTGTGTTCACATTGCAGACCTGTGGCAGCTTGTGGCACAGGAGAGCTATGAACATATGAAACTGCCTTATTGGCCCATTAAGTGCACAATCCTAACCTGGAGTGAGGCCAGCACAGTTAGGCCAGCAATGTTTGGCCTGCACAAGGGATACTCTAAAGTATGTTTGGACCACTGTTGGAGTCAGAGAGGCCAACACACAGACGTGCACCATCTCCGAGAGTGGTCCAAACGCCACTCCTTTGTATCTGGCATTCTGAAGTAAATTTCTGAGGTAAAATTCTGAGGTAAATATGAGGTAAATAAAGCAAAGTGTGGCCAGCACAAGGGACACCATAGAGTATGTCTGGACCACTCTCGGAGTCAGAGAGGCCAGCACACAGACTTGCGCCATCCTCCCTGACTTCGAGAATGGTCCAAAAGCACTTTACGGTGTCCCTTGTGCTGGTCAAACTTTGCAGGGCTAACCGTTCCAGCCTCACTCCAGGTTAGGAGTAACCTGTAAGCTTTGTAATAGCTCTCCAGGGTTTTGTACACAGGTCTGCCCCAACCAGGGTCTGAAGGCAAAACTAACGGCACACTTACGAAGCAGTCAAATTCATGAACATTCTTTTTTCAACCCACCCCAAATTATCTTGAAAGGCAAATAATTGCAAGAAGCCACACGGCTGTGAAATGTTCTGTCCTGATTACACTGAGAGCGCAATCCTAACCTGGAGTTAGGCTAGCATAAGGGACACTGTCAAGTATGTTTGGACTACTCTCAGAGACAGAGAGGCCAGCACAAGACGTGCGTCAGCCTCCCGACTCTGAGAGTGGTCCGAACGCACTTTATGGTGGCCCTTGTGGTGACCAAACTTTGCTGGCCTAACTGTTCCGGCCTAACTCCAGGTTAGGATTGTGCTCTGAGGAACTCAGATGGAATGGAAAAACGTTGCCCACTATAAGGGGGAAAACCCTAACTGTAACAAATCTTTTAATGCAATTAAAAATAATAATCCTTGTGAAAGAAATAACTACCTCCCACGTTCTTGTGAAATTAGTTTTGATTCCATGGTCTTGATTTGTATTTGTTTCAGTGAGTTACTTTGAAAACCTATCCTGACTAGGAAGCATTCATATGGAGTTTTCGTTTTTTCCAGTGACCTGGAGGAAAGCTGTGGTTGGAAACGCATTGGGCATGTGTGAACCATTCAATAAAAGTTTTGAGCACCCATTTAAGGTGTCACTTCTATTTTTTCCCCCTCCCTTCCGTCTTGGTGCTGACCCCAGATCTTTTCAGGGATAGAACAGGAAATCTTCTGAAGCCAAAATGCACTTGTCAGAGCAGTGTTATTCAAAATGTGGGTCTGGACCCACTCCATGATGGGTTGTAGCCTCTGTCCAAGGTTCCAGGCACAGATCTTTTCCAGCCCTGCTTGGAGACAACAGCAGCTAAAGAGGGAATCTTTTGCATGAAACAGCTCTCTACCCACTGAGCCACACTGCCACTCCCACATGACCATCTCTTAATATTGGGACACAAATTTGGAGGAACTGACAAAATTCTGCAAAGGTGGTTGTATAAGGGTTTGAACATGACAACTAGGTGACTTAGGGTGTAATCTGAACCTGGAGTTAGGCTGGCAAAGTTTGGCCGGCACAAAGGATACCGTAAAGTCTGTTTGGACCACTCAGTCAGGGAGGATAAGGTAAGTGATAAGGAAATAGGCCTGGCCCAAGTGCAAATGGGTATGGGGTCTCTGGGGGCAGAGTCACACCTCCGTTTTCAGGGCCTGCCAGTAGGCTGCATCTAGGAATGCAATCCTAAATTGGAGTTAGGCCGGCATAAACTAAGCCATCAAAGTTTGGCCAGCACAAGGGCCACCATAAAGCGTGTATGGACTGCTTTCAGAGTCAGGGAGGATGGTGCACGTCTCTTGCTGGGCACCTGATAGACTCTAGACCAGTGTTGTTCAAACTGTGGGTCGGAACCTGACGTCAGGTGGGTGGCGGAAAGCTGGGAGCAGCCATCTTGGAAACTGCCACCTGACTCTTGTTACAGTCCTTTTGTGCGTGTTCACAGTTTGAATTTTCAAGTGCAGGTTTTTGATTTTTTAATTGTTTTTAGTTCAGTGCTTTTGTCCTCCTCTTGCTTTCTGTCAGGAATGTTTCCTGGTTGTGCAATGGCTGCAGTCCAAGAATGCCAACTTGCTTTTCAGGAGTGTCATTTTCTTATTTTACAACGACAAGCACTTCCTGCTTGACGATGTCACTTCCTGCCCAAGGTTCCACTTCCAGGTTAATGACATCGCTTCCGGTGGGTCCTGACGCGAGTGCCATTCTAAAAAGTGGTTCCGGGTCCAAAAAATTTGAATGCCACTTATCTAGACAAACCCACTTCATTCTGGCATCCGATTTTGCGGACTTCTGTCTACTTTGCCGGACACCAAAACAAAATTGTGGTTTTTTTTCCTATGAGGTCTCTCTTTTTGAGACAGTCACAGATGTGGCTGGCGAACGACCTATTAATCATGTGTTTTTCTTGAGGCTCCCAACATTTTGGGAAGGTGCCAGTCAACGAGTTGTGAGCTCCTTACTCTCCTTCCTCATGTTACAACCGATGAGTTCATCATAACTCATTTCCTCTGTAAATATAACCAAGTGATGGAGATGATAATTAGCCACATGTCTGCTGCTGATAGCTGAGCTGTTGCCTCCTCCGCACTGACTATCTGGTAGACACACTTCCTAAATTGTCTCGTCGAGTGGTCATGAGCAATCTGCCGAAAAGGCCGTGAGTCGGGTTCCACGGAATTCATGCCGAGAGCTCGTGTACACGTTAGTGTTGCTTCGTGATGTTTCTCTTCTGGCCTGATGCTTTTGATCACTTCAAGGGTTATCAGCCACACATGATGAGTCTCCAGCTTTCTGCCCCAGGCAACCACGTCAGGAGTGTTGGGATGATCTGCGCCAATCAAGGTTTTCTCCGAGCATCCTAATCCTTGGTGTTACCATCTCGTGTTCTCCCCTAGAGCCGTTTTTACCGTTCCCAGGGTGCAATCCTAAACTGCACTGGAGAAGGGAGGGGGCAGTTGTCCAGCCTCAGAATAGCTATTGCGGCCCACTTCCAGTTTCATGGCTATGGCCATGTAGCCACCTGCTAAACAGATTGTCTTTATGATGAATAGAATCATTCAGGGCGCAATCTTAATCTGGAGTTAGGCCGGCACAGTTAGGCCAGCCAGGTTTGGCCAGCACCAGGGACACCGTCAAGTATGTTTGGACCACTCTCAGTCATAGAGGCCAGTACACAGATGTGCGCCATCCTCCCAGAGTGGTCCAAATGCGCTTGACGGTAACTTTTGGGCCGGCCAAACTAGGCTGGCCTAACTGTGCCGGCCTAACCCCAGGCTAGGATTGCGCCCTAAATATCTGGCTGTGTAACACCCCTGGCTCCTCCTCCCCCCGACCTCTCATCTCAAAGGATGCCTCACCCCTGCCACCCCCTGCAAGATCAACCATTTTTGATTGTGCAAAGTGGTTCCGGAAGTTTCCGAGCATCGCCAGAGGGAGAGCTCATTAGCACAGTAGCTGAGACAGGCAAGTCCACGGCTATGTGGTCTTCTGGCATATCAGGCGCTCCCTTTCACTGGTCTTGTAGCAACATTATGGGGCTCTTGCTGAAAGCCCCACCCACCCACCCACCCAACGAGAGGTGGACATGAGCCAATTGTTAGAAGGGGATCCTTAAAAGGGCGTCTCGTGTCTCATTCTTCTGTTTTCAATCCCGCAGGAAGAATACAAGAAGAACTTGACTTGGCAGAAATCCAACTCCCTGTCTGACTCTCACGATGATGAACTCTCTCCGCCACCTCCCAACCCGGTGGTCAAAGCTCGACGCAGAAGGGGGGGAGTCAGTGCCGAAGTGTACACCGAAGAAGATGCGGTTTCATACGTCAGGAAGGTAACAACCTGTTGGATGCTGGTCTCCGCACCGGCACTGTAAATCTTATTTTTGTGCTGTTTTTGTGCATCTGTTCTGCCAAGGTCTCTTAAGAGCCCAAATCTAATCTGGAGTGGGCTGGCACAAGTTAAGCCAGCAAAGTTTGGCCGGCACCAGGGCCACCATAAAGCGCGTTTGGACCACTCTCGGAGTCAGGGAGGATGGCGCCCGTCTGTGTGCTGGCCTCTCTGACTCCAAGAGTGCTCCAAACATACTTTACGGTGTCCCTTGTGCTGGCCAGACTTTGCTTTATTTACCTTATATTTACCTCAAAAATTTACCTCAGAAATTTACCTCAGAATGCCAGATACAAGGGAGTGGCGTTTGGACCACTCTCGGAGTCAGGGAGGGTGGCGCACGTCTGTGTGCTGGCCTCTCTGGCTCCAAGAGTGGTCCAAACACACAGCCAGCCACACTTAGCTGGCCTAACTGTGCCAGGCTGACTCCAGGTTAGGATTGCGCCCTGAATTACATTTTAAGGTGGCAATGCGGTTACCCCAAAACTAAAGGTGCGGGAGCTGTGCAGTCAGGATGACGATTGAACCAGGATGGGAAAAATCTGGAGAAATGAGAGGTTCTATGAGTTATCTTATAGGGACGTGGTGGCATTGCGGGTTAAACCGCTGTTGCTGAGCTTGCTGACCAGAAGGTTGGTGGTTCGAGACCGTTCGACGGAGTGAGCTCCCGTTGCTTGTCCCAGCTCCTGCCAACCTAGCAGTTCGAAAGCACCTAAAAATGCAAGTAGATAAATAGGGACCACTTCAGTGGGAAGGTAAAGGTGTTCTGTGCGCTACGGTGTATAGTCATGCCGGCCACATGACCACGGAAGCTGGTCCTCGGACAAACGCCGGCTCTTCGGCTTTGAAACGGAGATGAGCACTGCCCCCTAGAGTCGGTCACCGCTAGGCCATTGGGTCGTGGGGAAACCTTTACCTTTTTATGAGTTATCTTAGAATAACACTTGTAAAAAACACATTTGAAGAAAATGCATGGGGTTTATGGTCAGCCTGCCTATATAAACCACCATGAGTCTATAACACTGCACATATGCGAGAAAGGGGGTATATGCAGTACATACAGTCATAAAATCAATAAGGTGAAGAACAAGAACAATAAGGTGAAGAACAAGGCAGAAGTGTGGGGGAGAGGAAAGTGTCCCGCCTCTTCCTTTTCCAGTCCAGGAAGTGGGAGGAGCCAAGGCTGGCAGGCCAACCCTGGTCAACAGGTGGGATCAACAGGTGGGACCTCAACAAGTACATGGCCCAAGGCACGTTGGTGTTGGAGAACTGCTAAAATAAGCCGTTGTGGGGTTCACCGTGCACCTCTCCCTTTCTTTCCTGGTCTCAGGTTATTCCAAAGGACTATAAGACGATGACCGCTTTGGCCAAAGCCATCTCCAAGAACGTGCTCTTTGCTCACCTGGATGATAACGAGAGGAGGTAGGACCCGGTCCTTGGGTTGGCCTTTCGGGTCTGCCGTCAGTTGCTTAACAATATGGCCTCCATGCGCCCTCTTTTATTTGGTGCTCTATCCCAGCCCTTCTGTATCTTACTGGAGCCGCGACCCACCTCGCCGCCCAGACCCACCACGGGCCACGTGCAAAGCAAGGCACCTGGAAACAGCGGGCGGTGACTGCTTCTTGGGGGGGGGGAGCTGATTTTGGCCTGGCCGGACCCAGGGGCGGGCATCCCACACAAGAACTCCACTCGCTGCGCTGGCCTCACTCCGTGCAAAGTGCCGTCCGCAGGCAATCCGCTCTCCGCCGCAGTGTGGAACCCCCCCCTCCCATGCGCAGGTCCTAATTGTGTGGAATCGATGCAGTGAGGCTCAAACTGTCCCTGGACCAGGGAGTGGAAGGGAGGAACAATGCAGACAACTGAGCGGGTGATAGGGGAAGACTCCGCCCATCCGCTGCCTGAGACAGCCTCCTCAGTCAGCCGCTTTGATGGGCCGGGCCGGGCGCTTGTCATTTCCATTATGAAGATGGGAAGGAAGCTGCTTTTCCCTTGCATGAGAGTATCTGGTGCAGCTTCTCCTGTGGGGGTTGTTTCTGTGCACCCCTAGTTAGCCTTGGCTACCTGTAGGACTATGAGAGCACTCTTCAAATGCCTGAAGGGCTGTCCTAAGGAAGAAGGGACAAATCTGTTCTCATCTGCCTCTGACAGTAGAACTAGGTCCAGTGGGTACAAACCGCAAGAGAGGAGATTCCAGCCGGACATCGGGAAGAATTTCTTGACGATCAGGGCCGTTCGACAGTGGAACAGATTGCCACCGGAGGGAGGTGGTGGCTTCTCCCTCACTGGAGACCTTCAAGCAGGGGCTCGGCAGGCACCTGCTGGAGAGGCTCTAGGGGGATTTCCTGTGACAGGCAGGGGGTTGGACTAGATGACCTTGTAGGTTCCCTTCCATGATTCTATAAACGGGAGTTGAACTGCACACTTACCTGGGAGCATGTATAGGACTGCAGCCTTAAAGCCGCAGCTCATTCAAAGCAGCAGCTTACCCAGGATAGCAGACTGGATGTTTTGGTCAGGGTCATCCAGATGAACCAACAGTTCCCGATAGAGAACCTCAATATTGGGTTTCAAGAGGCAGGGGGTTGGACTAGATGACCTTGTAGGTCCCTCCTAACTTGATGATTCTATGCTACGCAGGCCGAACTTCACAGCCTGCCTACTCCAAAGCCACCAGGTTTACTTTAATGCAGTTCCTCCAGTGTAAAGAAACCACGGGGTGCAGCTTGCTTCTTTGTGGCCCGGCCCGCACTGCGCCTTGTGAGGTGGCAGCTGGCCTCTCTGCGTCCTTGTAAAAAGGAACTGCTCCTAAGATTTCCAGAAACAAAGGTGGCCTTTGAATGAATTGCAACAGCTGTACGAGTCCGACATGCCCTGTTCCCTGCCAGCTGCTGCATGCAGTTATTGGGGCTGGCTGTAACAGAATACTTCCAGCATTTTGTAACTCTGGACTTTTTTTGGGGGGGGGGGAAGGGGGATGGGCGGGAAATATTGAGCACAGCTGTCAGGGTCCTGAGTTCGAGTCTCCTGGCACCTTGCAATAGGCTGGCTGCAAAAAAAAAAAAAAAGGCTGCTTTTGTTGAGTTGCAATTTCAAGAAGGAATTTCTGGAATATGGAGGATGTTGATATTACGAAGTTCACATCAGGCAGTGCCCGCATTGTGGCTCACTCTCAACTTTCCCACCTGACATTAGGGCGTATGACAAGCCCTTCTGGATCAGTTCCAAGGCCTACCAAGTCCAGAAATTCATCACAAACGCAGCGTTAGCTCTGATTGGTTGAGCTGCTGTGTGTCATAGAATGCTCAGGGTGTGTGTCATAGAATGCTCAGAGCTGGTGTGTGTCAAAGAATGCTCTGTTTGGGAACTAAATAGTCTGCAGTCCAGCTTCTGTGAGGGAAGGAAAAGTTGTCAATCGGGCTGGGACGAAAGCTTCGCCTGGAGGCAGGCAGAGGATTGGGTGGAAGTCCCAGGACGTAGGGAAGCTGTGAGACTGAGAGCCCAGGAGATTTTCCTCCCTTTCGATCCAGCACTGTGGCTAAGGCTTGTGGAGCTTAGGAGCAGAAATGCAATTCTTGCATTTATGCTTTCCTTCTCTCTTTAGCTGGAGAAATTTGGGCCTGGTCATTACAGAGTGACTATTTTGGTACCTGCCACCTGGTGTCACTGTGTTCAAGATTATTACCAGAAAAAAAGAGGAAAGCAACACCAGGAGAAAATGTATTTAAAAATAAATAAATCAGTGACCTGTCATGGACAGTAAGGAACGCAAGAACTGACAAGCAGGAAAAGAGGCATTTCTATTGAGCTAAAGTTTGGAAAGCAGTTGGATATCCGCAAACCCATAGCAGGCAACTGCGCAACTTCAGTAGCACAAACAGCCTAGAAAGAAGCAATTAACTCATCTGCATTGCACACCAAGACAATGCAGGACTAGAGGCATTTTGCAAGGAAAACCTGCCCTTTACTATACGTGGGTCCTCTGAGCCACGCTGGGCTCAGAATTCAGGAATCGCTGGGCACAGCGATGGGGTTGTCGCTCAAATACAGTTTTGGCGCTGCAAGATGCCTGATGGGGCGGGCTTTAGAGCACAATCCTAACCTGGCGTGAGGCCGACACAGTTAGGCCAGCAAAGTTTAGCCGGCACAAGGGACACCGTAAAGCACGTTTGGACCACTCTCAGAGTCAGGGAGGATTGTGCACATCTGTGTGCTGGCCTCTCTGACTCCAAGAGGGGTCCAAACATACTTTATGGTGTCCCTTGTGCTGGCCAGACTTTGCTTTATTTACCTCATATTTACCTCAGAAATTTACCTCAGAATGCCAGAAACAAGGGAGTGGCGTTTGGACCACTCTCGGAGTCCGGGAGGATGGCGCACGTCTGTGTGTTGGCCTCTCGGACTCCGAGAGTGGTCCAAACATACCCTACGGTGTCCCTTGTGCTGGCCAAACTTTGCTTTATTTACCTCATATTTACCTCAGAATTTTACCTCAGAAATTTACCTCAGAATGCCAGATACAAGGGAGTGGCATTTGGACCACTCTCGGAGTCAGGGAGGATGGCGCACGTCTGTGTGCTGGCCTCTCAGACTCCGAGAGTGGTCCAAACATACTTGATGGTGTCCCTTGTGCCGTCCAAACATTGCTGGCCAAACTGTGCCAACCTAACTCCAGGTTAGGATCGCGCTCCCAGTTATGTGGTTCTACCAACTTGCCAAAAGTGGAGGTGGAGAGGATGCAATTGAGAAGAGAAGGAAAGCAGCCAGCAAGGAAAGCTACACAATCCTGTCTCTATTTGCCTCTTTTTGGCCGGACCGCTCGAGAGCTGCTGCCAGCCGGGGATGACAACGCTGAACCCGGCTGACCCGGGGATGACTCAGCAGGAGGCAGCGTTGCCCGGTGATGCGGTCGAAGCCCCAACGTCTGGTCCAGGCAGCTCAACAACCCGTGCAGCTGTAGGTGGGAAATTTGGACTTGGGGGCAGAAGCCGGCTGAGCAGGCCAGCAGGTGGTGATGAGAAAGCCACCCCCAAAGTCCCATCTGGGAAAGGAGGAAGTTCCGAAATCCTCCCGCTCCAGATCCCGGGAATTCAGATAGTCCCGTTTTCACCGCCCGGCTACAGCTGCCCCTCGACAGTCCTGGCAAGTGGCAGTTCTCCCTCAAGGTGGAGGTTTTCGTTTCCACCAAACCTTGCGATTATCGCCCCCACCCCAGAGGCCATCTGTGTTTCTCGCTGCAGTTTGGCCCAGGCTGCTTCTTTGCTCCCTGGACGTGGAGGCAGAGAACATGACTAAAACAGATCTCGAACGGGAACAGTGCCGTTCCGTTGGCGGCCTGAGAGGAGGAGGAGGAGGAGGAGGAGGAGGAGGAGGAAGGAAGGAGGAATCAGTGGCTCTGTTTTGGAGGATGCGTCTGCTCGGACGGGAGTAAGCGGACAGAGGGATGTCCTTTTCCCTCTCTCACAACACCAGAACCAGGGGGCGTCCACTCAAATGGAGTGTCGGGAGAGTGAGAACGGATCAAAGGGAAAGACTTTTTGACCCAGCGGGTAATGAATCTGTGGAACTCCTTGCCACTGGGTGACATCTGGTCTGGGTGCCTTTCAAAGGGGATTGGACCGATTTCTGGAGGAAAAGTCCATCGTGGGCCATGATGGGCGGTGCAACCTCCTTCAGTTAGAAATAGGCTACTTCAGAATGCCGGGTGCAAGGGCGTGGCCACAGGATGCAGGCCTCTTGTGGTCTTGTGGGTTCCCTGAGGCATCCGGTGGGCTGTTGGGAGATACGGAAAGCCGGACTAGATGGGCAACGGATGGGACAGCCTGCCTAGGAATCTTGGAGGCTGCCTAGCACTACCCTTGCACGGAGAACTTTGTAAACCCCAGAAAGGATCCATCCTTCCTACAAAACGGTCGGAAAGGGCTGGGCAGACTTCATTGCCTCTCCATCGCCACTGAAAACCTCTCCGCAATGTTGAAGTTCGTTTCCTTTGGCGTCTCCCCCCCCCCCGAAAAAAAACAACCAAGCCAGTTTTAATTAAGTAGGTGAGACTCCATCTGCTTGAAAATACCTCCTCCCCAGCCACTGAATCATTTCCTCCCTTAAAATCTCACCCAGCAGTCCTTTCCTCTCTGCAAGAGCCTGCAATTCACGGCCCTCTTAATCACTTTCCTTTTCCCCATTAGTACATCCTTACATTCTTCCTTTTACCTCTGAGTAGTCAGCAGGAACAATAGGAGGAGGAACTAGATGGTGTGTGTGTGGGGGGGGGAGGAATGTGGGGTTCTCGGAGGTGAGAGAGGCTGGGGAGAGGCCACACCAACCATATTCATTGGGTGACCTTCGCGCATTGCTTAGCTCTCAGTCCGGCCTACCTCGCTGGGTTGTTGTAAGAATAGCATAGATAGGGGAAGTATGTGCACTGGCTTGAGCTCCTGGGAAGAAGGGCCAATGAAACAAGGCAATAATTGCAGGGGACAATCAGTGGGTGCAGGGGGGGGGCTGATCCTCCCCATCAGTTCCCTCCCCCACATTGATGTGATTTTGGTGCACCCAGAGCTGGGGCCCTGTATTTGCCGAGATGGCTCTTAGCTAAGTTCCCAAACTGTTCTTGTGTCTGTGTGTGTCTGTGTGTGCTTGTGCAATGCAGTGTGCTATCCTAACCTGGAGTGAGGCTGGCATACTTAGGCCAGCAAAGCTTGGCCAGCACAAGGGACAAGTATGTTTGGACCACTCGGAATCAGAGAGGCCAGCTCACAGACATGCGCCACCCTCCCTGACTCCGAGAGTGGTCCAAACGCACTTGACACTGGCCCTTGTGCCGGCCAAACTCTGCTGGCCTAACTGTGCCGGCCTCACTCCAGGTTAGGATTGTGCCCTGAGTTGCAGACACAACTCACAACTGAGGGGTTAGGATGGCGCCCTCAGACCTCAAAATTTCCACCTTGGGGATGTCGTTGTAGCTTGCTTGCGTCACAGTGACGTCACTTCCGGCCGTGACATCACTTCAGGTGGGTCCCGGGCAGATCGCCGTTCTGAAAAGTGGGTCCCGGTGCTAAAACGTTCGAGAACCACTGCCTTAAACGATAAAGGCCATTCCATCTCTTGATCCCAATTCCACCAAGAGAATGATCCTTTACCTGCTGACCAGTTTAAAAGCGGTGTTTCCTGAAGATAACATTTATAAATCAATCTCTCTGGATGTCCTAAAACGACCCCCCCCAAAAAGAAAAAGAAAAAGTGGGTTTAAGCTGTTTGCAGAAGGTATCACCCCTCAGCCTGTCCCATGAACAAAAGACAATTCTCTCTCTCTCCAAACTCCCCCCACACCCCTGTGGACATTTTGTGGCACCCCCAATGCGAAAATCTACCAGTGGTGGAGCTGGTATATAAATCCTCTGAAATGCTTTCTTCTCCTACGCCAAACTTCGAGGCTTGTTGCGCACCTGTTGTGCGCTATAGGGAGTGACACTGTGGCGTTTAGCTTGGGAGCTTGTTGGGAGTTGAAGGTCACGATAAAAGATGGACAATCTGTCTGGTAGATTATGGATGGACGGTACTGTTGATAGCTACAGATCTCTCTCTCTCTCTCTCTCTCTCTCTCTCTCTCTCTCTCTCTCTCT
>JAJKFI010000053.1:5800046-5820469 GCA_029204185.1 Lerista edwardsae | reverse complement strand
TAAATATGAGGTAAATAAAGCAAAGTGTGACCAGCACAAGGGACACCGTAACATATATTTGGACCACTCTTGGAGTCAGAGGCCTGCACACAGACGTGCGCCATCCTCCCTGACTCCAAGAGTGGTCTAAACATACTTTATGGTGTCCCTTGTGCCGGCCAAACTTTGCTGGCCTAACTGTGCCAGGCTAACTCCAGGTTAGCATTGCGCTCTAAGTCCGGGGCATTAAAGAAGGTAGTCCAGTAGATAAGGAAGAAGGCAGAAGTCCCTCTGTATTACACCGGTTTATTGTAACAGAGCAACACTGTCTTGTCGGATTTGTTTCATATTGGCTAAAATGTCCAAAGTAATAAATTTGGGACCAGCTGATGCCTAGGAAAGATGTGTGAAATCTTCTTCTTTGGGCATGTTGGAAGAAGACCGTCCAGACTTCCTTCAGCGGTTCTTGACGTCACTCATCTTCAGCCGAAGAATTAGGTAACCCGATCCAGCGGGGCGCTGCCTACCCTGAGTCTGTTTCAAAAAGCGAGTGAGGTATTTCCAGCTGCCTGGCCATGCCTGGCAGTTATTTCGGTGAAAGTCAATTTTTCTTTTTTTAAAGTGCTTGTTTGTGTTGGGGGACCGTCTAATTGGCATTGTTGGGAATTGAAAAACCTCACGCTCCGCAGGAAACCTGCGTGATGCATTGTTCCTGCCGGGGGAAGGTGACTGAGCCGCAGGAGTCCGCCTGGCCACATGGGCAGGAGGAGAAACAAAATGCAAAAATATCACCAGGGCAGTGTTTATAAAAGTGTGGCCACTTTAACACACACACACACACACACACATACAAACACACACACACACAAGCTAGTGTTGTAGCACCTTTGCGGTGAGCTTGTCGTGGCAAAACCAGGCCTGCATCTTGAAAGCAAAACACACACACACAAAATGACACCAGGCAACTCCTGAATTCTGCGTCAAAAAGTGTTGAATTAAGCAAGCAAAGCACACACATTTTGGCATCGTTCATTCTGCTCCTTATAATCCAGCAGGCTCTACATCGCGGCCTGTGGGCCGGATCCAGCTTCAAGGAGGGTTCTGTTCGCCAGACTGGAAGTGTGCATCAGAAGCCTCCTGTAAGCCTTCTGAAGCATAGGAAGGCCGTGCGCCACCTCCTTGGTGTGACCAGAAGGCACTTCCAGTCACATGAGGCCCTCCAAATAGTCTAATCCATCAGATAGTCTAATCCGTCAAATAGTCTAATCCATCAGATAGTCTAATCCATGGGTTCTGAATCTGTAGATGGCCCACTGTATGTCCAAGAGAGTACTGAGCAGTGAGGAAACCGGGTGGTTTGGCATAGAGACTGTGGTAGGGGGCGTGCCCTTCACCTGCCTGTCATTCCCCCACACACACACACACACTACACTGCTCCTCTCCTCCCACCTCCGTAGACTTCCAGGTGTGTGGCTGTGGAGTAAGCATGCCTTCTGGAACCTGGAGAGAGTTGCGAAGGAAGTGGGAGCAAACTAGAGACTTCGGGAAGGGTCAAGGACTCTGTCCCCGCTGCCACTCCTCCACCTCAAATCACCCACCCCGCTTTGTGACAAAATAGGACCATTGGCGCTTTTGCACATTGTTCCTTGGAACGTTTAGCTGGAGCGAAAGGCCTGCTTCCCCACCCCGAGTTAAAACTGGAGGCACAACCTTATCCGGACACCCAAAAATTTACTTCAAAAGCATGCAAGAGTGAAAATTACCCTCTCTTGGAGGAGCCTCACCCTGCACTTATGCATGAATCACTCTGCTGGGAGTTCACCTTGATTAAAAGGAGGCAAGCCCGGGGCGGTGACTCATCCAGAGAGGCAACAGGCAGTATCTCCTGAGGGCATGTAGTTCAGCTGTGACTCTGTAGTGGGGGTGGTTGAATGCTGCAATCCTATTCCATATTCCAAGTCAGCACATAAAGGATATGGAGGCATCTGGGTAGCCTTTTCTGGGGGTTTTCCTCAATGGAGACAATGGGGCTGAATGAGGAAAAGCAAGAGCCTCTTGGCTGACTGTTGACACTCTGCCTGTGATACTGGGGGTGATGATGCCACCTCCTGTGGCAAGGAGTTCCATAGCTTAATGACCCCGCTGGGTCAAAAAGTATTTCCTTTTATTGGCTTTTAACTCCCCCAACGCTCAATTTGAGTGGATGTCCCCTGGTTCTGACAGTCAAGAAATGTCCTCCAGGCAGCTTGATAATTAGCAGTCCGGCTTCAACTACGGAAAATCCGTCCGCCAGATAGTAGAGCAGCTTAAGGTTTTCCGTTTCAGTGGTCAGCCGGCAGCGCTGGTACCCGGAGAAGCTTGGCCTCCTGCCCAAAACCATTTGGTGAAACAGAAATGATGGGCTTCCAGTAAATGTTAAAAGTACCTGCTCCGAAGTGTGTATTTTTTGGAGGGGGAAGGGGAAAAAAAAAGCCCAAATCCATATTTCCAAATATAAACCCTTCTTCCTGTTGGCGACTTTCATTTTTATAAACTCTGTCTTTTTTTCCCTGCATAAAGAGGCACTGTCGAGCAAGCTTTTAAAATAGATCTCAGGATGGTTTTTAAAAAAAATAACGTGGTGGCGCAGCGGGTTAAACCGTTGCTGCTGAGCTTCCAACTGAAAGGTTAGGAGTTCGAGACTGCACGACGGAGTGAGCTCCCGTTGCTTGTCCCAGCTTCTGCCAACCTAGCAGTTCGAAAGCACGTCAAACAAGGGCTTATTTCAGAGGAAAAGTGCTTAGGATGGGAGTGTTGAAGTGAAATATGTCAGCATTTCTCTTTCCGGGTGCAATCCTTACCTGGAGTTAAGCTAGCACAGTTTGGCAAGCACAAGGGTCACCATAAAAAGCATTTGGACCACTCTTAGAGCACAACCCTAAACTGGAGTTAGGCTGGCATAAACTAAGCCAGCATAGTTTAGCCAGCACAAGGGCCACCGTAAAGCGTGTTTGGACTACTCTCGGAGTCAGGGAGGATGGCTCACATCTGTGTGCTGGCCTCTCTGACTCCAAGAGTGGTCCAAACATATTTTACGGTGTCCCTTGTGCCAGCCAAACTTTGCTGGCTTAGCTTATGCCAGCCTAAGTCAGTTTAGGATTGTGCCCGTAGAGTCAGGGAGGATGGCGCACATCTGTGTGTGCTGCCCTCTCTGACTCTGAGAATGGTCCAAACCAGTGGTGTCATCTAAATGATTTAAGAACAGGTACTCACTTTTGATTGGCACGTGTCGGGACCCGCCCACTGGAAGTGACGTCATAAGCCAGAAGTGATGTCGTGGCAGGAAATGACATGAAAAAAGCCCTTTTTGAGGCCTCAGATGATTTTAAACTGACCCAACAGTTGCAACAATATTCCACAGCACCCCCAGAACATGTTAAGGAGGCCTGGCATCATGTTAAAACCCCAGAGCAACTCATTTTTCAGTGGCAAGGAAAGGAAAGGCTCCGCTCGCTGCCTGCCTGCCTGCCTGCCTGGCTCTGAGAACATGCAGGCAACTCAAACGTGCAGGAAATTCAAACGTTGCAGAGGGCGGAGTCGACGAGTGGGCGGGCGAATGGGCGGGGCCAGCTGTAATCCTAGAAACCGGTACTCGCGTACCCCCGCGTACCCCCTGCATGACATCACTGGTCCAAACGCACTTTACGGTGTCCCTTGTGCTGGACAAACTGTGCCAGCCTAACTGGGCCTAACTCCGGGTTAGGATTGCGCTCTAAATATGTAGCTCCCCCTCCCTGCATATTGCTGGGCCACATCTAAGATCAGAAGTTTTAAAACTCCAGTGGGGAAGGTTCTGAAGCCTGCAGCAGCCCTTGTTGCTGGATGTGGGGCCCTCCGTTACCCACAATTTTTGGGTGCACACATTGCAAGGCCCACCTGGTAGGAGGAAGAGAGAATTACAGCACATTCTCTCCTCCACTCTCTGAGTGCAGAAGGGGTTGGGCCATTTTGTGCTATTTAGTCTGCGGACAAGAGAATTCGGCCTCCACGGGTAATTGTCCTTGTTTAAGCCGAGAACCATGCCAGCCTCCTAAAAGAGGGAAAGGAGTCTGAAGCCAGTTCACTTGGGAAAAAAAAACATACAAGTGCCCCTCACAAGGCCACAGTTGTTCATATAAAAAGGAATGGAAAACAATAGCGGCCCCAGAATGCGTTTGATCTCCAGAAAGTTGCATGCTTTGGCTCTTCATATTTGGGCATGTGCAGCTCCGCATTCTTTTTCAGCAACATGAAAGCGAAGGGGGGAAAAAAAAAGAGTTCTCTGAGCACCGCGCAGCTGGGGTCAGCTGCTCAAGTCACAAAGAGGAATGTGCCGATTTAGTGCCGGCTTCTGCAGGGCACCGTCTGTAGATACCTTCACTGTACAAACGTATGAAGCAGATTGGCGGGTTTTTTTTTTTTTAAAAAAAAAGTCGGTTTCCACACCTCCCGCAGCGTGGATTGTCCCATTTTGATGTGGTCCTCCCGCAAGGCTGAGAAACATGCACAAGCTCTGGGCTTATCATCAGGTTGCCGTTGCCTGTCTAGCTCAGGGCGCAATCCTGACCTGGAAGTTCGGCCGGCACAGTTAGTCCAGCAAAGTTTGGCCGGCACAAGGGCCACCGTCAAGTATGTCTGGACCACTCTCGGAGTCAGGGAGGCCACAACACAGACGTGCGCCATCCCCCCTGACTCCGAGATTGGTCCAAATGCGCTTTACGGTGGCCCTGGTGCCTGCCAAACTCTGCTGGCCTATCTCCAGGTTAGGATTGTGGCCTAAGCCACACAAATAGGGGACAGAAATGACCTTTAGCCTCTCCATCAACGAAGTTTAAAGACATCTGTCTGTCAGGAAAAAAAGCATCCCCACACAGCTCTGAATTTACCCGTCTTCATTCTTTCTCAGGAAACTCAAGGGCTTAAAATAAGCTGGCACTTTTAAATAGAATTCTTCCAAAAGGACGATCTTCCTTTCCTTTTCCTTGGGGTTTTTTTTTTTTACAAGTAAGCTTAGCATGGCTGAACTTTCAACCAAAGGACAGGATGACAGAACAATGTATCATTGCTGTACTTTGTCATCATCGCGAAGACAAAATTTACTGTCAAGTCTGGCCAAACATTGAGGTTTTAGTACAGTGGCTTCCCCCTTGAAGCACATGGGTCATTTGTCTGAGGAGATTTTTTTTCCTTTTATGTGACTGCGTACTAGAAAATGGCATTTTTATTGGGGAAATGAGTAGAGGACCTTAAGTTCACACCACTGGAGAATTGTAGCATATCTAGAATATCTAGCATATTTACATGGTTGATTGCTTGCAAGAGAGAGCTGTGTAACTTCTCTTAGGGCAGTGTTACTCATACTGTGGGTTGGGACCCACTTGGTGTGTCATGACCTGATGTCAGGTGGGTCGCGGAAAGCTGGGAGCAGCCATCTTGGAAACTGCAGACCTTATTCTTGCTATATTCCTTTTGTGAGTGTTAACAGTTTGAATTTTCAAGTGAGGGTTTTTTTTCTTCTTCAAGTCAGGGAGGATGGCTCATGTCTCTGTGTTGGCCTCTCTAACTCAGGCTGCAATCCTATCCACACTTTCCTGGGAGTAAGCTCCATTGAGCACAGTGCAACTTGTTTTTAAGTAGACATGCATAGGATTGTGCTATCAGAGTGGTCCAAACATGCTTTATGTTTGGACCAATCCCTTGCACTGGCCAAACTTTGCTGGCTTTGCTTATGCCGGCCTAACTCAGTTTAGGATTGCGCCAGTCTTACTGCAGTCTTCCTGACCATTGGCCACTTGAGGCAGCCATCTTTCTCCACCTCATGTTCACTGGACCAACTCCTTGTCGAACATCTCTCAAAAAAACAAATGACAGAGAGTTGGCCATGTGAAAATGCTGTGAAAAGAGGGTGTCAGCAACTCTACTCCAAAAGCACATGAAGAAAGCATCCTTTTTTTAAATGTGTTTTTTTTCCTCTCTCTGTGAGAGGTTCCTTTTCTGTTCCTCAGGCTTGGTTGTTTTCCTACCCCTCAGAAAACACTGCAGCTATCTCCTCTCCAGCCCTCTCCTCCTTTCAAGTTTGACAGTGTTAATGAAAAGGCAGAAAAAGGTGTCAGCTCTGCCCCTCAATTCTGTGAGCGCACCAGGCTCCAGAAAGGGGGAAGAAGGAACACTTTGATGCCAGCTAAACCGCAGGGGACTGAAAAACTCAAAGAGCAAATACAATCATTGTACTAAAGCAAGAAGACTTGAAATTCTGTCCACAAAGCAGGTTGTTTCCCCCTCTTTCCAATTCTGGTGTGTGTGTGTGAGAGTGTGCGCGACTCTGTGAGGAAATGGCTCCAGTAATGTCTTTGGAGTGTTGACTTCCAGAGAGGATAACACAAGAAAGCACTCTCTCTCTCTCTCTCTCTCTCTCTCTCTCTCTCTCTCTCTCTCTCTCTCTCTCTCTCTCTCTCTGTGTGTGTGTGTGTGTGTGTGTGAGAGAGAGAGAGAGAGAGAGAGAGAGAGAGAGATTTATGTGATGTGTATTTTAGAGGCAACCCCTTTCCCCCAACTGAGGGCGCAATCCTAACCTGGAGTTAGGCCGGCTCAGTTAGGCCAGCAAACATTGGCCAGCATGAGGGCCACCATGAAGTGTGTTTGAATCACTCTCGGAGTCAGGGAGGATGGCGCACGTCCATGTGCCGGCCTCTCTGACTCCGAGAGTGGTGCAAACATACTTTACAGTGTCCCTTGTGCTGGCCAAACTTGGCTGGCCTAACTGTGCAGGCCTAACTCCAGGTTAGGATTGCACTCTGCATTTCTCTGACTAAACTGCTTTGCTCTTCTTCTCTTTCGTCGGTAGGTGTACGTGAATGGCGAATGGGTCACCAGCATTGGAGAAGGAGGCAGCTTCGGAGAGCTTGCGCTCATCTATGGCACGCCAAGAGCCGCCACCGTCAAAGCCAAGACGGACCTCAAGCTTTGGGGCATCGACAGGGATAGCTACAGGCGCATCTTAATGGTGGGTTCTAAACCTCATTACTTGCCTGAGTTATTGCCACTGTTTAAGCGGCCCCTTTTAACGACGCCATAAACCTTGGTGGCACGTTTGCAGTTTTACGGCTGGGGTTAGAGGTTTTATGCTCAGGACAGTGTCGTCGGCCCTGCTGTGTTTACAAAACAAACGGCCAGCCACTGGAGTATACATCTGTGGGAAAGAAAGGCACTGCTTGTCGACCGCTATTTCCTACGTAACCTTTATGAAAAAAAGGGGAACTGCTATCCTACTGAGTTCGTATCTAGTAGTGTAGTTTGCAGCAAAACTGTCTGAGGGCGTCATCCTAACCTGGAGTTAGGCTGGCACAGTTAGGCCAGTGAAGTTTGACCGGCACAAGGGACACCGTAAAGCACGTTTGGACCACTCTCGGAGTCAGGGAGGATGGCGCACATCTGTGTGCTGGCCTCTCTGACTCTGAGAGTGGTCCAGACATACTTTATGGTATCCCTTGTGCTGGCCAGATTTTGCTTTATTTACCTCATATTTACCTCAGAATTTTACCTCAGAAATTTACCTCAGAATGCCAGATACAGGGGAGTGGCATTTGGACCACTCTCGGAATCAGTGAGGATGGCACACGTCTGTGTGGTGGCCTCTCAGACTCTGAGAGTGGTCCAAACATACTTAATGGCATCCCTTGTGCTGGCCTAACTGTTCCGGCCTAACTCCAGTTCAGGCTTGCGCTCTCAGTGGGACGTTCCCAGGTCAGAACGCAGAGAATGGCAACCTTAAGCTAGCACCAGGCATTGTTTGGGACCACGGACAGACGTCTCTCCTACTGCAGGCATCCAATTAGCATAGCAAAGCGAGGGAGATACGGGTTATCGCCATTCCGGGCTGCACTGAATGGTCAGTCTTGTATACCTTTCAGCTTTGCACTTAAGCATCGGAGACCTATTGTACTGCATGGCCTTTTGGACTCAGGTATATCTATCCCTCCATCTCTCCTGTTTGCCAAGCGAGGATTAACATCTGAGGAAGTGAAACAAGATGCCTCTTCTAGCCTTTGGTTGTTGTTCAGTCGCTAAGTCGTGTCCGACTCTTCGCGACCCCATGGACCACAGCACGCCAGGCCTGTCCTCCACTAGCTTCCTGAGTTCACCCAATTTCATGTTCATCGCTTCGGTGACACTATCTAACCATCTCATCCTCTGCCGCCCCCTTCTCCTTTTGCCTTCTATCTTTCCCAGCATGAGGGTCTTTTCTAAAGAGTCCTCTCTTCTCATGAGGTGGCCAAAGTACTTGAGCTTTTGCCTTTTAAAAAGCTTTTAGCCTTTGGTATCTGCTTTTATTACACGGTCCGGCTCTGACTCTCTAAGGGACAGGTCGGTTCTTACGAGCTCCATACAGCTCAGCGTTTTTACCTCAGAATTTTTCTCTCCTTCCACTTTTTCTGGCTCCACCAGGGAGCCCTGGTTTTGTCGGGGCTGCAGAGCGAGCGGATGAGCGTTTCACTGCTGGCCACAACTCTGCTGGCCTAACTCCAGGTTCGGATTGCGCCCTGAGCCTTTCGGTAATCCATATCAATAATCATGGACTAGGAGAGAAAGATAATGCAGGATACCTGAACTCTACAAAGGAATGTTCTAGAGGCTTCCAGAATGTTCTGGAAGGCACTTTGGGCTGGCTGCAGGGAGGCATCGAGGGAGTTCATCACCTTCCAAGGCCTGCTCCAAACCGCCTACTCCCCTCGACTCCACCCTCTGTGGCTTCTAAGTTTGCTTTCCACTCCTCCGGCCTGCTTTCCCCTTTCCCTTCTCCCTCGCTTCTGGGTTCTTCTTCTTTCCTCTGCCCACTCCATCCCCGTGCTTCCAACACGACATCTGCGCGATGCAAGAGCTGTTATGATCGCCAGAAAGCTCTGCCTTGAAGTGAGAAGCCAAGCCAAGGGTGACCAAGAGGACAGCAGAGTGAGGTTCACCTTACAAACAAAAGACCGAGTCTGGCTCTGCAGGCAGCTGGCTGGGGAACCAGAATGGAGTCCTGCTAAATCCCAACGCATGTCTGGTAGCGAATGATGCTGTGATGATACATTCTTAGTAGAGTGCAACACACACACACACACACACACACACACACACACACACACACACCGTGCGTACCGTGCATTAGCCCCACCTACAGCATATAGGGACATGGTGGCGCAGCGGGTTAAACCGCTGCTGCTGGGCTTTCTGACCGGAAGGTTGGCAGTTCGAGACCGTGCCACGGAGTGAGCTCCCGTCACTTGTCCCAGCCCCTGCCAACCTAGCAGTTCAAAAGCACCCAAAAATGCATGTAGATAAATAGGGACCACTTTGGGAGGAAGGTAACGGCATTCCGGGCGCTATGGCGTATAGTCATGCTGGCCACATGACCACGGAATCTCGTCCTCGGACCAACGCCGGCTCTTCGGCTTAGAAACGGAGATGAGCACCGCCCCCTAGAGTCGGTCACGACTAGACCATTTGGTCGTGGGGAAACCTTTATCTTTTTATAGCATATTTAGCATCCATTTGCCATAAGCAAAGAGGAAACAATTGCCAGAAGAGGCATGCGCAGGTAAGGCTGTATATGCGCCCTCAAGACAATTTGACATTTCACTCTTCGCAATAGATTCCGTTGGCCGCTCCAGTCGGTCACATCTGCTGTCCCGTGACACTGTGTGGGCAGCCTGACAGCGTTTCTCCAGGACAGTGTGTTTATGAGGACTCTGGCTAGTCTTTTCTTGACCCGCTCCGGCAATTAATCTACCATCGCTTCCCTTGAAAAATAATCTTTGCCGGCTCAAAAGATCTCAGAGGCAGGTGGATTTTCCCCAGCCTTTTCAGCTGGGTTGACCCCGCGCAGTGATGTGGTTTTGTTATATGGCCGTCATTCATCTCTCAAGCTCTCTTTGGGAGTTTTGACCTCTGAATACATCTGAAGACTTTCCATTGGCCGCTGAATGTGTCGAAGCCGTTCTTGACTTGCTGTCCAGCTTGGAAGGAGGAAGGAAAAAAAGAAAGAGAGAGAGAGAGAGGGAAAACACACCCACCAGCCAACAGCCAGGCAGCTTTGAATGTTTATCCTGCCCCATAAATCACAGCCGAATATTTTCGCGATGCTCCTGAACTCCATTTGTGTGTGTGTCAGGAACTTTCTGGCGATGAGACGTCCAGATGGAAAGCAACACACAGCCGCAGGTGCACGAACATCAGAGCCACAATAATCTCCCTGGCTGTGGAGCGTTGGTGCATTTGCAGAGACTAATCGGAACGGCATCAGCTTTGTCTTTTTTCCTGAAGCTGTATCGGGTTGCAAGCCCTGAACTCGCTCGATATCTGTAAATCCCTTCTCGGCATTCCTCTTTTCCACTGAACGTTCATGCCACGGACATTCCCCCCCCCTTAGATCTCAGAGACGCAGCTTTCCCAAATGAACTTCACTGGTATCTAGTTTTACGTTTCTCCCTTTGGCAGTGCTTTAGCTCCATTTTTCCCCACTCCTGAAGGTTTTCAGATAGGATACTTCTGAAAACCTTCAGGAGTGGGAAAAAATGGAGCTAAAGCACTGTCAAAGGGAGAAACGTAAAACTAGATACCAGGAGATCCACCCCTGAATTTGAATGTACTTTTATTACTAGTTAAAAATACGACTTCATTTCAGGGCTTCTCGATGACGTTTAGTTGGTTAATCCGCCTGTGTTTTAACCAATGCATCAGTGAATTAAGGAAGCAGGAATATTTTTGGGGCTAAGACAGTGTTATTCAAACTGTGGGTCACGAACTGATGTCAGGTGGGTCGTGGAGAGCTGGGAGCAGCCACCTTGGAAGCTGCAGACCTGACTCCTGCTGTATTCCTTTTATGAGTGCTAACAGTTTGAATTTTCAAGTGAAGTTTTTTTTTAATTGTTTTTAGTTCAGTGCTTTTACATCATATTTCGTCCTCACCTTGCTTTCCGTCAGGGATGCTACCTGGTTGTGCAATGGCTGCAGTCCAAGCATGCCTCCCTGGGGCACCTGGTGGGCCGCTGTGAGATACAGGAAGCTGGACTAGATGGGCCTTTGGCCTGATCCAGCGGGGCTCTTCTTATGTTCTTATGCCAGTTTGCATTCCAGGAGTGTCATTTGATGATGTTACACTGATGTCACTTCCAGCTATGACATCACATCCAGGTTATCACTTCTGGTGGGTCCCAACACAAGTGCCATTCTAAAAAGTGGCCTAAAATAGTTGAGAATCACTGCGGTAGAGGATAGTTTGAACCCCACCACCTCTACAGTCGCCCTCAAATGAGCATTGCAACCCATGCTCTGCCCCAGCGCTTTGGTTTCCTTTTCGGCCTTCCTTGCCAAGCTGAATTCCTCCTCTCCTGATCTTGGGCTCTTGTCTGCCCTCCGAACTATTCCAGGCTGTGGTTGTGTGGCCTGGCTGTTGATTACGGCTTCCGAAAATGCCGCTTCACCCACAGGCGGCTCCAGAAATGGAGCAGGGGCACGCAAATAACCCATCTCAGCTTTCTCCAGCCCTGCTGGCAATGAAGGCGAGCACCTGCCCGGTTTTCAACAGCCACGGATCTGTGCGCGATGGTGTGCTTTCCAGCCTAGATGCCGAGGGAGACCACGTACAAAATTCTGCAAGGGATGGATTCACCCTTTCACGCAACGCCACAACCGGGGGACAGCCACTCAAACTGAGCGGCGGGAGAGTTAAAAGAAAATATTAGTGTACCCAGGTTGTCATTCGTCTGTGAAACTCCTTGCCACCGGATGCGGTGATGGCATCTGGCCTGGCTGCCTTTCAAAGGGGATTGGACAGGTTTATGGAGGAAAAGTCCATTGTGGGCTATAGGCCATGATGGGTGTTGCAATCTCCTTATGTTAGTAGTATGCTGCTTCAGAATGCCAGGTGCAGGAGAGTGACAGCAAGCATCTTGTTGTCTCGTGTGCTTCCTGAGGTGTCTGGTGGGCCTCTGTGAGATGCAGGAAGCTGGACTAGATGGGCCCTTGGCCTGTTCCAGCGGGGCTTTCTTATGTTCTTAAGGCCCAGATTGCATTGCCAGTTATTACAGCTCCCTCCCCACAGACAGGATAGCAAATTCTCTTTTATTCACCTCATATTTACCTCAGAATTTTACCTCGGAATGCCACGTGCAAGGGAGTGGCAACAGGATGCAGGCCTCTTGTGGTCTCATGTGCTCCCTGAGGCATCTGGTGGGCCACTGTGAGATACGGGAAGCTGGACTAGATGGGCCTGTGGCCTGATCCAGCGGGGCTCTTATGATCTTAGGTTCCACAACGGGGGTGATGCCCTCCGCGTGCTCTTTATGACCCTTCTCAACTTCCTCGTCTCCTCTTGGATCTTATCAACCTTTTTTCCTTGCCTGGAAAGACAAGACAAGTGGCCTCTTCCCTCATTTCCCCCCCCCCAACAGCAAACAGGAATGTTTGCTTAGGGCTTCTCCACCCAGCCTCCGAACGACTTGTTGCTCCTGCCGCCCCCTCCTTGGAAGATTAACATGTCATCCCCCTGCTCCGTCTTTGGCCTGGTGAAGGTAGCCTGGCAGGTGCAGAGCCGTGGAGGCTTTTGCACAGCTCTGCCCGGAGACGGCAAGCTCGAGCCGGCAAATGGGTGTGATGAATCGATTAAAGCTTCGATTGCGGATCTGAAAAGCCTTAACCAGTTGAGCTGAGCACCGCAGGGCGGTGGGTTGCTATTAGGTTGCATTCCAGCTGCTGGAGCTGGAGGAAATTGGGGAGGGGGGCTCCACGTTGCCTGCCGTTGGGGGGGGGGTTGCTGCCTCCAAAACAAAATCCCATTGCTTTATATGGACCGCCAAGCTGAATCATATACATATTTACAGGGAGTTTGATGAGACTTACCCCCAAGTAATTGCGCAGAGGACTGCACTACCTTGCCACCTAGCTTTTACCTGGATCGTGCCCATTCATCCTGAGCCAGAACCCCACACATCAAGAAAGGGGGAAAAAAGTATTTCATAACCTAACCTAATGAGTCCCCCCAAACGTGGACGTTCCCTCTGAAATATATTTGTTGATTGAAATGATTCTTACCCTGCCTTTTAATTTCACGGCTACGGACAATGTACCAATGTACCACCGGAGTGAGCCCAGTACAGTTTGGCCAGCCAAGCTCGGCTGGCACAAAGGACACTGTAAAGTGTGTTTGGACCACTCACGGAGTCAGAGAGGCCAGCACACAGACGTGCGCCATCCTCCCTGACTCCGAGAGTGGTCCAAACACCACTCCCTTGTATCTGGCATTCTGAGGTAAAATTCTGAGGTAAATATGAGGTAAATAAAGCAAAGTCTGTCCAGCACAAGGGACACCGTAAAGTGTGTTTGGACCGCTCTCAGAGAGAGAGGCCAGCACACAGACGTGCGCCATCCTCCCTGATTCCGAGAGTGGTCCAAACGCACTTTACAGTGGCCATTGTGCCGGCCAAGCTTTGCTGGCCTAACTGTGCCGGCCTAACTCATAAGAACATAAGAAGAGCCCTGCTGGATCAGGCCAAAGGCCCATCTAGTCCAGCTTCCTGTATCTCACAGTGGCCCACTAGGTGCCCCAGGGAGGCACGAGACAACAAGATGCTTGGATCCTGTTGCGACTCCCTTGCACCCGGTACTCTGAAGTAGCCTACTACTAATGTAAGGAGGTTGCACAATCCATCATGGCCTATAGCCCACGATGGACTTTTCTTCCAGAAATCCGTCCAATCCCCTCTTAAAGGCATCTAGACCAGATGCCATCACCACCTCCTGTGGCAGAGAGGTTAGGATTGCGCCCTTCGTGCTACTTTGCTGGTGGTACATTGTCCGTAGCCATGAAATTAAAAGGCAGGGTAAGAGTCATTTCAATCAACAAATATATTCCAGAGGGAACGCCCACTTTTGGGGGGACACGTCCGAAAAGGCCTTGCTCCCAGCAGCAGCTATGTCTATTATCATTTTTGGGGAGGGGGGGGGTTGAGGCTCTGTTTAGGACTGCCGAAGTGCTGCTTGCACCATGCTAAGACATAGCAATGTTATGCTCTCTGTTATGCCATCAATTATATTCCGGTCCTTCCCCCCCCCCTCCCCGGAGACAGACACGGAGGAAACGGGAAAGCAGGTAATGATCTCCTTTTCTAGGCTGCCTGCAGCAGCCTCTGGAGCTGAATGTCACTTTGAATGGGTTTCCTCTTGTTTTAATTGCAAGCTTGCCTAAATTTAAAGGGGATAACAAGGCGGCTTAATTAAGCGGTTAATTGACGGGCGCCTTTGTTGTTGGAAAAAGAGAAGGGCCTCGGCTCATCCCTGGTGAAAGCTGGCCGAGTTGCGTTAGGGATGCTTTTGATCCTCCTCCTCCCTGGATGGCCATCGTTGACCCAGGCCAAGAAGTTCTCCGTCGACTGTTCGCATCGGCAGTGCCAAACTTTTGGGTGAGAGGAAAGATGGGGAAGGAGCAGCCACAGGAGCAAGTTATGCACATCAAATTCATCACTGTGAAACCAGAGCCCCATTGGCATAGCCGGAGGGGGGCAGCATGGTAAATGCGCTGTGTAAGTGCCCCCCCCCTCGCCATTCCGGGCAACAAAAGCTCAGGATCCTGCTGGCCTGCAATGTCAGGTGATCTCAGAGGGCCAATCAGGCACAACTCCCAGACGTGCTGATTTGTGTGGGTTTGGGCCGCCTGAGCCCCCACATTCGTTGCCCACCCCACACAAATTGCGGCATCTGACTGACCTGCTGCCAACCATTCTGCGGCCTGCCTGCCTGCCTGCCTCTTGAAGCCCCTGACCCCCATCCATCCCCGTCTCAGCCGAGACTGGGCTAAAATCCATACTGAGAACGCAATCCTAACCTGGAGTTAGGCTGGCACAGTCAGGCCAGCAAAGTTTGGCCAGCACAAGGGACACCGTCAAGTATGTTTGGACCACTCCCGGAGTCAGAGAGGCCGGCACACAGACGCACGCCATCCTCCCTGACTCCGAGAGTGGGCCAAATGCCACTCCCTTGTATCTGGCATTCTGAGGTAAATTTCTGAGGTAAATATGAGGTAAATAAAGCAAAGTCTGGCCAGCACAAGGGACACCGTCAAGTATGTTTGGACCACTCCCAGATGCCAGCACACAGATGTGCACCATCCTCCCCTACTCCATGAGTGGTCCAAACACTCTTTACGGTGGCCCTTGTGCCGGCCAAACTTTGCTGGCCTGACTGTGCCGGCCTAATTCCAGGTTAGGATTGCGCCCTGAGTCTGTGATAACCAAAACAGCCAAACCAAAAATCCTGTCCATTTTAAAGACAAACAGATGCTCATCCCAAAATGGAACCTCCATATTTAGGGGCAGAATACCTTTGATGGTCAGGCACTGGGAACAAACAAAAAAAAGGGCTGTTTTTATTTTCAGCCGGCCCTGATTGCAAATCCCCCAGAAGCTGATCGTTTTTAGAGGAGAAATGCTCAACCCTCTCAGCCTTTGGTCTAATTCAGGAAGCCTCTTCCTACGTTTTTACCTACCTGCTTTTCTCCCTCTTTCTCTCACACAGGGCAGCACATTGAGAAAGCGGAAGATGTATGAAGAATTCCTCAGCAAGGTCTCCATCTTGAGTATGTGTTCTCTATTTGATTTCCCCCCCCCCCAAAAAAAATATTTGATTTACTTACACGTTGAAAACGTTTCTACCCCGCGGAGATGGCCATATTTTGTTTGTATTGATTCCAATCAGAAACAAAACATTAAGAAAGTAGTGCATGCAGCTAATGTGTGCAAAAAAAACAAGGTTGCATCTTGATACGGACAATATAGGATCCAAAGTCTTGTATTATGTATGGGACGGATAGAGGGATGCTCTTTTCCCTCTCTCACGACACCAGAACCAGGGGACAGCCACTCAAATTCAGTATTGGGAGAGTTAGAACGTATAAAAGGAAATGCTTTTTTTTACCTAGTGGGTCATTAATCTGTGGAACTCCTTGCCACCGGAGGTGGTGATGGCCCCTTTACAATACAGGAGAGACTGGGAAAAAAGGGGTTGGAAGCAGATCTTTCACAGAGAGCCACGTTTTTCTCTTCCACCCTCCCTGCCTATTGCTGGGGAGGGCTGTACAAGTACAACCCTTGCTGGGAGAGTTTATGCATCCGTGCATTGCCCCCACCCACCCAAAAATCCTTGCAGCCATTTATCATGTGGGCAGTTGGGAGGCAGGAAGTGTGAAGAGCTACAAATGTGCCATAAACTACTAGCTTCTCAGCTTGACAGGTGAGAAGTTATTTTTCTGCCGTTCTGTTTATTAGCCTCTGATGCACACATAATACGTGCCATAAAACCTGGCTTCTGAAGCGAGCGGAGACATTTCTTCCCTTCTTTTTCTGCTTCCTTCAAGGCTCTTGATTCTCCAAACACCTGCTCGATGTCTCGTTCTGTTGTTCCCTGAGCTGGTGTGGGAGATCCGAGACAAGTAGGAGCTCTGCAGGGCAAGCCCATGCAGTCAGTCCTTCCTCAGCAGCACTCCAGCCATGGCCACATCTCTCAACTCAAAAAAGAATAGGGGAACAGAGCAGGAGAGTAAAGTGGGAGGCTAGAGCATACCACTGCTCTCTTCCCCTTCACACTTCCTGTTTAGCTTTCTTCTCCGTCTCTTTGAGCAGGGCAGATGGCCTTGAGCTCCTCCTCAAACCTTGACGAGAGAATTTGCAGTGGCACTTGCTCTGCCTCTGGGGAAAAAAATCATCCGTTTATTTACAGAGCATTCAAGGGTGCCAAAGTACCCTCTCTGCAGGCTTTTCTCCCAGCTGATAAATTCTGAGTGCCAATTATGGCCAATTATACCCACTGAGGCTGGGGAGGATACAGTGAGATCAGGAGGCATTTCAGATCAGACGCAAAAAAAGTGCATTTTGTCGAGGCTGTGCTTGGATAACACTGTGAGTCAGAGACGACTCTCACTGGGGTCTCAGTGCTGTGACGGTTTGAAGTGGCGTAAGGCACAAATTAGTGGGGCAGTCCCCTGTGCAGACAGCCTTGTGCATCCTTCTGTTTTGCTTCTGGTTGTGTTCGGGAGGCCCTTGAGACCCTCCCCACAGGTTTGATTATCCACAGAAATTGGTCACTGGGAGCGCAATCCTAGCCTGGAGTTAGGCCGGCACAGTTAGGCCAGCAAAGCTTGACCAGCACAAGGGACACCGTCAAGTATGTTTGGACCACTCTTGGAGTCAGAGAGGCCAGCACAGATGTGCGCCATCCCCCCTGACTCCGAGAGTGGTCCAAACGCCACTCCCCTGTATCTGGCATTCTGAGGTAAATTTCTGAGGTCAAATTCTGAGGTAAATATGAGGTAAATAAAGCAGTCTGGCCAGCACAAGGGACACCGTAAAGTATGTCTGGACCACTCTCGGAGTCGGAGAGGCCAGCACACAGACGTGCACCATCCTCCCTGACTCCGAGAGTGGTCCAAACACGCTTTACGGTGTCCCTTGTGCCGGCCAAACTGTGCTGGCCTAACTCCAGGTTACGATTGTGCCCTTGGTCTGGGAACAGATACCGAAGGGCCTAATGTATCTTCAATATTTAGCAGCAATGTCTCAAATTATTTTGCACTTTTAGTAAGTGGATAACAGCCAGCTGCTGTTTTAGAAATATTACTTCAACGCCATGAAGACATCAGTTCCTTTACTCAAGTTAAAAAAGCACTCTTGCTTCTTGCCTTTTTTTTGATGCATTTGTACTTTTCTTTTAGTTGTTCTGCTTTTCACTGCATAGCACCATGTAGAGACACCCCCTCTTTAATCTTCTATCAGCTTTCATTCTACAAAGCTTTTTTTTTTTTCCTTTCCAGCACACCCAGGAAACAAAGAGAAATATCACTAGGGGAAAAATTATTTGAGACTGTTTAATTACGTTTTAAAACACAAAAGCTTGACAATTAGCAAATTCCCATGGAATAGGCCTTTTATCTGCATGGTTTCGCTTTTGGTTCTGGACTACAAAGCCTTGGAACAGTTTCCTCATGTTCAATCCCCCCGTGAACATCTAATTTGCCGTTTAATGTAACCAAGGATACAAATAACTTGCAGAGTTTGATGAAGCCAGCCCAAAAAAATTCAGCAGTTCCTTTCTCGACCGACCTGTGTGACTGTCGCCGTATCTGTTCTATACTACTTCCGCCTATTTTATTAAGGGTCCAATACTAACCTGGAGTTTGGCTGGCACAGTTAGGCCAGCAAAGTTTGGCTGGCACAAGGGACACCGTCAAGTATGTTTGGACCACTCTCAGAGTCAGAGAGGCCAGCACACAGACGTGCGCCATCCCCCCTGACTCTGAGAGTGGTCCAAACGCCACTCCCCTGTATCTGGCATTCTGAGGTAAATTTCTGAGGTAAAATTCTGAGGTAAACATGAGGTAAATAAAGCAAAATCTGGCCAGCACAAGGGACACCATAAAGTATGTCTGGACCACTCTCAGTGTCGGAGAGGCCAGCACACAGACGTGTGCCATCCTCCCTGACTCCGAGAGTGGCCCAAACGTGCTTTATAGTGCGCCATACTCCCTGACTCAAAGAGTGGTCCAAACATGCTTTACAGTGGTCCTGTGCTGGCCAAACCTTGCTGGCCTAACTGTGCCAGCTAACTCCAGGTTAGGATTGCATCCTTCGTGTTCCTTCTAGGCTGCAGGCTTGTCGTGCTATACGTTTTCTACTTGTAGCACTTGTTCAAGTAAGACATGTTCTCCACACAAATGTAATGAAGCTAAACAAAGATAATGGGGTGGTGGCACGGGGGCTGCAGGAAACCACGGATTACTGAATCCACAGATACCAGGGGATGCCTGCATTCACCCTTTTTGTCCATTCTGAGCCAGAGGTCATAGCTCAGTAATAGAGCATGATGGTCTGCCTCGGTATATGGCAGCCTAATGCGTTCCCCACGTCCGCCGCTATTTCACTGTCACTTTCCCCTCTCGTGGGTAGCACGTCTTTCATCTTCCCGAGTCAGCCACACAGGCAATTCCAGCCAATCAGCAATCGCTTTGTGACGCTCACTGAAAAGCTGTGGGCATGTCCTACCCTGTCCTTTGTGCTCCTTCGTGTTTCAGAATCGCTGGACAAATGGGAGCGGCTGACAGTGGCGGATGCACTCGAGCCGGTCCAGTTTGAAGACGGAGAAAAAATTGTGGTCCAGGGAGAGCCCGGGGACGACTTTTTCATCATCACAGAGGTAAGGCGGACTTTCTCCCCAGAAATGGCTGCCGACAAACTTTTGCAGTCTCCAAACACCCAGATTGGGCTCCCTTGTTAACAATGGTCATGGTTAGATTTTACCTCTAGGGCAGAGGGGTCTCCAAATTTTTCAGTACAAGGGCTACCTTGTATGTTTTACCCATTTTTGTGGGCTGAGAAATACCACTTTCATAAACAAATGCTTAAACTGAGGCCGCAATCCTGAACTGAGTTAGGCCGGCATAAACTAAGACAGCAAAGTTTGGCCAGCACAAGGGACCACATAAAGTATGTTTGGATCACTCTCGGAGTCAGAGAGGCCAGCACACAGACATGCGCCATCCTCCCTGACTCCAAGAGTGGTCCAAACGCCACTCCCTTGTATCTGGCATTCTGAGATAAATGTCTGAGGTAAAATTCTGAGGTAAATATCAGGTAAATAAAGCAAAGTCTGGCCAGCACAAGGGACACCGTCAAGTATGTTTGGACCACTCTCGGAGTCGGAGAGGCCAGCACACAGTCGTGCGCCATCCTCCCTGACTCCGAGAGTGGTCCAAACGCGCTTTACCGTGTCCCTTGTGCCGGCCAAACTGTGCTGGCTTAGTTTATGCCAGCCTAACTTCAGTTTAGGATTGCGCTCCGAGAAATGTTCTGTGAGTAAGAATGTCAAACATCAGCAAATGCTCTCACAAATAAAATCTTGTGGTGAACTGGAAGTGGCCGCCAGAGCTGTACTTTGGAGACCCCCTGCTCTAGGGCACAGGTCTTCAACAGGTGGGTCAAATGCCAATCTCAAGAGGAAGCTCCAGTGGCCATTTTGTCTTGAGGCTGAGGCCTGCAAAGTTGGGACCTCAGCCAGGCCTGTGAATCCTATCAGAGATGCTGGCTTTGGAGGAAGCTCTTTGGGCGTAAGGAGACAGAAGGACGGCCTGTGTAATAAAATAAATAAATAAAATCGTCCCAGGGCATTGAGGGAAAGCTCCAATTGTACAGGGGATGGAAAACAGGAAGTGATGGCAAAGCGACTCTCCCATAACAGGAAGTCACTCCATTATTGCATGAAAACTATGGGCAAAAAGATGATTTTAAGGGGGGGGGCACTGAGCCCTTGGGGGCGGGGTTGTGAGCAGCTGCCCTGACCTGGGTCAGGATTCTACACACACACACACACACACACACACACACACACACACACACACACAC
>JAJKFI010000053.1:5788240-5800036 GCA_029204185.1 Lerista edwardsae | reverse complement strand
CACACACACACACACACACACACACACACACACACACACACACACACCCCGTTCAGCAACACCGTGCACAGGAACGCTCTAGAGCTGAATTGGAAAATGAGCAACACCCACTTCAACCTAAAGCTTGATGGTTACAAGCAAGTGTCTTCCAAAAACCAGAGCAGAAAGGGGTTGGCCACGGGAAGCAAAATCTCCCGAGTGTTGTGTACACCGCGGCAATAGTTTATGATATGGCAGCAAAAAAATTTTCGGGGAGCTGCGCATCTGTTCTGAGGCCCGCTTGCCAAAGCCTCATTCTTTATGGCAACATTCGTTGCGCGGCACTGAAAATTCCCGGCCCCTCCGTGCCAGGAATCTCGAACGGGATAATTCCATGACCTTGAAATCCAGCAGATGCAGGCCACATCTGCCCAGTCTGGGAAAGCCTGATGTTGTTGTGTGAAACGCAGGGTGGGAAAACAAAGCTTCCAAAATACCCGAAGGCAGAGGAAAGGAGGGGAGATCGGGGAGGGAGAGCTTTCCGTTCAGGAATCCTTTCGAAAGTATCAGCAAAGAAGCGCAGGCTTCTCATGATTTTTGGAACTGGGGGACTTTAAATTCTGGATGAAATCTGCTATAATAAATAACAGTAATGCATGTTATTGTAGCACCTTGTGCATTCTCCTAGGAGACAGAAGGCCAGGGGTGTCAAACCTAAGGCCCCTGGGCTGGATGAGACCCCCAGAAGCAATTTATTTAGCCCCCATTATAACTGGGCCCTCCCAGTGTGCTAATTGGGCTCTCTCATATCTTGAAACTATGAACAAGGTTTGCACCTTTTTCTCTTCCGTCATTCGCAGCGAGTGAGTGTGAGAACAGAGTGCTCATTTCGGGTCATCCTCCGCTTCACGATGTCACTTCCTGCTTCATGAGGTCACTTCCGGCCCTCAGCAGGCGCCAGGAATGCTGCTCGGCCCACTCCATGACATAAGTTTGACAACCCTGGTCTGGGTGTTAAAAACAGTTAAAAACACAACAACATCTGGAGTTAGGCCAGCACAGTTTGGCCAGCACAAGGGACACCGTAAAGTATGTTTGGACCACTCTCAGGGTCAGAGAAGCCAACACGGAGACGTGCATCATCCCCCCTGACTCCAAAAGCGGTCCAAATGCCCTTTACGGTGGCCCTTGTACCAGCCAAACCTTACCGGGAAATCACACTTCCCCAGATGCAGGAGGAGGTCTTTTCTCAGAGCTAATGAGATTGGCTGAAGATCTCATGCCAAGCCAAACTTTACTGGCCTAACCGCCAGCCTAACTCCAGATTAGGATTGCGCCCTAAATGTAATTCACATTAAAAAAGCAATTTTGTTTTTTAAAAAAACAAACCCGCGTAGGCTTACTGGTCCCTCGTGGGCCACCGTACACCTGGTTAGTGGACTGTGGTTGGTCTGTTCTGTCACGTGCCGGCCTGACATCTTTACAGCGGCGCCTTTGTGAGGCAAGTGGGAAAAGCACAAGGCATATCGTCGGACTGGGAAGCCCCTCTTGTTCTCCGTACCCGGGAGGGAGCGGTCCTGATGCTGAAGCCTGAGAACGTTTCAGCCCGCAGCTGTGGCAGGCCGTCCCGACTCTTTCGGCTCCCACACTTCCTCCATTCCGCCCCGTATCAGATCCGTTGGCTCCGGTTCCCATTGGCCGCCGCCATATATGGTCCGGAGTTCTGTCACGGCACTCCTCGCCGTCTGCAGAGCCAGCCCTCGCCCGATATCGCTCGCATGCCGAGAGCCTCGCCACGCCAGATTAGGCAGTTGGGCTCCTGCCACATGTTGATGGGAAACCGTCCCAGCAGCATCGCTGACAAATCAGGAAGACAAATACAGAGCAGGATGCAATTAAGAGACGGCAAGCGGCGGAGGGTGCCAGATTGTTTCATTCGCAGCAGCCTTTTTCCCCCACAAGCTGCTGAAATTCTCCCACCTCTGAAACCATCTTTGGTCTGAAACTAAAGTATTAGGAGCTGAAGGTGCACCTCAGATACATTTGAAGCGCAATCCTCACCTGGAGTTAGTCCGGCACAGTTTGGTCGGCAGAAGGGACACTGTAAAGCGCGTTTGGACCACTCTTGGAGTCGGAAGATGGCGCACGTCTCTCCTGGCCTCTCTGCCTCCAAGAGTGGTCCAAACATACTTTATGGTGGCCCTATGCCAGCCAAACTCCAAATTAGGATTGCACTCTTAGAGGCCACAAGCCAAAGATTTGGTTAATGTAAAATCAATACACTAGCCTTTCTGACCTCTGCTGCTCCTAATCTTTTGCATAGCTCCCCCTCCCACATTCTCTCTCCCTGTCAGAAGAGCCCCGCATGATCAGGCCAAAGGCCCACCTACTCCAGCTTCCTGTATCCCACAGTGGCCCACCAGATGCCTCAGGGAGCACACAAGCCAACAAGATGCCTGCATCCTGTTGCCACCCCCTTGTATCTGGCATTCTGAGGTAAATTCTGAGGTAAATATGAGGTAAATAAAAGAGAATTTGCTGTACTGTCTGTGGGGAGGGAGCTATAATAACTTGCAACCTGAGCCTTAATATAAACTCTGCTCGATCAAGCCAAGGCCCATCTAGTCCAGCTTCCTGTATCTCACAGTGGTCCATCAGATGCCTCAGGCCCATCAAGTCCCACGACCAGGCGCTGACACGGTTTCCTTGAACATTCTGCATGCAGCGCAACCAATTGGGGGTGGCCAGTTTTGTAATCCACATCTGGAGCAGTCGCTTCCTCCACACAGTTCAGCCTCGTCCGGATGTAATGCAAAACATCTGATTCATAAACCCCTTAAAATTGAGGTTTACTCTGGGAATGCCGAGGCAGCCTTCACCATGGTGGAACTTTGCTGTTCCCACCGTGGACTCCTTTGATAGCTAATGGGAAAAAAGGGGGGGCATATCTGGGTGTGGAAAAGTGGCGCAAATGCAGTTAGCACGCATCCAGTCGTGTCTTCCACAAAGGTGGGAGGAGTTGAGTTTTCAAGACCTTTTTCCTTTCTTGACTGTCCTGTTGATTCATCTGCCTGTGGTCTACATCAGTGTCCCCCAAAGCTGTTAGCCCCAGGAGAGGTTTCCATTGCCACCAGTGGAAGATGTCCACCTGGTGCAAACCACCTTGCGAATTTTTGTTGGGACTGTGGTGCAGATGATGAAAGAATACTCCTCCCTGCTTGCCTTCAAATTCTCTCCCACATGTGGCCAGAGAACATACCGATGGGTTGCTTGAAAGTGTTCAGACATAACTGGGTGATCAGCATTTCAGAGCGCAATCCTAAACTGGAGTGAGGCCGGCATAAGCTAAGCCAGCAAAGTTTGGCCAGCACAAGGGCCACCATAAAGCATTTTCAGACTACTCTTGGAGTCAGGGAGGATGGCTCATGTCTGTGTGCTGGCCTCTCTGACTCCGAGAGTGGTCCAAACAGTGTCCCTTGTGCTGGCCAAACTTTGCTGTCTTAGTTTATGTCGGCCTAACTCGGCTTACTATTGCACCCTCAGACCGAGAAACCCCCGGTTTGCAGTTGGCCATTGATTAGACGGAGAGTGCGACCCTAACCTGGAGTGAGGCCGGCACAGTTAGGCCAATAAAGTTTGGCCAGCACAAGGGACACCTTAACGTATGTTTGGACCACCCTCGGAGTCAGAGAGGCCAGCACACAGATGTGCACCATCCTCCCTGGCTCCGAGAGGGGTCCAAACACACTTTACGGTGTCCCTTGTACTGGCCAAACTTTGCTGGCCTAACTGTCCCGGCCTAACTCCAGGTTAGGAGTGTGCCCCAAGCACAAGATGGCACATGTCAGGTTCCCAGGCAGTCTTTCGTACGGACTTGGTTGGTCTTAGGGCACAATCCTGACCTCCTTTCCAGCATTGGGGTAAGGGCAGTGCTGCTCCAAGGTCATGGAACAAACATTCCCTTAGCTTGAGGAGGCCTCCATGACTACTGCTGCGCTGCAGAATGCAGCACATGCTCCATTGGCACAGCTAAGTCAGTGCTGGAAAGTTGGTGAGGATTGCATCCTTAGCTAGATTGCTGCAACACAGGGCCTTCTTTGCGCCACACCCCAGGAGAAACCGGGATGAGATCTGTCTGGGGCTTCCCTCCCCACCTTGAGAATGAAAGTCTTAACTTGGAGTTGGGCCGGCACAGTCAGGCCAGCAAAGTTGGGCCGACACAAGGGACATCGTAAAGCACATTTGGACCACTCTCAGAGCCAGGGAGGATGGCGCATGTCTGTGTGCTGGCTTCTCTGACTCCGAGAGTGGTCCAACGGTGTCCCTTGTGCTGGCCAGACTTTGCTTTATTTACCTCATATTTACCTCAGAATTTTACCTCAGAATGCCAGATACAAGGGAGTGGTGTTTGGACCACTCTCGGAGTCAAGGAAGATGGCGCACTTCTGTGTGCTGGCCTCTGACTCTGAGAGTGATCCAAACACATTTTACGGTGTCCCTTGTGCCAGCCAAATTTTGCTGGTCTAACTGTGCTGGCCTAACTCCAGATTAGGATTGCGCTCTGAGTCTGCGCTCCTTGCTATCTGTGGAATGTTTTCCCGGAGGAGCAGGTGGCCGTGGGAGTAGCAGGCCCGTCCTGCAGTATCAGCAGCTTCGAGTGCTTTTCTCTGGAAAGGCGCATTGGGCTGAGTGCATAGTGTGCCAATTCGGCAGGGCCTCTCCCTCTTTCTCCCTCTTCCCCCTTTTTCCTTTCTTTGCTTCCGGCCTTCGCGCGCTGGTCGGCCCCCCCCCCCCCCCGAATGGCCTTCTCCAACATGGGAACTGCTAGGGTCACCTCCAAATCTGAAGAGCTGATGAATGTCATTACATAGTCTTTCTTCATGTTGATTCAGTGGTCATTTCCTGGCTGCAGAGCGAGAGGGGGTGGGCAAGAGAATGGCCAGCTTTGTCGAGTGGAGGAATCTTTCCAATGCACCATCTCCCCCCCCCCCACTCCTCACGGTTGCAGCTCTCCTGTCTTTGTCCGCTGGCGTGTCTGAGGGAGGAAAACAGAGGCTGCTTGGCCAGGCGCCACTTCTGTTTGGCACCGAAAGACCGGGTGTCAGGGGCACATGTGTTGTTTTCTCAGAAGCTGCTGACGGTTTCCTCCTGGCCAAAAAAGTCAGGTGTCTCTCAGGTGGTTCCCCCTCCTGCTGGCTGGTACCTAAGCACCGCCTTTAGAGCTAATGCACTGAAATACGTCTGCATGCTGCTCTGTTTCTTAGGGCGCAAACCTACCCTGGAGTTAGGCCGGCACAGTTAGGCCAGCAAAGTGTGGCCAGCACAAGGGCCACTGTTAAGTGCGTTCGGACCAATCTTGGAGTCAGGGAGGATGGTGCACTTCTCTGTGTTGGCCTCTCTGCCTCTGAGAGTGGTCCAGACATACTTTATGGTGTCCCTTCTTGCTTTATTTACCTCATATTTACCTCAGAATTTTATCTCAGAAATTTACCTCAGAGTGCCAGATACAAGGGAGTGGCGTTTGGACCACTCTCAGAGTCGGGGAAGATGGCGCATGTCTGTGTGCTGGCCTCTCTGACTCCGAGAGGGTCCAAACACACTTTACGGTGTCCCTTGTGCCGGCCAAACTTTGCTGGCCTAACTGTGCCAGCTGAACTCTAGGTTAGGATTGTGCTCTTAGGAATAAACCCCCCAGTCAGATCAGTCTGACAGAGTATCTGATGGAGGCCTGCCTCCCTCCTCCTTGGGATTAGCCCACCACTCGGCTACACAGCATTGCCGTAAATTTCAGAGGGCAGGAACTTGTCAACTGTCGCCAACCCACTTATCCGTGCCCCACTGCAGCTCCACAACAGCTTCAGATCTTGGCATTCCTGCACAACCCTTTGCTGAGACTAACACCAGCTCAGCAACTACTGTGCCAGCATAGAGTAATGTTGTGACTCAGGGTGCAAGCCCACACTGAGAACGCAGTCTTAACCTGGAGTGAGGCTGGCACAGTCAGGCCAGCAAAGTTTGGCCGGCACAAGGGCCACCGTAAAGTATGTTTGGACCACTCTTGGAGTCCGAGAGGCCAGCACTCAGGCGTGTGCCACCCTCCCTGACTCCGAGAGTGGTCCAAACGCTACTCCCTTGTATCTGGCATTCTGAGGTAAATTTCTGAGGTAAAATTCTGAGGTAAATATGAGGTAAATAAAGCAAAGTTTGACCGGCACAAGGGACACCATAAAGTATGTCTGGACCACTCTCGGAGTCAAGAGAGGCCAGCACACAGACATGCGCCATCCTCCCGGACTCCGAGAGTGGTCCAAACGTGCTTTACGGTGTCCCTTGTGCTGGCCTAACTGTGCCGGCCTAACTCCAGGGTAAGATTGCACCATGAGCTGCAGCCCTGACCTCCTTGGCACTGCTCCCGCCCCGGCCTGTCACAAAGCCGCATGTGGCCCTTGAGAACAATCTCATTGCCCCGTGGTCCCGAAGTCACCAGCTCCTCCTGTTGCTTGGAAGCCGGTGCCTCCCCAGATTGAGAAATGCTCCTTTCATCGCATTATTGTCCAATTAATCTTCCCCGACCAAGCAAAGTCAGTTGGCGGACATCGCCCGGAGAGAGCCGTTGCTTTTGAAATGCAAATTGCGGGGCCTGTCTAGGCAACCCGGACTCCGAAAAGGGGGGGGTGTAATCATTCTAGCAGGCGAGAGGCCGGAATCGGCAGGCACGGGAAGGCCAGCGGAATTGCTTGAAACAGTGCTGGTGTGGAGTTCAAATTAAAACCAGCTGCTGCGTCTTAAAAAAATTGTTATTTGGGGTTTGAAAAACATCACCTTGAGGGTGGGTTGAATCGCGGTGTGTCTGCTGGAGTTATTAGGCAGGCCCTGTTTCCAAGCTTGTAATTTCAGCGGTTGCAGCTTCAAGAGCCACGTTAATTCCAGCTAATCGTGACCACGAGGCAGGGTGTCAAAAGGCAGCAGTTTTGGGATGCCACCAAGCCCACGACCGGCGCGGGTGAAAAACACCCCCCCAAATCACCTCCACCGTAACTGCCTTTTGCTCTCTGAGGGCTCCGTCCAACAGCAGTGGAAGCCAGCGAGTTTCCATCCCCTTCAACGTGACTTGGACGGTCCTTTTGTTTGGCTCCCGCTAAGTGGTAGTTTAAAAAATAATAATTTTCTTTTCGGTAAATACTATTCCGCTGTACGCTAGTAAAATGTTCAGTAGCTTCTTTGGTCAGCCAAAATTCAACAGCAGTGCTGTAATGGAGAAAGCAAACGCAGCTCGTATAATTCCGTTGTAACAGGGTGGCTTGATCCTGGGGGCATCTGCTCTGAGCCTTTAAAAAACCACAATTTTTCAGCACTTTTTTTCAGCACTTTTGGTGCTGGACGGCAGCCATCTGCCATCTTGGTTTCCCACCCTGCCTAGGAACGTGGCAGAGTTCTGGTGGGGGGGAATGGCCATTGCCATTAAAAACATGGCCGCCTTCACTGGTAGCGGCCATTTTTCCCCACAATGCCCTAACAGGAACCACTGAACTTTGCTGGCCTAACCGTGCTGGCCTAACTCCAGGTTAGGAATGCTCTCTGAAAGGCATTGAAGGCAACTGACGTGCACACACGGTTCTTTTATCACCTCCCGCCAAGGTGCTCTTTGCTTGGCTCAGCCCGCCTGGTTAAAGGACGGTGGTCCTGGTGCAGCCAGCGGTCCCTGTGTGCCTCACTGTCTGTGCGATCATCGTGCTCTTTGCAAACGGGTCGCGAACCGTTTTTGTGCCATCCGAAGGCCAAAGCAGCAGCCACGGGCTTCGAACTGGTCGGCGTGCGCATACCTCTGAGTCACGAACATATTCCAGTCAGCTGCCTTATCACAATTTCCACAACTGGCCTTGGCCTCCCCAGCGGGCGGAACAACAGGGATGTGCAGAGACAGAAGATTCTGCCGGGCTGAGTCAAAACACCAAGCAAGGCTTGCTGCCGATTAATTAGAGGCCTCCTCCCCTCAGTGCCCCGGAGAGGCCTCTCTTTGGAAGAGGGTCACGGTTGGATGTGGGGGGGGGGGCTCCCAGAAGCAGTAGCAGAGCCGTGGACTTTTTGCAGCCCAGCGGAGAAACGAGATAATCTTGTCTTGCATCTGCTTCCTGTTGTCAGGAATTTAGCGGGGTGTATGTGTGTTCATGGAATCCTAACCTGGAGTTGGGCCGGCACAGTTAGGCCATCAAAGTTTGGCCGGCACAAGGGACACCGTAAAGCACGTTTGGACCACTCTCGGAGTCAGAGAGGCCAGCACACAGGCATGCGCCATCCTCCCCGACTCAGAGAGTGGTCCAAACGCCACTCCCTTGTATCTGGCATTCTGAGGTAAATTTCTGAGATAAAATTCTGAGGTAAATATGAGGTAAATAAAGCAAAGTCTGGCCAGCACAAGGGACACCGTCAAGCATGTTTGGACCACTCTCGGAGTCAGAGAGGCCAGCACACAGACGTGCACCATCATCCCTGACTCAGAGAGTGGTCCAAACGTGCTTTACGGTGTCCCTTGTGCCGGCCAAACCTTGCTGCCCTAACTGTGCCGGCCTAACTCCAGGTTAGGATTGCACCCTGTGTGTGTGTGTATACCTCTCCTTTTTCTAGTGCACAATTGACCAGTTCTTGCAGGGTAGAGGCAGAAAAATGTGATTTTGGAAAGAAAAAAAAGGATGGAAAAAATATGTCTCTGGAATAGACATCGCTCCCTGCTGCCAAGCTGAGTTTCTCGCCATCTCTGCCCGTCTTCCAGCAGATATCACGGCGGGTCTTGGACTCCAAAGGCAGACGGCAGCACGGCAGCGGAAGACATTGCTCCAGAAAACTCCCTGTTGCTGCAGCCTTAGATCACATGGAGGGGGGGGGCTGTTTCAGTGGTGCACTCTTGGAAACGGGCATTTGGCAGTAAGTCCATCCGAGACCAGACAGTAGGGAAAGCTGTGAATTTATTTACTGTTTTTCCCTTGTGAAATGGGGCTGGCATGCCAGCCGATCTCAACTGCTTTCATCTGCAATAAACCTTCAGGAAAGGAGATTTATGGGAGCCGTTCTTTGTCCACCACAAGCCATTTGAGCATGGGAAGTTGTGGTGCTGCTGCTTGAGGGGGCAATGGCTCCATCTGCGTCGTACCTGATACCGCTTGGCCACTGCAGGCTTCCTCGGCCACGGATGGCCACCTATGCGGCAGGGGCGTAACCAAGGGCGCAATCCTAACCTGGAGTTAGACTGGCACAGATAGGCCAGCAAAGCTTGCCTGGCATGAGGGACTCTGAGTGCAAAGCAGACAACCACAGGCAGGCTTTGGCCTAGCACAAGCAATTAAGCTCCTCCTGAGGATGTGTTGGCATTCCTGAGGTGGTTCCAACATAGGCCGTGAAAGCAGCAGGCACCCTTTTCGGGCTGCGATTCCGCGTGGCAGCCAAACTGTGCGCCGTTCCTGCACAGTGCCTTGTAGAGGCTGGTGCGAGTCCCATGAACATAAGACTGACCAGACAGCCCACCTTGGCCTGGCTGAGGCAAACTTGATTCCATCAAACGTTCTTTGTTGTTGTTCTTGTCTTAACACACACCTATGAGTTCCCCACATTCTACTGCAAGAAACCCTAAGCACACATAGCTGAAAATACTGTGCAAATCCGTCATCTCTTCTTATGTTAAGGCCCAGACTGAGTTGCAAGTTATTATAGCTCCCTCCCCACAGACAGGATAGCAAATTCTCCTTTATTCACCTCATAGTTACCTCAGAATTTTACCTCAGAAATTTACCTCAGAATGCCAGGTGCAGCAGAGTGGCAACAGAACTAAGAAATGTTCTTATTTCAAATGTCCCATGCATGCTGCCTTCCGTTCCATAACAAATGTATGCAGGTTGGCCTTTATACCCGCGAATTTAGAACCCACTGAATTGATCAACCGGGTCTGTGTGTAATATTTTTTCTTTAAGTGTCATAACATGAATCCCTTTTGTTGTTGTTGTTTTTCCCCCTCCAGGGCACGGCTTCTGTGCTTCAGCGCCGATCTGATAAAGAAGAGTACATAGAAGTCGGGCGGCTTGGCCCATCGGATTATTTTGGTGAGCAGCCGTTTCGTTGCAGGTTGAAAACGTTTAGAGGATTGTGTCAGTGCAGGCTTATTGCATTCATACAGTAGTGCTGGGTATTCCAGGATGATCTCTCGATCAGAAACGTTCAACGTTTTTCTTCCGGCAGGCCCTGATCTCCATGATCTTCTTCATCACTTGTGATGTCACTTCCGACTTCTGGGAGACTCACCTGGTTTCCGTGACTGTTTTCTAGGATAACTGTCTGTAGCTGGCGGAGGAAGAGGAACAATTTGTTACTATGGACAGTCATCCTAGAAACAGAATCGCCGAATCTGGATGTGTTTCCAGCCATGGGCCAAACTCCTGTGGCACATCTGTGGACCTTTCGTGGATCCTGCAAGCACACCAGCTGAAAATCACTGATCTGCATTCTAGTTTATGGATGGAGGGCCACAAATGGGACAGGTGGCTGCAGCAGAACTTCTCTGTCAAAGGGCACCATCACAACCAACTTCCCAGTACTACCATATCTGTGCCAATGGGGCATATGCTGCATTCTGCACTTGGGGGGGCAGTCACGGAGGCCTCCTCAAGGCAAGGGAATGTTTGCTCCCTCACCTTGGAGCTGCATTGTCCTTACCCCTGTGCCGGGAAGTTGGTTAGGATTGTACACTTAATGGGTACTGGTTGGCTTCTATTTACTGAGTGAGATTAGCCAGAAAATCAGTAACAAGGGGAAAAAAGAAGGGAAAAAAGGATGATGCTGGAGCACAAAAGAGATGGAATTTAGCAGTGGCCCTCCTGCCTTTGAGAAAAACCCTGTAGAAACGGGGTGGATCGGGACCCACTAATGGGTTGCGAGCCAATTTCAGGTGGATCGCAAAGCACCTAGAGCAGCCATATTGAAAATATGGGAAGATGGGATGCTGGAAAGGTGGAGGGCTGTGTGGCGGTTTTGCTTGGGTCAAGGCTGTAAATAGGCTTTTTTCCTTTCGGATTCACTTTGATCTTGGAAAACGGCTGAGAAATCACCCAACTAATTGCTGCACTCTCAGGAAAGCAGCAGGTTCTGGCATCACAATGACGGCACTTCCAGCCATGACATCACTTCCGGTGGGTCCCGGGCAGATGGTCATTCTAAAAAGTGGGTCCCGGTGTTAGAACGTTGGAGAAGCACTTCATTGGGCCATTTTGGGCAAACCGGTAGCCCTACCTTCAGAGGAAGAGGCGGGTCATCCAAGCCCCCTCCGTTGGCCAGACAAGGATTAGGCGTACCCCGGATTCCCTTGCTCTCCTCCTCTGTTGTCTCCCTTGGATCTCGTTGACGATTGTAAGCTCCTTGCGGCCGCAGACTCTCTTCCCACTGAGGGCAAAGCACCAGGCAGACAGGTGGCGGGCCATAAATTATGTCTCGCATGTGATGACGGTATGTTTCTTCCCGCTTCCAGGGGAGATCGCGCTCCTGCTGAACCGGCCCCGGGCTGCCACAGTGGTGGCACGCGGGCCCCTGAAGTGCGTCAAGCTGGATCGCCCCCGCTTCGAGCGCGTCCTCGGCCCCTGTTCAGAAATCCTGAAGAGGAACATCCAGAGATACAACAGTTTCATCTCCCTCACCGTTTAGGTTATTCCTTCGGCTGCCTTCCGCGTGACGACCTGCGCACTTAAAACAATTCGACCCGTGCCATTCCGTTTGCTTCACAAAGTGTGCAGTGTGTGTGTGTGTGTGTGTGTGTGTGTGTGTGTGTGTGTGTGTGTG
>JAJKFI010000053.1:5765197-5788230 GCA_029204185.1 Lerista edwardsae | reverse complement strand
TGTGTGTGTGTGTGTGTGTGTGTGTGTGTGTGTGTGTGTGTGTGTGTTACTGCTGTCGTTTTTTTCACACTCGCATCGGGTGCGGCCGGAGATCCGGTTGCCAGTCCGTTATTAAAAAAGAGTAGACACTGCGGCAATGTGGACACAAGTGGCTTTGAAGGATTGGTTGGAATCGCGCATTGAAACTACATTCCAGGTGGTCCTTGAACATGGCTCCCTCCCACAACACTGAAATGATGCATTTAGTTTGTCATGTCCTGCGTTTTTCTTGAATGCCCTACGTTTTGGGGGGCTGTGTCCTCCTTTGTGGTTATGACATCTGGGCACGCTGAATTCCCACCTCCCATAGATGGGACCCAGAGCACAATCCTCACCTGGAGTGAGGCTGACACAGGCCAGCAAAGTGTGGCCCGCACAAGGGACACTGTAAAGTATGTTTAGACCACTCTCAAGAGTCAGAGAGGCCAACACACAGACATGCGCCAACCTCCCTGACTCTGAGAGTAGTCCAAACGCGCTTTATAGTGTCCCTTGTGCCAGCCCAACTTTGCTAGCCTAACTGTGCCGGCCTAACTCCAGGTGAGGATCGTGCCCCCTGTCCCCCTTAATTCCACAACAGCACCTCTACTTGTAAGAAAAGTTTCCGATTTCTTCCCATGCACTTTCATTGAACTTTGTAATCTGTATTTATTGTTTATATTTATGATCTTGTTTTGGGGGGTTTGTTTTTCTTGCATGTACGATGAAATGTGGAAAATCACACACTGTGTTATATAACGCGATAAATTAATGGCTGTAACTAAAAATGGGTTTTTTCCAAGGTCATATATCTATATACCGTATAATCATTGTCATATAAACCTCGTTTCCTGTGAACTGCTTTTGTATTCTCTTCTGTGCAGGCGGGTTGTGTGTGTGTGAGTGTGAGAACGCAATCCTAAATTGGAGTTAGGCCCGCATAAACAAAGCCAGCAAAGTTTGGCCGGCACAAGGGCCACCATAAAGCATTTTTGGCTTACTCTCAGAGTCGGGGAGGATGGCGCATGTCTGTGTGCTGGCCTCTCTCTCTGAGAGCGGTCCAAACACACTTTACGGTGTCCCTTGTGCTGGACAGACTTTGCTTTATTTACCTCATATTTACCTCAGAATTTTACCTCAGAAATTTACCTCAGAATGCCAGATACAAGGGAGTGGCATTTGGACCACTCTCGGAGTCAGGGAGGATGGCGCATGTCTCTGAGCTGGCCTCTCTGACTCCGAATGTGGTCCAAACATACTTTACGGCATCCCTTGTGCCGGCCAAGCTTTGCTGGCCTAACTGTGCCGGCCCAACTCCAGGTTAGGATTGTGCTCTCAATCCTTGGCATCTCTGGGTTGGGCTGGGAAAGACCCTGCCTCTCTGATGCCCTGGAGAACTGCTGCCAGCCAGTCTAGAGAAAAGTGCCACATGATGCCACATGTGAAGAAGTACATTCAGAGTGCAATCCTGACCTGGACTTAGGCCGGCACAGTTAGGCCAGCAACGTTTGGCCGGCACGAGGGCCACCGTAAAGTGCTTTTGGACCACTCTCAGAGTCAGGGAGGATGGCGCATGTTTGTGTGCTGGACTCGCTGACTCCGAATGTGGTCCAAACATACTTTACAGTGGCCCTTCTGCTGGCCAAACTTTGCTGGTCTAACCGTGCCGGCCTAAGTCAAGGTCAGGATTGCGCTCTGAATGTACTTCTTCACATGTGGCATCATGTGGCACTTTTCCCTAGAACTTTTCTCTAGATCATGTGGCCTCACTCCAGGTTAGCACTGCCCCCCTCACAGGTGCTCATACAATCCTGCAAGATTGCATGCGCTCGCAGGCACACGCACGCACTTCTCGCGGCGATTGCCAACATGGGCCAAGGAATCCAACGAGGGCTCGGTCACAGGACCTACTCTGCAGTCTTTTGGAAGTGTGGAATTTCTGTGGGCTGCAGAACGGCTTTATGACGTTACCATGTGTTGGAGATAATCTGTTGATTAGCCGTATTTCCAGCAAGGTTTTTCTTTCCTCTTCCCCCCCCTTCTTAACTGAAGTCACACTTGCGGTGCAAAGGAATACCTCAAAATCATACAAAATTGTAGCTCCAGGCAAATCAGCTCAGTGTGGTCCCTTGTGGGCTCAGTGTTTTGTTCCAATTGAGAGCGAGGGAGAACGAGCGAGTGAGCGAGTGGACGCTGGTATGTGGGGAGGAAATAAAATGTTGGAGGGTTGCCCTTGTGGCGCAGCTGGAGAGGGGCTCAGGAATTGGCCCCGGCTGGAAAATTTGGATTAGTTCATTAAATCGTTCCGATATTACACATGTCTGCTCGCTAATTCTGGCCTTGGACGTGGAATGTGAGGCTCTGGTGTTACCGAAGCTCTTTCCAGACAACATTCTTCGATGTGTCCGAGTTGTGCCTGTTAGCTGAGTGGATGAGAAGGGAACCCAGGTGGGGAATGTTAGAAGACAAAGATCGGAGTTTTAGGGTCACAGGCCGCAGTGCTCCCCATGCTGTGGCACCACTAAGCAGCACCCAAAAAGGGGGACAATGCAGGAGAGGAGAGTGGTGGGCTAGAGAGTCAGAATCACAAGGCAAGTGAGGAGGAGAAGAGTGTTTGGATAGAGAGAATCACAAGGGAAGTGAAGAGAGTGGTGGACTAGAGAGGCAGAATCCAGGGAAGTGAGGAGGAGAAGGTTGTTCGGCTAGAGAGTAAGAATCACAAGGGGAATGAAGAGGAGAGTGGTGGGCTAGAGAGGCAGAACCACAAGGGAAGTGAGGAGGAGAAGGGCTAGAGAGGCAGAATCACAAGGGAAGTGAGGAGTAGAGGAGAGTGGTGGGCTAGAGAGTCAGAATCACAAGGGAAGAGGAAGTAAGGAGGAGAGGAGAGTGTTGGGCTAGAGAGTCAGAATCACAAGGAAAGTGTGGAGAGGGGAATAGCCCTGCCACGACAGTAACCACTTCTCTCCCCTTCTGGCCACTTCCTTCCTTTCATCCCTCACCTTTCCCTTCCGGCTGCTACACCCCTTTATTCCCAGAATGTTCTGGGTCTCGTTTCCGTCAAATCCACAAAAGGGATTTATTTTACTTATTTATTTAACCAATTTCTATCCCGCTTTTCTGCCACAGGGTGCGCCCCCCCCCCCACAAAGGCGGCTTGCAGCAATAAAAACCAAACGAGGTAAAAGGTTCTAAAAAACATTAAAACAAAGACCACTAAAACAATAAAACAGAACCAAAATTGTGGATTGCAATTACTTTTTCAAAGCTTCCAGCTTCATCTTAGAATAAGATCTGAGATCCCTCCCCCCCCCATCTCAAAAAGAAAGATCTTTTTTTCTGATCTGAATTTAAGCCCTTTCAATACTTAGAGCAGGTAACGTGAAATCGCTTCAGCAAATAGTAATGCACATTCTCACCGCTTGCCAAAGAGATTACGGTCAGATTAGCCTGACAATCGGGATCAGAAGACCCCTCTGGCAACACTTTGCCAAGGTACACAAGCCCGGAGAGCTCCTCGGTTGTATATTAATATTTGCCATAGATGAGACAGAGATTAAGGGCGCAGTCCTAACCTGGAGTTAGGCCGGCACAGTTAGGCCAGGACAGGGGACACCGTAAAGTTTGTTTGGACCACTCTTGGAGTCAGAGACGCCAGCACACAGACGTGCGCCATCCTCCCCGACTCCGAGAGTGGTCCAAACATATGGTGTCCCTTGTGCCGTCCCAACTTTGCTGGCCTAACTGTGCCGGCCTCACTCCAGGTGAGGATTGCGCCCTCAGTGAACACATACAGCCTTGGCGAGAAAAAAAAGTTGACCCACGACAGAGAAAGAATGCCAGTAAAATAGTTGTCAGTACCAGCATGAGAAACGCGCTAAAGATTTATCGCCCTTCGCCTCTTTTATAGCCAACCTGAATGCTCAAATTATCTCTTTAAGTTTGGCAGTCCCCCAAAGAGGCAGGGTTGCTGTCGGGCGTCCGGGTCAGTAGAAACCAGAAGGGTCCCATTGCTAACCTCTGACAGCTGTGCACTCAACAGCTGGAACAAGATCACGGCCTGCTCTGCACAGCAAGTTTCCTTGATGATTTTCAAAGGTTGCTCTGCAGGCTTCTAGCTGATCCCATCACCTTGGCCCGAAAAGGTGAGGCCACCCCACCAATTGCTTGGCCAGTTAAGAAAACGTTGAGCAGTCTGGTGGGCAGTGTAGCTAGAAAACATACTTCCAATTGATCGCTACTTTTTTCCTTCTTTTCTTCATCACCCTATCTTGCAACCGTCTTAAAAGCATTCTGTGTTTCTGAATCAAAATTGGGGACACGTTCCACTTGTGCACCTCCAAGGCTTTCCTTATAGAGTGTGAAAGAGCTGTCCAGCCATAGAGGAGCCCACCCTCTGCATCTCTGAATGAGTCCCTGTTCTGAGCATGATCCTGCCTTGATGGGCAAGAGGGAAGCCCTGGGCAGAAAGTCACATAAAGGCACAACAGGAGGCATCAGGAGCAATGAATGGACCAACCATACTTGGGGCGCAATCCTAACCTGAGATTAGGCCAGCACAGTTTGGCCGGCATAAGGGCCACCGTCAAGTATGTTTGGACCACTCTCGGAGTCAGGGAGGCCAGCACACAGACGTGCGCCATCTTCCCTGACTCCGAGAGTGGTCCAAACGCGCTTTACGGGGGCCCTTGTGCCAGCCAAACTGTGCTGGCCTAACTCCCAGTTAGGATAGTGCCTTTAGGCAGAGGCATGGGAGAATGGCCCACTCTCTATCAGAAGCCGATTTGGAAGGAAGCAAAGCTGAACAGTAACTCACACAGAGACAGGGCTGGCCTCCTCACCTGAGGATGACATTTTGGGGCTTGAAAGAGTCTGATATATTCTCACAATACACTGTTTTGGACACTGTGCTCTATCACAATAAGGCTCCATCACAAGCCTTCAAGGGCCTTGGAGTTGGAGCTGCCTAAGCGTGGCGTTCAACTCCCTTCTCTCCTTTCTCCGCAAGTTTTTCAATGACTTTCCGTTCGCTTGATCTGCTCCCAAAATATACCCTGCGGTTCCCCGGTTTTTAGCCTCTGCAAAAGGCCCTCCGTCCACATCTTCTCTGTTGACACGAAGTATGCAGAACTGGCGCAAGATGGAAAAATTCCTATTCTCACAACACTTGGAAAGGAAAAGAGATCTGGGATTCTTTTTCAGAAGAGAAGGAAGAAAAGGAAAAGTCCATCAAGTACTTGCTCTGTCCAGAGGTCTTTTGAAAGACAGTAGGAATGGCCTCAAGCTCTGTTACGCTCAGGGTGCAATCCTAACCTGGAGTTAGGCCTGCACAGTAAAGTTTGGCCGGCACAAGGGCTACCGTAAAGTGTGTTTGGACCACTCTCGGAGTCAGGGAGGATGGCGCACGTCTGTGTGCTGGCCTCTCTGACTCCGAGAGTGGTCCAAACATACTTTACAGTGTTCCTTGTGCTGGACAGACTTTGCTTGCTTTACCTCATATTTACCTCAGAATTTTACCTCAGACATTTACCTCAGAATGCCAGATACAAGGGAGTGGCGTTTGGACCACTCTCAAAGTCAGGGAGGATGGCGCACATCTGTGTGCTGGCCTCTCGGACTCAGAGAGTGGTCCACACAGACTTTACGGTGTCCCTTGTGCCAGCCAAACTTTGCTGGCCTAACTGTGCCGGCCTAACTCCAGGCTAGGATTGGGCCCTCAGAGCTGTTCTAAGACAGGTAGGTTTTTCTCTGTCTCTTGTAATACGAAGACCATCCAATGGTTTTGGCAGCAGCTTCAAGACTGACAAAAGGAAGAACTTCTTGTCAGACTGATTATTTTATTGTCACAAGAAGTGGAGGTGGCTGTGTTTTTTCATGGCTTTTAAAATGGATTGAGCCAATTCAAGGGAACAGGTTCGTCAATGGTTAACAGCCAGGCAAACTCACTAGAAGCACCTGGCTGGTTTTGGTTGGTCCAAACTCATGCCAAACTCAACAAATCTTTCCTCTTACACAGATTCGGGCATCGGGAAGGGTTAAAGCCAAAGTGAAAGCATCAGGTTTTAAAACAGCCTGCAAAAGGTCATTCGGCTCTAGACAAGAAATCTCCATCGGATCAAAATGGATTAGAAATCGTTCAGACAGGATGCCCAGATTGTATATTTTCAGACCAAAGCACAACTCCTTAATCCTGAGGACCATAAGCCAAAATAGATGTATCTAAAACTAATGCACTTTCCCCCTTGCTTACCGCTGTGTGGATTGTGGCCGGAACAAGGGACACCGTAAAGTAGGTTTGGACCACTCTCAGAGTCAGAGAGGCCAGCACATAGATGTGCGCCATCCTCCCAGACTCTGAGAGTGGTCCAAACACCACTCCCTTGTATCTGGCATTCTGAGGTAAATTTCTGAGGTAAATATGAGGTAAACAAAGCAAAGTTTGGCTGGCCCAAGGGACACCGTAAAGTATGTTTGGACCACTCTCAGAGTCAGAGAGGCCAGCACATAGATGTGCGCCATCCTCCCAGACTCCGAGAGTGGTCCAAACCAGAGGCGTAGCCAAAGAAGTGCAGGGGTGTGCAATTGCTTTAGGAGGGCAACAAGCTTTAGGTGGGCAACAAGCTGAGCTTGACACTAGTGGCCAAAATGGTGAAAACCTTGGTAGGTATGAATAATACCATCAGGTTATATCTCTCTGGAAAGGTGATTTAATGCAGAACGCAATAAAACAAACTGAAATGGAGTATCTTTACTCTATCAAAAGCTATGGCCAAAAAACAAGACGACGGAAATCCAACGGTCATGTAAAAATTTGCGGTATGTGATGTCACTTCCTGTTGTGACATCACTTCCAGGGCATCATTTTGCCCTCAGCACTAGGCTACACTTTCATTAGCTACGCCACTGGTCCAAATGCGCTTTACTGTGGCCCTTGTGCCGGCCACACTTTGCTGGCCTAACTGTGCCGGCCTAACTCCAGGTTAGGATTGCGCTCTGAAAGCGTTTAATGCTATTTGACATCAAACCATATGAAGAAATGAACCATATGCACCTCCCTTATGAAGAAAGAGTGCAGCGTTTGGGGCTCTTCAGCCTAGAAAAAAGACGCCTGAGGGGGGACATGATTGAGACACACAAAATTATGCACGGAAGGGATAGAGTTGATAGAGGGATGTTCTTTTCCCTTTCTCAAAATACCAGAACCAGGGGGCATCTGCTAAAATTGAGGGTTGGGAGAGTTAAAACAGATAAAAGGAAGTACTTTTTTTACTCAGCGGGTAGTTAATCTGTGGAACTCTCTGCCACAGGAGGTGGTGATGGCATCTGGTCTAGATGCCTTTAAGAGGGAATTGGACAGATTTCTGGAAGAAAAGTCCATCGTGGGATATATGCAATGATGGATTGTGCAACCTCCTGATGTCAGTAGTAGGCTACTTCAGAGTACTGGGTGCAAGGGAGTGGCAACAGGATGCAAGCATCTTGTTGTCTCATGCCTCCCTGGGGCACCTGGTGGGCCACTGTGAGATGTAATGCAGGAAGCTGGACTAGATGGGCCTTTGGCCTGATCCAGTAGGGCTCTTCTTATATTCAAACCAGTTCAAAGGAATTCAGGATGTTTTCAAATCACTTTTAAAAGTTAGTGTCCAAACTGGAACGGAAGGAATAAAAAATACAAACACACCTGGACCCAAATTTCTCATGGTTTGACTCCTGACCCAAACACCCCACTTCTCCAAAGGGTGGGCCAAGCCTCTTTCAGACAGCCCCTGCGGCATAAAGAGAACCAGCAATTTCATTATCATGTGATAAAGCGCAGCTCAAGTTACCACTCACTGTGAGTTCGGCTGGGCTGTTTTTTAGAAAAACTGCCAATTGATATATCTATATAAAACGGACCCTGAATATACAGCCTCGTTTGGTTTCCAGCCACTTACGTTTGGAGATAAGCCCTTGCCAACAAACTAATGTGGGGGAAAGAATTAGTGTTTCATGCGATTCGAATTATGGAAGCCTTCAAGATTTTGTGTGAAGGAGGGGTAGTTGTGTAGTGTTGCCATGGCAGTACCAACATCAGTGGGGGGAACTTTTGGCCCCAGAAAATGATTATAGTCAGATATCGTTGACATTCATGGGTTTGTTTTTTTTGGGGGGGGATTGTTTCTGGTGGTGTGATGTCATCCCCTTCGGGGGGGGGGGAGAGGAAGGTGATAACCGTCCATCTGCCTTGGCGTAGTTCCTCCTCTGTGTTACTTCTCCGTTCAGATGAGTTACCCAACTCAGAACGCAATCCTAACCTGGACTTAGGCTGGCACAGTTACGCCAGCAAAATTTGGCTGGCACAAGGAACATCGTCAAGTATGTTTGGACCAATCTCAGAGTCAGAGAGGCCAGCACACAGACATGCACCATCCTCCCCGACTCCGGGAGCAGTCCAAATGTGCTTTATGGTGGCCCTTGTGCCGGCCAAACTTTGCTGGCCTAACTCCAGGTGAGGATGGCACCCTCAGTAGAAGACAACTTCTGATGTGGCATCATGTGCCTTTAAATCGTGCCCAGGGAACCTTCCTTACCTCTCTCCCTTTGCCAACACAATGACTGCTTCATGCAGAAAGGCAAGCAACCCGGAAGGAAAACAAAAATGAGGACTAGAAACTTAGCACAAAAATTATTTGATGGTTGAAGGTCTACGCAGGAACATGACCGTGCAGGGGTCTCTTCGCCTCCAGAATGTAAACAAACCTGCACAGACTTTGGGGCTGGGTATCCTAAGAGCAAAGACTTCAGCTCTGAATCTGCTCCAAAGACCACCCTGGAAGGCTCCATGACATCACAAGGCCCTGAAAAAACACTTGTTTTGTTGCTGGGAACTTGCAAAGTGGCCCATTAAATTAACTATTTTTTATGGGGAGGGCAAGGAAGAACATGCCTGAACATTGCAGCTCCTACCCCCCACCCCAGTCAAAAGCCACAGATGAAAGCTTATGTTTGTGCATTTGCAGCCTATTGTCTCCCCCAAAGGCTAGTTATCACTCCTACTTCTGTTATTGCAGCTAATCCATTTAAATGCTCTTGGGATTGTCTGAGGAACGGAATTCCTTGCTCCTTCTTTTAACGTGCTTTGTTTGGAGGAGAAAAGGCCCGTTGTTTAAAAAACCCACGGGGGAACTCGGCAATACATCAGGCGGGGTGGGGGGGGGAAGAGAAGAAGGCAGAGCAGGGATGCTTCATTCCTCTATGGAGAGTCACCTGCCTGGAAATCAGGCTGTTTGATCCAATAGCATACCTAGAGGGGGATCAAGGGTTCTGTGCATCCTGGCAGCATCCAACCAGCTACCCAGCCTCCTCCAGACTGCTCTCATCTGGGGTTATATAGAGCCACCCCGCCCTTTTGCTCCACCTCTTCCTCCCAGCCAGGCTGACAACCCTCCAGGTCCCTGATCCTGCAAATACTTACCACCCTTCCTTCTCTGGCTTTCTCTCACTTGCTCCCGGCATCAGTAGGCCAGGCAGACTTCACTCTAGCTCGCAACAGGCAGAGGCAGATCTAAGGGAGGGCAAAGCTCTAAGTTTTGCAAGAAGACTTACCTTGCAGTGGAAATCACTCCTCTCCTGCACGGTTTTAGCCAATCCTCACAGGGAAAAGCAACATCTTGGCATTGCTTACTGGCTACAGCAGCAAGGGAGAGGAGGGATTTACATGACAGGGTAAGGCTTCTTGCAACACTTAGAGCTTTGCCCTCCCTGTAGATCCGCCTCTGGCAACAGGACTGGCCCGAACTGGGGGCCAGTCTGGGAACAGGACTGGGGGAAGGGGGGGGGTTAGGGTTAGGCATGCCTTGGGCATGCCAGGGGAGCGGAGCCCCATACCAGATAAGAAGATAAGAATAGCTCCGTTGGATCAGGCCATAGGCCCATCTAGTCCAGCTTCCTGCATCTCGCAGCGGCCCACCAGATGCCTCAGGGAATACACAAGACAACTAGATACGTGCATCTCGTTGCAGCTCCCCTGTATCCGGCACTCCAAGGTAGCCTAACTCTAAAGTAAGAAGGTTGAACTAACCATCACGGCCTGTAGCCTGCGATGGGCTTTTCCTCCAGATCCTGGACAATCATTTAGAGTGCATTCCTACCCTGGAGTTAGGCTGGCACAGTTAGGCCAGCCAAGTTGGGCCGTCACAAGGGCCAACGTGAAGCACATTTAGACGGAGGCAGGGAGGATGGTGCACGTCTGTGTGCTGGCCTCTCTGACTCCGAGCGTGGTCCAAACATACTTTACGGTGTCCCTTGCGCCGGCCAGATTTTGCTTTATTTACCTCATATTTACCTCAGAATTTTACCTCAGAAATTTACCTCAGAATGCCAGATACAAGGGAGTGGCGTTTGGCCCACTCTCGGAGTCGAGGATGGAGCACGTCTGTGTGCTGGCCTCTCTGACTCCGAGAGTGGTCCAAAAGCACTTTACGGTGTCCCTTGTGCCGGCCAAGCTTTGCTAGCCTAACCCGACCGGCCTAACTTCAGGTTAGGATTGCGCCCTAAGTGAAATATCAGTTCTTCGGGGAAAGAGAGGATGTTTTGGGGCAAGATTTCTAGTAGCCAGGCCCACAGTGGGTTGCATGATCCTCTGGGACTAGCAGAAGCAGAATTCATGATTCCTCCACCAGCAAATACGTGGGAACATAAGAACATAAGAAGAGCCCTGCTGGATCAGGCCAAAGGCCCATCTAGTCCAACTTCCTGTATCTCACAGCGGCCCACCAGGTGCCCCAGGGAGGCATGTAACAACAAGATGCTTACATCCTGTTGCCACTCCCTTGCACCCGGTACCAGTAGCCCACCACAGTTTGGGAATCTGCTCACCGTGCCCAATTTATGCAAACTGCCCAACGCAGCTTTTGGCAGCTGTGCTGCCAGGCCATGAGCAGAGGTCCCTTCCCCACCCTGACACCTGAGATTGATGCATGCCAAACGTATACATTACCGTCAGGCTATTTATAGTGATCCTGCACTCTTGCTGCAGATCGAAAAGCGTATGTCACGCAGTGAAAAAGACTCAGGACTCCTGGGGAATTTAGATGGAAGTAGGCATGGGTGCAGGGGCATAGCTAAAGAAGTGCAAGGGGGTGCAATTGCACTGGGCAGCAGGTTTTAGGGGGGCAACAAGCTGAGCTTGACACTAGTGGCCCAAATGGTGAAAAACTTGGTAAATATTTATTTTTATTTTAGTTTATTAGATTTATACCCCACCTTATTTGCCTAAAGGCACTCAAGGCGGCTTTACAAAATATAAAAACTAACATTAAAAACACTTCAAAAACAATATAAAAAACAATACAATAAAACAATTAAATACGAATAATGCTAGCATGTTATATATCATTGGAAAGGGAATTTAATGCAGAATGCGATGAAACAAACCCGAGTGTCATCTCTTTACTCTATCAAACGTTATGACCCCAAAGCCAGAAAACGTCGTGTAAAAATTGCGGTTTGTTAAACATCTCAATTTGTAGGAAAAATACTGTCATGTTATATATAATATTCCGTGATTTCTCAGCCATTTTCCAATAGCAAAGTAAATCAGAAAGAAAAAATCCTAATTAGAACCTTGACACAAGCAACACAACCACACAGTCCTCCCACTTTCCAAAGTCCCATATTTTCAACATGGCTGCTCTAGGTATTATGCACCCCACCTGAAATTGACTTGCGACCCACTGGTTGGTCCCGACCCACAGTCTGGGAACTGCTGGTTAACCTGGTTTGCATGGAGTGGTTAAACTGGAGTTTTCTCATTCCTCTATTACAAGAAACTCTGTTTTCATATAATCATATGGAAGATATAAACAAGCGTTCCTCTTTATACCCTGGAAAATGTTTGGAAGCTATATTCCCGTGAGATGTGTGAGTTCTCGGTTGTGCATGGGACATAGATACGAGCAATCATCACTGGAAGGAAGATAAGACTCAAAAAGCACTTCTGATTCTAGAGAAAGTGCACTAATATTAATCTTTAACCGGTTTGCACAGCAGTCAATTGGACTGTCATATCAAAGGGCTGTGTAAACTCTGGTTGGGTTCTTGGCTCCAAGGAGGAACTGAATCAATAGGAAATGGGTTTAATGTGTAACCAAAGGGTTGTGGTGTTGACGGTGAACTCCTTCTGGACTGTGGAATTGCCCTGCCCCAACACTCAAGCAGGCAGAAACACTCGCAAAATAAATAAGTGCTTGTGGACAAAAAGCATGCTTTATTGGTAAAACGCCAGCATTTTGTTTGGGACCTGAGGGATGAATGCAGTGGGGGCTACGATGTATTAAAGTCCTGAACCCCAAGTCCCAAGTCAAATCTCAAGTCTCTCAAGCCCTTCCCTGAAATCTCAAGTCTCAAGTCTGTGAGCAAATTGAAGAAAAATTTTTTAGCAAGGGAAGACTGAGGACATAACCCTAAGCTGAAGTTAGGCCGGCACAATTAGGCCAGCACAAGGGCCACTGTAAAGCACGTTTGGTCCACTCTCGGAGTCAGGGAGGAGGGCGCACGTCTGCATGCTGGCTTCTCTGACTCCGAGAGTGGTCCAAATATACTGTATGGTGTCCCTTGTGCTAGCCTAACTTTGCTGGCCTAACTCTGGGCTAGGACTGTGCTCTGCCACATGGTATCCTGTTGCCACTCCCTTGCATCTGGCATTCGGAGATAGCCTCATGGATTCCGCGTTTTGGAAAATGAGTTTTAAAGGCATTTAGGCGAGAGACCTTAACCACATCCTGTGGCAAGGAGTTTCCCAGATAGTCTTGGAATTTTCACAGCCAGAAAGCTGACATCTGGTAATCCAAAATCCCACTATCTAGACACACTGAAAAGCTAGGCACATTCTCTAATGACCAAAGTGAGGGACATGTTCTCCCATAAGGCAGAACAGCATTCCTGCAAGCCAAAGAAGGCATGGGGCCGAGTCTTGGGCTGTAGGCAGTCCTTTGCCAGTTCCAGCTTGCATGGGGGGGAGGGACAGGGGCACTTCCAGTGGCAGCCTATAGTTTCTCTATAGCTCGTGCGTCTGCCTGGGGGAGTGAAGTTTGCCAACCCCGATTACACTAGATCTATCTTCGCGGGGTGCAAATATTCCCTCCACCGTGCGCGCCAAGGAGGCACGCGTTCTCCAAGCGCCGGTGCACGTTCCTGGCTGCCACTGGAGGCGACCCCTCCCTACAGCACCCCCACTCCACACACCCGTGCAAACCGCTAGTAAAAGAAGCTCGCAACTGGAGCTAGACGGAAGCGTAAGCTCCCGACGTGCTCAGACCGACATGGGGAAAGGATCGTGATTCTCTGTCGATCGAGGAGATATTCCAGATTAATAGGATGCCCCCCTCCGACTTTCCAGCTAAAACCAGCCCATATATATGGGTAGATCGCCACCTCCCCAGTTCCTCCTTGCAAGAGCCCACCCTCCTGCTAGCTGGGAGTGGGGTGTGGGGTGGAGGGGGGGGGTGGAAAGAGGGCGTGCAGCTGTAATCATGGCGATTCCTTCCGCCTTAGAAATAAAAGTACAAGGTGGATTCCTTAAGGTTACACCGGGGATCTGCGCAGAAGCCTTGCCTTCGCTGTTGATCCCTCCCTCGCCAGTGCCGCAGAGAGAGAGAGAGAGCGAGCGAGCGAGCGAGCGAGCTCAGGGCTATGTGACAAGGCTGGAAGAGGCGGAGGACGTCGGAGCAGCGGCCGCAGCAGAGGACTGCCCCAAAGCTCACACATTTGCTAGGGATCGCGGCTGGTCGCAAGACCCCTGATCTCCCCCCGCCCTCCCGTCACTCCCTCGCCGATCTGTTTTCGGGTGTGGGGCGTGCGGGTGTGTATGTGTGTGTGTGTTCGTGCGCGTCCCTGCCTGGCGTGGTGCAGCTGGCTTGTTTTGCAGTGCGGCGCGGCGGGCGCCCGGCTCGCCCTTGTGCAGATTGCGGGTGCGCCGCGAGTCCCGCACGCCCGGCTGGCTGGCTGGCTGGCTGGCGTGGTGGTGGAGGCGAGCGGGGTGGAGTGCGAGGCGGGGGGCTGGGGGGGAGGCGGTGCCTGGGCAGGGAGGGGGAGAGAGTTGAGGGAGGGGACCCCCCCCCAGCCCCAAGCCACATTCGTCTCCCCGGGATTCGAGTGACACTCTGGAGAGGCGACAGCTGCTCGCGCGACCCTTCCCCAACAGAGTTTGCACCTACCTCCCCCAGCCACAATTCCTGATTCTTTAACCCTCCTCTTTTTCGTTCTTATTCCCCAAATTCCTGCACAAGCTCTCTGCTGTTCTGCGCCTCGTTTCGCCCCCTCGCAGCCTTCCCCAGGCTAGATTTCCTTGGAATTTTGAATCTTCTCTTTTTTGCTGTTGTGTTGGCCAAAGCTGTGTTGTTGTTTTTTGGTTTTTTTTTTTTTTTTTTTTTGTGGGGTGGGGTTTGGGGGTGGCCTTGCCACTCTTTGGAGAAGATCGAGCCTTTTGCGGGGTGGGTGAAAAGAGGAACCATGTGGATGGTTTGAAAGGGAGATAACCGAGCCGCCAAGGGGCGTGTGTGTGTGTGGACGTGTGCTTTTGCAAAAAAGAGAATTTCTGGCCATTTCCAATCGATCTCAATTTTGTGGCCTCTCGCGGCGGGGTGGGTGGGTGGGTGGTATCGGGGGGGGGGTAGAGGAAGAAGAGAGCGAGCGAGAGAGGAGGAACGGGCAACTCCTCTGCGCGTCTGGAAGGGGGCGAGCTCGCTCTCTCTCCCTCTCCAGACAGGTGATGGGCGTTTCGGCTGCGCCCCGCGTTTGACGGCTTGCCTGGCGGTTGGGTTTCACTTCGCCGCGATCTAAGCAAATATGCAGAAGTACCGGCTGGTCTAGTCTGGAGAGCCAACGAGGCAGCGCGCAGGAGAAGCAACCGCGACCAGCCAGCTGCAAAAAAAAAAAAAAAAATATTACAATTACAATTAAATCAAAAAGCAAGAGCAACCCCCCCCATTTCAAAATCCCCCCAAGCAGCTTTTTTTTGGGGGGGGGGGAGCGGAGGACCCCTACAATTCTGTCCTTTGCGCCTCTCCACGGAAAAGACTCCAGCGTGCAAAGGAAAAAAAAATAATAATTGGGGAGAGGTACCTTCTAACAAACCGAAGAACTCACCAGCCGCCAGCCTTCCCCCAAGCCGGAGAACCCCAGCGGTGGCTTTCCCGTGAGGGATGATTGCTCTTTCCCCAGCCAAGGGAGCCGGGCTGGGGCTCCTTCTTCTCGCCACCGTCGAGTTGTATTCCTGGCGACAGGGCAGGAGGGCGCGATGAGGACCTGCGTGGTTCTTTTCCTCACCGGCTTGTGCTACCTGGTCCTCGTGTTTGCAGAGGTAAGGGGGGGCATTTGGGTGCGTGTGCACGCTTCCGCTGGGGGATCGGGGGCTGGCTGGGCTGTGTATGTGTGGGTGGGTGGGATTGCTTTCTTCCAAGCTGCAACTCTTTTTGCAGTTTTGCATCTGTGCATGACAAGTGGATCGCCTCCACACACACCCTTTTTGACCACATTTTGCATGGAGAAAGTCTTCTCTTTTCGCTCTCCTCTTTCTGTGGTCCCCTCTAAAAAGGTACGGGGATTCCAGCTTCTCCTTGGAATAGAGCTATTTTGGAGTTGGCGGGGGGGGGGGGAGGAATCAGCCGCCTATACGTTGCGAAGCGTGAGTGTGTGGGAGGATACAAAAAAAAAGGTGTGAAAGATGTGTGAAAGCTGAGACCCGAATGCCCCCGTGCACGTTGCCTGGCTGTCTCCGCGACACGCGTGTCAGCTGCGTGGCCGTCGGAATGCACGCGAGGCGACCCGACTGGTGTTGCACCAGGAGCGCTGGACGGCGTGACTACCGCTTGGTGCGGGGGGCGAGGAAAGTAACAGAGCGGTTTCCTCCTGGTCACCTCGTCTGAACGCTGCACAAATCGGTTCAGGGAGCAATTAGGCGCCAGGGTTTCTCATGGATGTCGAATGACTCCACACCGGATTCGAGAGAGAGCAAAGCAAACGCGTGCCTTCCCTCTCCCATCCTCTCCGGAATGATGTTCGCTTTATAAGGTCAAAAGAGAGAGAGAAAATAGACCAGTAGTTTAAAAAAAAAATAGACCAGCTGGCCAACAAGGGTGTTTACTGGAGGCATTCGAGCCACCGGGTTCATTTGGGCCTTACTCTAAAGTAAGCGGGCTGCACGCATCGAAGCTTGCGGGTCTGCCGATGTTTCAAAGTGAGTTCCAGTGAAACCCGTGTGTGTGTGTGTGTGTGTGTGTGCTCTTGCTCTCCCTCCCTGCTCTCCAAATTTTGGGGATCGTTACAGGTAACTGTTGTTGGAGAAAGATGTGTGAGAATTCAGTGGCCCAAAACTACTACTACTACTACTACTACTACTACTACTACTACTACTATTATTATTATTATTATTATTATTATTATTATTAAGACAGGGCACCCTGATTGCCATAGCTTGAACTCAGAATGTTTTGCAAATTTCAAATCTCAAGGCGAGCTCTGCTCTTTGGCAATGTGGGAAATCTGTAGGATCCTATTAGTTCTGGGTATATAATTTCTCCCTCCACTATTCCTTCCAGACAGTGTGTGTGTGTGTGTGTGTGTGTGTGTTGTGTGTGTGTGTGTGTGTGGTGGGGGTGGGTGGAGAAGTTAAGCACTAAGCTGGCCCCATAAACTATTGTGAAGCTCAAACTTTATTACCTTGTAAGCTGACTGCCATTGGGAAGATTTGCACGGATAAGCCTTTGTCCCATCGAAACTCTGTGTCACTGAAACAAAAAAAAAAGACATGAAGTTAAACAAAAGGCAGCCCTGTGGACAAATCTGGCACAGATTTGGTTCCCTGCCTTACTTAGAAATACTTCCCACTGAGCTCAATAGGGCTTACTCTCGAGTAACTGCCTGCAGCCTTAGAGGTCCTTCCTAGAGGGTGGGCAGCCCCCAACTCTTGCCTTTCAACTTGACTCATTTCAGAAGAACCCACTTTGGCGGTTTGTCAAAGTGCCTTTTACTCCCGAGTAAGCCCCACCCACCCCCATTCCCTGGACCGACTCCCAAGTCAGCATGCCAAGGATTGGGGCTAATGCAGGCGCCATCCTAAAACACGTGGGTCCACTAGAAAGGAAGGCCCACGTCAACGTGCGCCCGTGCGCCGGATCGGGGCTTTACAGTTGATTGACCTCCCCTGCCCCCTTCTTTTTGACTTGTGGGGCTCCCAAGAAGGTGCTAAAAAAAAAATCTCAGAAAACAGAGGAAGATTTCCTGAATGTGTGTGCTTACACACACACACACACACACACACACACACACACACACACACAAGGGGTGGGTGATCTGATCCACTCTCTTGGGGTTTCCTCCCTACATTAAGAAAGGCCTGGGCTGAGCTTTGAAACTGATCTGGAATTGTAAATAATCTGATGTAGGCACCTGCCAGATAAGAAGCCTACAGATTTCGCCAGAATTTATCCTCTTTGCCATGTCGGACGCAAGAATATATTACTATGTTACTATTTTTTTTTTAATCACTTGCTTCCTGGTTTGTTGAGCTGGGAGGTGGGCTTCAAACCCAGGCTCAGGCATTTCCAGGAAGGGTCCCCGACCTCCATCACAGCCCCTCCGTGGGACTCTGTTCCAAGAGGTGATTTGGGAAAGGAGCCGCAGGTTCTGTCCCCTTATTTTATTTTATTTTTTTCAAGGAAGCGGAGATCCCACAAGAGGTGATCGAAAGGCTGGCTCACAGCGAAATCCACAGCATCCGGGATCTGCAGCGGCTCCTGGAGATTGACTCCGTAGGTAAATTATTTCCATCCCTTTCTACTGGGGTTAAAAAAAATAAAATGCATATCTAGAAATGCAAATGCATGGCCTTAGAGGGTGGCTGAAAGCATCCTCTTGGTTTCCTGGGGGCTGATGTTGTCCTGAGAGCTTCATTTCTGCCTCCATTCACTCCTACTTTGGGCAGGGAGAGAGAGAACCCAAATGTCACCCTCCAGGGCACAGCCTGCGTCAGGTATTTGCAGAGCTGCAAGAACATTTTGGCCTCAGAACAGGGAGTCCCACAGCCTCCAAGTCATGTCGTATTTTTAAGCCGTCCCAAAGAGCAGGCTGAAGGCCTACCTCATCTAGCAGCCCGTCTGGCCAATGAGATGCTTTGAAGAGATCCCCAAGCAAGGCGGGACAGTTGTCGCTCTCCCCTATTCCTAGTGTTGGGTGTTCACTGATAAACTGCTCCTGAAGCTGGAGGTTCTATTTTAGCTTTAAGCCATTTTGGTTTCTTTGGGCCTGGTTGAGTCAGGTGGGCCTTCACTTTAGAAATGTTGGCTTGGCAGTGTTGGCTTCTGTGATGCTTAAGATGTGGAAAATGTGCTCTGTCATTTTCGGTGTGTTTATGTTTGCGACTATTTTGGCAATGCTTATCATGGTAGGAAACTAAAGATTGACACCCAAGGTCATCCAGTCTGGCCACTGGTGGATTCAGAATTGGAGTCCATAAACCCACCCCCTGATCAAAATACTTTCCTTCATTTTCATTCATCAGCCATAAGGCTTGTTCACACATTCCTATAGCATTGCTAGATTTTCCCAGTGTTCCATATCTATGTGCCTGAAAGCTGAACATGTGAACTTGCACGGGGGGGGGGGGAAACATAGCTTTTGTTCAGATGTGAAAGCTATTCTGTGACATTAGATCTGTGATAGTCCATTCGTACATCCAAAATCCTTTCTTGATGTGCCTGTTGAACAGTTGTATTTGAAATGCCACATTTAAAAGTTGATGAGAGTTGTGTTGGTGGTTCTTTCAAAGAACATAAGAAGAGCCCTGCTGGATCAGGCCAAAGGCCCATCTAGTCCAGCTTCCTGTCTCTCACAGTGGCCCACCAGATGTCTCAAGGAGCACATGAGACAACAAGATGCCTGCATCCTGTGGCCACTCCCTTGCACCTGGCATTCTGAAGTAGCCTACTACTAACGTAAGGAGGTTGTACCACCCATCATGGCCTATAGCCCACAATGCACTTTTCCTCCAGAAATCTGTCCATTCCCCTTTGAAAGGAATCTAGGCCAGATGCCATCACCACCTCCTGTGGCAAGGAGTTCCACAGCTGAATGACTCGCTGGGTGAAAAGCTATTTCCTTTTATCCGTTCTAACTCTCCCCATACTCAATTTTAGTGGATGCCACCTGGCTCTGGTGTTGTGGGAGAGGGAAAAGAACATCCCACTATCGACTCTACCCCTCCCATGCATAATTCTGGATGTCTCAATTATGTCCCCCCTCAGGCGCCTTTTTTCTTGACTGAGCAAATGCTGCAGTCTTCATTCATAAGGGTGGTGCCCCAGCCCCGTAATGATTTTGGTCGCTCTTTTCTGCACTTTGTACATTACTTTATACATTTGGGGTATTTTTTTGGTAGGGGTGGCATATAGATTTTCCAGCCAGTTTCTTATTTTCTGTATCTTGCGTCTTCCATAACTTGTCGCTGAGAAAACAAGGCACTTCAAGGGCGGGAATCTCTTCAGTTGCGACACGCAGTTTTGTAGCTGGATGCGTCCCGTTTTATTTTGAGGAGTTTTTTTTGTTTTTTGTTTGGCAAGAGAATCTCTCTTGCCAGGGAGAATTCCCACTGCATTGCCTATAATTTATGCCACTGTGGTTATCTTTCAGATCTGCTGCCTAGGGGTCATTTATAAAAATATTTCGAGCAGTGTTTATGAATGAAGTCATGTCTCTACAAGATGGTGGCTTTTTGAAGGCAAAGGCAAAATAAACTCCTGCCTTCTGACTTGAACCAGAAAGCTTTCCCATTGAACTCGCAGACAATCAGCATTCAGATGTTAAGAGGGAGGGGAAAAAAACAGCCTCAGGTTTATTTTCTGCATCATTAGACCTACAAATGCTTTGAAAGGCAAACATGCAGTCTGCTAATATTTCGATGTGGCAACAGAGCCATCCTGTTATTCAATTAGATCTTGCACAGTTGTCATTCTTGAAGCCAAACTGTTGCCTGGACTTGTGGCAATGTGGAGGAGAATTGCTGGGTTTACTTTGCAAAAATTGGAAACAAGCAAGCAAAAAACAGATTTTTTTTAAGGCAATGCTCTCTCTCTCTCTCTCTCTCTCTCTCTCTCTCTCTCTCTCTCTCTCCCTCTCCAGCTTGTATCCTTGAGCCAAGAATCTTCTAAGTTGCTTGTGTTATGGATCGTGGAGCTGCTTAATTTAAACAAAGACTGCATAGTTATTTTTTTTCCCCCCTGCCCTTTCAGGAGAAGAATTGCAGAAGCCTTATTGGGAGTTCAGCATGAGCTGCGTACTCAGAAGTCATTTCAGTTGGGTTGCTCCAGTGGCTGCAGTTTTGCTGCCCGAGGGCAGGGGTTTTCTTGTGCACGCTGCCTACTTGTACAGGAAAAGGGCAGCTGAAATGAACAAGGGCTTGGAGCGCCATCTCTACAAAGAATGTTGCAAGCGTTGGGGGCTTTTTCAAGAAAATTTAGGATTAGATTAACAAGAGAAGTTGCATGCGTAGTTTAAAATTATGCATGCAATGTGGAGATAGTCGATTTCCCCCCCCTCCCTCTCTTACAGTGTAGGAATTCAGAGTCATCTGATGAAATGGTTGGACCACAGATTCGAGGCAGGCACAAGGAAATGCATTCTCACACATAAGCTATTGGTGAAATTCCCCGACCCAAATTTGCGGGGGTGGCTGAAAACGGAGACGGCTTGACACGGTTTTCAGACAAGTGTGCAGGAGTTGCGTCTGTCGGCAGGGATTGGCTGCAACAGATCTGTGGAGCCTCCAGCATCAGTGGGACTATATCTGAATAAATCAGTATAGCTGACCACCAGTTGCTGGTATAGATTCAAATAATGTTTTAAAGCATTATTGCGCAGGTGTTCGTCGCTTGTTGCAGGCTGGAGTGGTCACAAGCTCTTCCCTTGTCTCCAGGTGGTTAATGGTTTTTAGTGGGATGTCCCAGACATTTCTGGGACTCATGGGGGAGGGGGAGTAGTAAGGTGTGGTCCTCTGTACATAGAGCATTGATCTGTCATTGAGGTGCTGGCATTCACATGGAAATGTTTTATGCTGGCAATAGCCATTCTGTACCTGGGTATACTTACAAAGGGACGTGGTGGCGCAGTGGGTTAAACTGCTGAGCTGCGAGCTTCCTGACTGAAAGGTTGGCAATTCGAGACCGTGCGACGGAGTGAACTCCCGTCGCTTGTCCCAGCTCTGGCCAACCTAGCAGTTCAAAAGCACCTAAAAATGTGAGTAGATAAATAGGTACCACTTTGGTGGGAAGGTAATGGCGTTCTGTGCACTATGGCGTATAGTCATGCCGGCCACATGACACAGAAGCTTGTCCTTGGACAAACGCTGGCTCTTCGGCTTCGAAACGGAGATGAGCACCGCCCCCTACAGTCGATCACGACTAGACCATTCGGTCATGGGGAAACCTTTACCTTTTACCTGGGTATATACTGTGACATAATCACACTTCCTGTTTGGCAGGAACTGGCATTTTATGTAGGCCGTATAGCAGAGAACTCTAGGGTAGGCCCCGTGTCTCTCTGGAGGTCGTGAGGCATTCCTCGGTCTGGATTTATTTGTGTGGATCAGAGATGTGGCAGGAATGCTATTAAATCACCAGTCGTAATTCATAACTTGCAAGACGCCTTCTGCAGTTGGGATCGAGGGCAACCAAGGATCCTTGAGTAGGCCCTGAACGAGGGCGCTTTCCTGAGTGGCGTGGCTGTTCCTGCCCATTTAGGCATTTCTGTGGTTTATGGCTGGGATCCAAAGAGCGACCTTTGGTGCATCCAAAGATGTGGGCATGTTCAGAGGAATTGTTGACATTTTTTCCTTGAACGGATGACCTTCATGCCTTATCACAATGGCTGGAACATCCCTTCAGTTTGCAAAGCGGTTGGCCGTGTGGTATTGGGGGTGCGAACGGGAGGAGCACAAATCCAACACTGTCCTTGGGAAATTGGAATGAGGCATGCAAGTCTTTCACTTCCTGTCTCTTTCAACGGAATAATAGATTGTAGAGGGGGAAAGAAAAGGGAGTTGCATTGCCTTGGCCAGGAAAAATGGTCTCCTTCGATGGTCTCCAGTTCAGGTGCTCAGAATAGCATTGGGCTGAAGGATTGTCTTTTCCCTACCACACACCTGCCCACAGAGTCATTCACTTATATCCTAGTGCAGTGGTATTCAACCTTTTTAGATTGGGACCCACTTTTTAGAAAAGCACTCATGTTGGGACCCACCAGAAGTGATGTCATTAACCTGGAAGTGATGTCATAGCCGGAAGTGACATCATCAAGCCGGAAGTGCTATCACTGTAATATCATAACACAAAACTTCTGGAATGCAAACTGGCATTCTTGAACTGCAGCAATTGTACAGCCATGATATGATACATCTCTGACAGAGAGCAAGATTAGGACAAAATATGATGTAGAAGCACTGAACTAAAAAAAATAATGGAAAAAAGACCATCGCTTGAGAATTCAAACTGTTCTCACAAAAGAACTATAACAAGAGTAAGGTCTGTAGTTTCCAAGATGGCTGCTCCCAGTTTTCCGTGACCCACCTGACATCAGGTCGAGACCCACCAAGTGGGCCCTGACCCCCAGTTTGAATAACACTGCCCTAGTGTATGAGTAAGCATGACTTTTTCTTGATAAGGGTTTGTGGGTGATATCTCAATGCCCGACTCCCCTGGGGAACATCCCATTCCTCAAGCACGTTGAAATTCAGAAGAGACAATTTGTTTTCTCTCATAATTAAATGTACACATAGCACAGGTTTTTTTTTCCCCCTTCACGATTTGTTGAGTCACAGAGAATTAATTTCTCTCTTTTGAACAGATTTTTGATTCCACATTTTCGTGAAGGAATGATTGACAACGCATTCTTGTAAAATTAGAAACCACGCCTTCATATCATCTGGTGTCGTATTCAACACACACACACACACACACACACACACACACACACACACACACACACACACA
>JAJKFI010000053.1:5747399-5765187 GCA_029204185.1 Lerista edwardsae | reverse complement strand
ACACACACACACACACACACACACACACACACACACACACACACACAGAGTCTCATTCAATGTTGTATTGATCTGTCTCCTGCCATTTTTCCCCCCCCCAAACGCTAACTTGTTCTGGATGATCTTGCTTAGGAACCCTTGTTGGAGTTGAATATGGTTTTAAGTGCAGCGTTTGGGGCTCTTCAATCTAGAAAAAAGGCGCTTGAGGGGGGATATGATTGAGACACACAAAATTATGCATGGGATGGATAGAGTTGATAGAGGTAATGTTCTTTTCCCTCTCTCACAGCATCAGAACCAGGGGACATCCACAAAAATTGAGTGTTGTGGGGGGGGGGGGGGTTAAAACAAAAAAAAGGAAATACTTTTTGACCCAGTGGGTAATTCATCTCTGGAACTTTTTGCCACAGGAAATGGTGATGGCATCTGTCCTGGGCACCTTTCAAAGGGGATTGGACAGATATTTGGAGGAAAAGTCCATTGTGGGCTATAGGCCGTGATGGGTGGTACAACCTCCTTAGCAGTATCCTACTGCTACTATGCTAGATGCCAGATTCAGGGGAGTGGCAACGAGATGCAGGCATCTTGTTGTTTCGTGTGCTCCCTGAGGCATCTGGTGGGCCACTATGAGATCCAGGAAGCTGAACTTAGAGGGTTTTGAGGTGGTTTATGGATGATACAGAATTTCATGTCACCTTGGCTCAGTTTGATTGCCCTTAAGATGTGGGCTTGTGGTCTCCACAACGGCATGTGCACCCCTTAGTTCAGCAGTTAATGGGCCAGATGTGCGACTTGAATGCAAAATCGCATTTTTGCACGTGTGGGTTTTCTGTTGGCATTTGGTGACAGGGATGTTCCTCCATCTGTGCCGGCATATTCACACATGCAAGGCGATGAGCGTGCATGTATGAACTCGTCTCCTGGTCTCAAATTTCAAAGTGAAATTATCCGAGACCACAAACAGCTGTCGCACTGTTGGCTGGCACTGTGACTCACAATTAACGCAGCAACAAGACTGAGTTCAGTCCTTACATGCTTGTGATGTGGTTTCTGTGAGGACTGTGCGCCATGGAGCCTGTCACGGTACATCCACAAAGTAATTAATGATCTTGTGTTCTGGAACTTTCATAAGTGTGATTCTACGGTTGGGTGCAGTTCCCGTAGTGTTTCAACTCGGATGCCCTCGGAAGCACAGTTAGGTGGGAAGTTGTTTGCTCTGGGCGCTTAGCTAAGGGCGCAATCCTAACCTGGAGTGGGGCCGGCACAGTTAGGCCAGCAAAGTTTGGCCAGCACAAGGGACACTGTAAAGTATGTTTGGACCTCTCTCGGAGTCAGGGAGGATGGTGCACGTCTGTGTGCTGGCCTCTCTGACTCCAAGAGTGGTCCAAGCATACTTGATGGTGTCCCTTGTGTTGGCCAGACTTTGCTTTATTTACCTCATATTTACCTCAGAATTTTACCTCAGAAATTTACCTCAGAATGCCAGATACAAGGGAGTGGCATTTGGACCACTCTCGGAGTCAGGGAGGATGGCGCACGTCTGTGTGCCGGCCTCTCTGACTCCAAGAGTGGTCCAAGCATACTTGATGGTGTCCCTTGTGCCGGCCAAACTTTGCTGGCCTAACTGCCGGCCTCACTCCAGGTTAGGATTGCGCCCATTGAAGGATGTTCACCGTGCCTTATCCCTCAAGTGTGTCTGTGTGAGAGATACAGGAGAAGGATATTGTTCTGAGAGTTCACAGGTGTCTGCTGAATTTTTACGAACAGGCTGAAGCTACAAGGTTGCAATCCAGAGATTCCCTACCTGCTGTCAGGAGAAGGTGTCATGTTTTGGCTAGGGTCAGGATAGGTTGTACAGGAACACAAACAGCCTGCATAGTTTGGGAGCAGGCTTGAGCCTCCTCAGGGCAAGTCACGGTCGTCCCCTTGACCTGGGGTAGGCGCTAGCCGCCCTATCAGCTACTGAATCGGGGCCGTGCAACTGCATCCAAATCCCACCCCCCTGCCCTGTTCCATTCTGAAGTGGCCTACTACTAACATAAGGAGGTTGCACCACCCATCATGGCCTGTAGCCCACGATGGACTTCTTCCTCCAGAAATCTGTCCAATCCCCTTTGAAAGGTGTCTAGGCCCGATGCCATCACCGCCTCCTGTGGTGAGGAGTTCCGTAGGTTCATTGCCTGCTGGGTCACAAAGTCTTTCCTTCTATCTGTTCTCGCTCTCCCAACGCTCAATTTGAGTGGATGCCCCTGGTTCTGGAGTTGTGAGAGAGGGAAACTTGCGACCTTTGACCTGCAAGAACGTGTGCCCTGTCCCCGAAGTAGTCTTCACTTGACAAACAACTCCTGCCCCCCCCTTTTTCTACGTCAGTTTTGCAAGCAAATCGTGACGGCGCACATTGTAAGACAAGGCCAGCTCTCCGGGACCTGTCCACGAAACAGAAAAAAAAGCCATTTCTCCTTGGCACAAAATGCAAAGAGACTTCTTATGTATTTATATATTAGCTACTCCACAACATGATGGCATAGAGCCAGTCTGAAAAAAAAAAGATTTCCAATTTTAACTAGATTTTTAGATTAGAAAACCTTTATTGGCATATGTATATAAACAAAACATTCGCATGCAATATATCCACTAACTAGGTGTAAGACCTAGATTAGCAGTAATAATACAGTTTAGGAAGGTGGCAATTCTCTTGATCATTGAGGGCTCAGTAGAATCAAGAAGGGAGCCTAACCTTACTGTAAAAGATGCTTTAAAACTAGCATCATACATTGGCCCAAGAAACTTAGGACGCAAGTCCGAGAAGCGCGGGCAGTATAATAAGGCATGCTCTAAAGTTTCCACCTCACGCATATCACAGGGACATAACCTTTCCTCAAAAGGAATCTTAAGGTACCTGCCTCTGGTTAGAGCGGATGGCAGCACGTTGCATCGTGCGAGGGAAAGGGCTCTTCTCAGTAGAGGCACCTCCAGAAGGCTTAGATAAGTTGGCATTTCCCCCAACTTCAAAGGAATTTGGAAGTGCATCGGCGAACAACTGCAATTAGCTGCGCTATAGAGTTCTTGTTGTTCAATGTCCAGCAGCCTAGTCTTGGCCGGCAGTAAGGGTTGGAAGCCCTGAACCTCAAGTTTTATATCCCCACCCTCCGGGGAACGTACCCACGCGTGGTAGTAGACCCTCTCCCTTTAAACAGAAGTTGGGAACCTATGGAAATGATCACCATATAACTATTTTCAACTGGGCTCTTCGGCGCCCAAATGGCTCATGGATGTCCGCCAAGCAGGTCAGACTATCCATACTGACAACGCTGGGTGTGGACTGGCCTTTTGTGGAGGCGTTCACTTGTGTGTGCTGTTATCCCTCTACCCCTACTGCCAAGAGAGGAAGGATTTTTCTAACTTTCAATAATTCCAATTTTAACTACATTAATGGACAAAGCAGGACAAATTGCTTGAGATTTTTGATCCTTCATTTAAAGAAAAAACAACACGGTTGTCTGCTCAGCAAGGCATGAAAAATTCAAGAGAAACTCTTTCATTAGCTGCTGGGAAAAATCCTTTTTTTCAGAGGAAATTTCCAGTGCTGTCGTAGAAGGTGGACTGCTGAAGTCTTGTTTTTTTTAGGGTTCCCAACTGATGAAATAGCTTTCAGCCAAATAAACATCTGATTAATGTAGGAAAACAAATGGGCACATCACTAAAATGTCAGCACTGGTATTTTTTAATAGTCAAGGTAATGGGAAAAACTTTCCATTTATTAAAGCCCAAAAATTGTCAGAACAGAAAGCCACCTGTGGTTTTACTCTCTGTCTCTCTTTTTATTTCAACACAGCAGAATTAAAATAGCATTGAAAATAAGCAAGCACATCTTTACATTGCAACACCATTGCTTCAAATGGCACTCATCGATGAATGAATTTAAGATCAGTTGATTAATCGACGCATATTAAAGCTTGGAGCCCTACAATTTTGTTTTGTTATAGTTGCTGCTGATATTGAAGGCTGTGAGTGCTATCCTAACCTGGAGTGAGGCCGGCACAGTTAGGCCAGCAAAGTTTAGCTGGCACAAGGACCACCCTAAAGCGCGTTTGGACCACTCTCGGAGTCAGGGAGGATGGCGCATGTCTGTGTGCCGGCCTCTCTGACTCCAAGAGTGGTCCAAAAATACTTGACAGTGGCCCTTGTGCCGGCCAAACTTTGCTGGCCTAACTGTGCCGGCCTCACTCCAGGTTAGGATTGCGCCCTCAGTGTCCTACGGTCTGTTATATGATATTGCGTTAAGCAAAAAAACCGACATGTCCTGCCTGAAACCTTAGAGAGCTGTTGACTAGATTATCTGACTTGGTGAAGACAGCTGCTTACGTAATCTTCCCTGTATGTGGTCAGCACTTTTGATCAACCTCTTTCATCCTAGTTGTGACTAGTCATACTGGTCAGTTTTTGGAAGGGATCGTAGAGGGTCAGACAATTTATGTGGGTGCAGTCCTAACCTGGAGGTAGGATTGCAAAATTTGGCCGGCACAAGGGCCACTGTAAAGCATGTTTGGACCACTCTCGGAGTCAGGGATGATGGTGCACGTCTGTGTGCTGGCCTCTCAGACTCCAAGAGTGGCCCAGACATACTTAATGGTGTCCCTTGTGCTGGACAGACTTTGCTTTGTTTACCTCATATTTACCTCAGAATTTTACCTCAGAAATTTACCTCAGAATGCCAGATACAAGGGAGTGGCGTTTGGACCACTCTCGGAGTCGGGGGGTGGGAGTGGCGCATGTCTGTGTGCTGGCTTCTCTGACTCTGAGAGTGGTCCGCACATACTTTACAGTGGCCCTTGTGCCGGCCAAACTACTGACCTAACTGTGCTGGCCTAACTCCGGGCTAGGATTGCATCCTGTGATTGGTCAATCCAGAGTTAAGCCAAAGTGGGTGTCGAAATCTAGCCACCTTTTCCCAGACCAAGAGGATTGCTCACGATTTTATGGTTGTAGTCCCAGGAGCGCACGAACTCTTTGGTTCAGACTTCTGAAAAAAGATTTTATGAATGTCAGCAGCGTTCACAGTTCACACTTCAGCTGCTTAGAGTAATAAACGCTCATCAAAGTGGCTTGAGGTCTGCAGCCTTTCAGAAATATTTCTGCCCATAAAAATGGCGCTACTGGTTTAATTTTTCTCATTCCCTGCCACCGCCTTCCCTAAAAGCTTTTGTAGTGGTGATTTATAGGACCGTGGCGTTACAGAGGAATTTGTGAGAAACGGTAGGGCCCTATCCAACCGCCCCCATCTCCGGGCTGGGCGGCCCTGATTCGGGCTGCTCCTAGCCAGGTGGACTACCACCTGCTATTTTGCTGGCGCAGATTTTTATCTGCCTTCTCACCACATTCCCGCACAGATCCCAGCAGCCTCATAGTGCTGGCTGGGGCTCACCTTGGGGCAAGGGAAAAACATCCCCTTGCCCTATGCTCAGCCTATTCTGCCTCCCAGCATGCTGAGGCTGCAGCCGAGCTGCGCAGGCCTGGTTATAATACGACGACTACTACTACTACATGTATTTATATACCGCCTTTCTTAAGATCACTAGATTTCTCTAATGACTGAAACTCAAGGCGGTTTACATAGGCAGACTTTTATTCACAAACCCGAAGGTTTTTACAATTCACAGAAATGTTCTATCTTTCAAGAACAACACTCATACAGATCTTTCTTTCTGGATTTAGTCTTCTTTCGTAGGCTGATAAGAGGCTTCCCTGCTCCCACCAGAGACGCAGCTGACTTCAGCACACATCTCCTCCCACGAGGCAGCTGGAACTCAGCTTTTAATCCACCGCAGTTTGCAAGGTCTGCCACTCACAGAGACTTCTGGTAGTCTCGAGCTCACGACCTTCGGATCTTCAGCTGTTATCCTCGGGCAAACGGAGGCATTAACCCTCTCGGCTAAATCTTATTCCAGCGGACGTTAGGATTGGGCTGTCCGTCACAGCAGCGATGTGTGGTTGTTTTCTCGAGGGTAACGGACAGCCCCCCTTGTGGGTGCCACTGAAGGCATGGAGGTGATGGTGGTGGTACATCCTGGTACATCCTCATCCTCTCGTTTTAGGCAATGGGCATTTGATGCTCAGTTGACTTTGCACCAGTTCAGCAATGAACGTGCATCACTTGGCAATTCCCCGTTGCAGTCTTCCATCGCATGCCATTGGGGGGGCAGTTAAGCAAGAGCTAGAGAAGGTCTGTGGTTTTCATGCCATTCTTACAGTTGGGTAACTGTAAGAATGGCATGGTTGGGTTGGGTCATTTTTGGTTGGGTCATTTTTGGACATCTTGGTTTGACCCAGCTGAGATGTGTTTGCCAGCTTAAACATGATGCACCCAGTATCGAAGGTGCATGTCGAAGTTCTGGCAGTGGTGTTAGATCTGAGACCGCCTTCCACATGTTCACACAAGGGACTTGTGCCTGCGCGTAAGAGCCCATAGGATTACACTCTGAAATACTCAATGTGTGTTCCATGATCCTGTTGGCAGTGGAAGCTTGTCATGGCGGAATGACTAGTTTCCTAATTGTGTTTTTCTACCGCTAATGTGTGTTGCTTATACGTTCCAGGCCATTCCTTGCTGTCTCACAAGTTGCTGTTTATCCTGCCAATATTACTGTCAAGATATTATCTCTTCTACATGTGTACAATTTTGGAATTTTCCAGTGTGTTGTATAATGTGCTAAGGGAGCAGTGTTTTTTATGGCTTGGTATAAAAATAGGTTTTGGATTTCAGAGTGCAGGGTTGGTAGTTGGTTTTCTTCTTCGTTTCATCACGCAGTTGTGTTCCCTGGCCATTTCGTAATGTTTGTCTTGACGACGATTACCTTTCGTTTGATGTCGTAGTGCAGGTTTTTGGGGAGGTAGACATGAGCAGAATTAGAGTATTCTTTGTTGGTTTTTGTCCGTGCAGTTGTCTAGAGTTGTGTTTTTTAAACTGTGGGTCAGGACCCACTTGGTGGGTCGCGACCTGATGTCAGGTGGGTCGCAGAAAGCTGGGAGCAGCCATCTTGGAAGCTGCAGACCTTACTCTTGCTATATTCCTGTTATGAGTGTTCACAGTTTGAATTTTCAAGCGAGGGCTTTTGTTTAAAATTCTGTTTTTAGTTCAGTGATTTCACATCATATTTTGTCCTCATCTTGCTTTCTGTCAGGGATGTTTCATGGTTGTGCAGTTGCTGCAGTTCAAGAGTGCCCGTTTGCATTCCAGGAGTGTCATTTGATGACATCACAGTGATGCCACTTCCTGCTTGATGATGTCATTTCCAGCTATGACATAGCTATGATTAGCCAGTGCGGGAATGTGGTGAGAAGGCCACGCGGCAAAAGAACGGAGTCCAACCTTGAGGACCTGCCCAGGCTGGACTTACGATCACCTGCTGAAGCTCCATCTCACACGGCCAAAGGAGAGAACTACAGAGAACCTGTGAAGGCTATGTCTGGGACTGAGGATTCGGTGAATCACAGAATACTGTATCTTTGTAAAAAAAACCATTGAAAAATGGTGGTTTAGACAAGCCTGCCCATGGAAGCCGCCTTGGGTGTTTGCTTCAGCATGGGAAAGGTGGGGTAAAAATTCTTCAAAATAAAAAATAAATACATACCCTGCGGTTATGGATGATGTGCTCCCTAAAACAAGAGGCCATGCCAGTTTTTGACGAGGTGGTACCCAAAAAACAGGAGATTCAGAAACGACCAGCATTTTTCCTTTTTGGTTGTCTTATAAAAAGGCAACAGATTGCCCTGAGGTTTATTTTTAAAACTCTGAGTAAGAGAGACCATATGCTTAGCTAAAATCTTATGTGAGAAAAATCAATGTGGCTTTCTTCAGTGAATGATTGATTACTTGGAGGCATTGCTACTCATCCAGCGAAAAAACATCAGTGCAGCAGATCATTAGGGGCGATTTAAGTGCAACCACTTTTCCATCTCCGTGTGCTGCGGCTCGGATGAGGCTGGAGAAAGGTAATTTAAAAACCATGGGGCTGGAGTCCTGTCCAAACCTGAGCGATCCTTTGCTCAGCAAGGCCCAATGGGAAGCCTTGCTGTGAATCTTGGGAGAAAGAGTTGGAGCGCCATTCTAACCTGGAGTTAGGCCAGCATAGTTAGGATTGCAAAGTTTGGCCGGCACAAGGGACACCGTAAAGGGTGTTTGGACCACTCTCTGAGTCAGGGAGACCAGCACACAGACGTGCGCCATCCCCCCTGACTCGGAGAGTGGTCCAAATGCCACTCCCTTGTATCTGGCATTCTGAGGTAAATTTCTGAGGTAAATTTCTGAGGTAAATATGAGGTAAATAAAGCAAATTCTGGCCAGCACAAGGGACACCATAAAGTATGTTTGGACCACTCTTGGAATCAGAAAGGTCAACACACAGACTTGCACCATCCTCCCTGACTCTGAGAGTGGTCAAAACACGCTTTACGGCGTCCCTTGTGCAGGTCAAACTTGGCTGGCCTATCTGTGTTGGCCTAACTCCAGGTTCGGATTGTGCCCTGAGAGTAAAGCAGAAATCCACAGGATGAAGTTGGAATATACAGTCATCACCGATGCTGTGGTTCTTCTTTGGCTTGAAAAAAAGCAGCAGGGGATGTTCTGGAACCCTGCGGATATTGAGGGCCAACTGTATACCCCCCCTGTGTGTCTGTGTGTGTCTGTGTGTGTGTGTGTCTGTGTGTATTGTTCAACCTCTAAACTTTACAATTCTCAGGGCCCAATCCTAGCCTGAGGCTGGTAGTTAGGCCAGCCAAGTTGGGCCGGCACAAGGGACACTGTCAAGTCTGTTTGGACCACCCTCGGAGTCCAGCACACAGACGTGCGCCACCCTCCCTGACTCCCAGCGAGTGGGAAGAGCCACTTGCATGGCGTGTTGTGGAACCTGCAATTCTAACTGCGCCACCCCGTTACTGTCCTTCATCGGCTTGTGGGCTTCCCAGAGTTGGTTGGTCAGTCACTGTGGGCAACAGAATGGTGGTCTGGGTGGACGTTTTGGGCCTCATCCTGCAGGTCTGTCCTTGTGCAGCAAATCTGTGTTGCATCACATCCAGCTTGGCCTTCAGGATTGCCCATCGTTGACCTGCAGTTTGATAGCCAAACCTGCATCTGATTTTTAAAAAATGAATTTCATCCTGGAGGGCATGTCGTTCACCGAAAGGGACCTGCATCTAGTCATCTCCCTGTACACCGGAAGCATTCAATGATTTCTCCACCGCAGGCTCTGTTGGGTGTGAGTCTTTGGGAAAGTCAAAGGGAAAGGCTTGGTTTATTTACAGAGCAGCCGGGTGTGAGCTTGACTGTTAACATAAGCCAGGCGTCAAACAGGTTGCAGGCTGGCGCATTGTGAAATATACATGCAGATGAGAGGGGAAAAGGCTTGGGAAAGAAAACATTAGGCAAGCAAAGAGCGGAGGAAACGAATAGATCATTACATGCTGTCTTAACTAGCAGAATGTAATTGATTTTTTGTTTTGAGCGTGTCATCCACATTCATTTTCTTGCCCATTATCCAGTCCACATCTTTGCAGACTATGAGCGCAATCCTAGCCTGGACTGAGGCTGGCACAGTTAGGCCAGCAAAGTTTGGCTGGCACCCGGGCCACCGTCAAGTGCGCTTGGACCACTCTCGGAGTCAGGGAGGATGGTGCACGTCTCTGTTCCGGCCTCTCTGCCTCCGAGAGTGGTCCAGACATACTTTATGGTGTCCCTTGTGCTGGCCAGACTTTGCTTTATTTACCTCATATTTACCTCAGAATTTTACCTCATAAACTTACCTCAAGATAAGCACAAGGGAGTGGCGTTCGGACCACTCTCAGAGTCAGGGAGGATGGTGCACGTCTGTGTGCTGGCCTCTCTGATTCTGAGAGTGGTCCAAACATACTTTATGGTGTCCCTTGTGCTGGCCAAACTTTGCTTTATTTACCTCACATTTACCTCAGAATTTTACCTCAGAAACTTACCTCTGAATGCCAGATACAAGGGAGTGGCATTGGGACTACTCTCTGAGTCAGGGAGGATGGCGCATGTCTGTGTGCTGGCCTCTCGGACGAATCCAAGTTAGGATTGCGCTCTCTCAAACAAGGGCGGGTCATCGAAACCCAAGGCCACTTGGGTAGGGCTGCAGCTGACTTCCATATCTGCTTGTCGGGGAGAAAAGAAGACAAACAACCTGCTTGGTGATAGGACAGGAAGTTGTGGGTTTTGAACGCCAGGGAGAGAGAAGGAAGTTAAACATTGGAAAGAGCTTCCCCGATTACAGGAGAGCCTTAGCAGTGGAAGTCGCCACATTAGGAGCTGATGGAATTTTCTAGGGCATCAATCCATGACTGCCCCCAAAATATATGAGGGGACAGAGAAGGGAGCAAGGGCATATCACGATCACTTTATCTTGTTATAAAAGCGTTACATGAATCAACCTGCAGATTCCACCCACTTGGGGAACGATCTGGTGTCTTTCAAAGGGGACTGGTCAGATTTCGGGAGGAAAAGTCCATGGTGGGCTATAGGCCGTGATGGATGCTGCAACCTCCTTATGTTAGAAGTAGGGTACCTCAGAATGCCAGGTGCAAGGGAGTGGCCACAGGATGCAGGCATCTTGTTGTCTTGTGTGCTCCCTGAGGCACCTGGTGGGCCACTGTGAGATGCAGGAAGCTGGACCAGATTAGCCTTTGGCCTGATCCAGCAGTGCTCTTCTTATGATCTCAGGATAGCAAATTTTTTTTATTTACCTCAGAATTTTACCTCAGAATTTTACCTCAGAATTTACCTCAGAATGCCAGGTGCAAGGCAGTGGCAGCAGGATGCATGCATCTTGTGGTCTCATGTGCTCCCTGAGGCACCTGGTGGGCCACTGTGAGATGCAGGAAGCTGGACCAGATGAGCCTTTGGCCTGATCCAGCAGGGCTCTTCTGATGTTCTTCTGACAATCGTGAACGGGGGAAACTCGGGATGACTCGGTTTCCCCCCTCCCCAAATTGCTGCGGAAAATCACAAGGTGTTAAAAACAGCAAGAGGGACTTCATCTGCTTGCTCACAAGCCTTCCAGAGTTGCTGATGTCAGGTTTTCTGGATTTTTCTCCTCGGGAAATCTGCGTGGGTCGCTTCTTAACAAGAGCCCCACAGATTGCCTTCTCCAGCTTCACTGCCTGCTTCCCCTTGCTGTGAACTGCCCCATTGTGTTGCAAAGGGCATTCTGTCAAACCGAGCATTGAACATAAGAGCTTTTGATACATTGGAATGTCACTGCTTTTACCCAAATGGTTGGTTTGAACAGTGGTATTCAAACGTTTTAGGCCCGGACCCATTTTTTAGAATGGCACTCTGTTGGGACCCACCGGAAGTGATGCCATTAACCTGGAACAAATGTTGTGGCAGGAAGTGACATCGTCAAGCAGGAAGTGCTGTCGTTGTCACAGAATCAAACGACACTCCTGAATTGCAAATTCTTGGACCGCAGCAATTGAGACATCTCTGACAGAAAGCCGGATAAGGACCCAATAGGATGCAAAAGCGCTGAACTCAAAACAAAATTGGAAAAAAGAACAACTACCCTCACTTGAACATTCAAACTGCGAACACTCACAAAAAGAATATAGCAAGAGTAAGGTCTGCAGCTTCCAAGGTGGCTGGTCCCAGCTTTCCGTGACCCACCTGACATCAGGTCACCAAGTAGGTCCTGACCCACAGTTTGAATGCTGTAGAAGATTCGCTGCTTAGCCCTTAAAGACAGCCCAGTTCTGCTTCGGTGGTTGTCGTCGTCATTTTATGATAAGCAAAATGCCAAGTTTTTTCTATCTCTGCTTTTTCTCATGGCCCCTTTCACCCATGCGGTGGGATTATTTAAGGAACGGGACAAATCTGGAGACTGTCCCAGAGTCGGCCGTCATTTCAGATGCAACTTGGAAAGGTTAAGGCGCTCCATCAAAAATTCTTTCTGCTTCGGAGAGGCTGCAAGAAAAAGCAAATCGGGCGAGTTTCTGCTTGTTCTCAAGCATTCGGAGGTTTTTTTTTTTAAAGCCAGGGAGGAAAGAGTTGACTGAGGTTGCATTGTTGACTGTAAGGAGGAAGAGCTGTGATCACTGTCGTATTTTAATTTTTAAAGGGTCTGAAGATTTTAGGAGCCTGATCCTAAAGCCAGCGGTAAGCGCTTATCAACCAAACCAAACCAAACCAAACCAAACCAAACCAAACCAAACCAAACCAAACCAAACCAAACCAAACCAAACCAAAACCTTTATTGGCATCACAACATAACAAAACATCACGATTACTGCAAGAGAATAAACAATACAAGGGAGAAAAGAAAGGAGGCTAAAGGAGGCTTCGTTCGTTTCCCGAAACCTTTATTGGCATACACAAAATACATACAACAACAATCAGTATATAGATACAGGCAGTGCAGCCATTAGAAAAGGGAAGAAGGGGTAGAGGCTATAAAAAAGGTCTGGACCAGGACTGTACGTCCCGCAGTTGCATGCTGGAAAATGGGCGTCCAGCACCTTCGGAATATCAGCTTAAGCTTGTTAAGAAAACAAAAGGTCTTAATTCAACATCATGTTGTGTTTTAGACATAAGGTTGTCTAGACCTCATGACTCAACCAGCAATAGGCGGACGGTGTCTGTTGACAGTTCAGAAGCCAGAGTTGAGCTGAGCATCATTTCTCCTTTTGTCACTGTTTGGCCCGCCTTGCAGAAGCAGAACGAATTGTGTAGATGATGCACATATACACAGTGCTTCAGGGCACAACCCTAACCTGGAGTTAGGCCGGAACAGTTTGGCCGGCACAATGGCCACCGTCAAGTATGCTTGGACCACTCTCAGGGTCATAAAGGACGGCACACAGACGTGCGCCATCCTCCCTGACTCTGAGAGTGGTCCAAACGCCACTCCCTTGTATCTGCCTTTCTGAGGTAAATTTCTAAGGTAAAATTCTGAGGTAAATATGAGGTAAATATCTGGCCAGCACAAGGGACACCATAAAGTATGTTTGGACCACTCTCAGAGTCAGAGAGGCCAGCACAGACATGCGCCATCCTCCCTGACTCCAGGAGTGGTCCAAACGCCACTCCCTTGTATCTGGCATTCTGAGGTAAAATTCTGAGGTAAATATGAGGTAAATAAAGCAAAGTTTGGCCAGCACAAGGGACACCATAAAGTATGTTTGGACCACTCTCAGAGTCAGAGAGGCCAGCACACAGACGTGCGCCTGCCTCCCTGACTCCGAGAGTAGTCCAAATGCACTTTACAGTATCATTTGTGCCAGCCTAATTTGTGCCGGCCTAATCCAGGTTAGAATTGCGCCCTCTGTTATGCTGTCTGCAGAACTGAGGTTGTCCTGATGCAGAAGAGTTTCTGCACTTGAAAGCGCTTGAAATCTTGGTCCTAACCAGGTCAAAGTTGTTTTTCTTTGAAGCTGTCCTCCATCCGATAGACCACCTGCGTTATTTTGGTGTGGTTTGGGGTCAGGCCTATAGACCATAAAACGTGTTTGCTTTGGAGCCACCTACATTTTCTTTATCTGATCCTGGATATAATCACATGCAGTTTCTCTTGCGCCTCAGGGTGCTCGAGGCTTTTAAATGGATTCTGAGAACATCATTTGTCTCTAATTTCTCGTACTTATTAACCTCTAAAGCTCTTAGCAGCTGGAGATTAGGGCAGGTCTTGTCTTGTACGAACCTGTCCATTAAAATGGGCACCGGAGGCCCGCATCTTTGCAAGAGAGGAAGCACACTTGCCACAGTGGCAGCAGATAGAACCTTCTTTGCGGTGGCACCAAGATTGTGGGTCCATTTCAGCAACAGAGTGTTGCTCGTTCCTGCGTTTTCCTCCAGAATGCCCTGGATGTGATATTGTGGTACATTCGGGGAGGGGGGAGGAACTGTGGTGGCCACCACACCCCCCAAAATGCCAACTGCTATTTTTCCATTATTGCCCTGTAACAATGTGCACTGATATCATTAAAGAGCCAATGCCCCAAACAGTAAAGTCATGGAACCCTTCAGCAGTTTGGCCACCCCTCGGTTTTCAACTCCGGAATTCAAAAATCTATACTTTTGACTGGTAAATATTTGGAAAATCCTCATTCCAGCACAGGGTTCATTCTAGTATCCCCCCTCTTTTTATAAAAATCAAGTTCCCCTTTGGGAAAGGGAACTATTTGCTTACCCGCTTGCAATGCAAACTACTCGGAGAATTGTTGTTGTCGTTGGAAGGCTACTGCCCATGATAGATCGTCGTCATCATAAACACTGCAAGGAGAAGATCTGAACCAGAACAAACTGGGAAGTGTGGCATCTCTTCGGTCCCAGCTGTTTATAAATATTTATGTACTGGGTTTTTTAAAAAGAAAATTCTCAAAGGAGTTTGTTTACATCACAAAGGAGTATGAAGATGGTTTCTCTGTTCCTAAGCGGCTTACTGTCGGGGTGGGATGGGAAGAAAATGTGCTGTGCTGGGCACATTGCTTTCCCACTGCTAAATATAAGAGAACAACCACTTTGTAGGGGCCTTTTTGCCCAGTAAGCTATCGAACTCTATCGAACTGTGAGATGTAAGCTCTAGTAAGCTCTATCGAACTGTGAGATGTATCTGGAGTCCAAATCGGATATAGACCAGTGAAATTGTGCCCTAAACACCATTTGTAGTTCCTTGTTGGGTTTTTCTGTATCCATTAGCATGTACCAGAGATTAGCATGCACCGGGAATGACAACAGCACATGTGAAACCACATCAGGGGAGCAGGAGAACGTTCCTGTTTTGACCTGCTGTTGCTTCAATCCTGATCATGGCCCCCTCTCCTGTGCATAATTTTTAATAATAATGGTTTTCAGCATGCATTTATTTCTGCTTTATAGTATTGCTACGATTCAGCATAGATCCTTCATGTTTTTTGATCAATAATTTTTCCTTAAGTGGATAACACCCATAAACCAATATTGTGATTATAACAGAATGCGCCACCGGTGATTTTGACAATGAGTCTATTATGGTATCCTGTAGAAGAAGCTGGCACTCTCTCTAAGGTTCAATGGGAGATGGTCTTGATGGCTGGTCAGGACCTCGGACAGCTCCAGTAGGAACCAAAGGACATAGCTGGATGCTGTCGATTGAAGGGCTCAGATGTTGCTCCAATCATGATATGAAGCTCATTGAAGATTTGCATGTATATGTCAGCTACTCAGAGTGGTTGAATCCTCCTTGATTACTCTGAGGAGCCTGCAGGTAGCTTTCAAAGGAGATGAGACAGGGCACAATCCTAACCTGGAGTTAGGCTGGCACAGTTAGGTCAGTGAAGTTTGGCTGGCACAAGGGACACCGTAAAGTTTGTTTGGACCACTCTTGGAGTCAGAGAGGCCAGCACACAGACATGTGCCATCCCCCCTGACTCTGAGAATGGTCCAAACACGCTTTACGGTGTCCCTTGTGCCAGCCAAACTTCGCTGGCCAAACTGTGCTGGCCTAACTCCAGGTTAGGATTGTGCCCTAAGAGATGTTGGCATTGTGAACCAAATTGATTTTTTGATAGAAATCCTGTGGTACAATCAGACAGTTTCTCCATATTGTTGTATGATGGAGACTAAATTCTTAAGGGTCCAATTGTAACCTGGAGTTGGGTCGGCATGGTTAGGTCAGCAAGGTTTGGAGTCAGAGAGGCCAGGACACAGATGTGCGCCATCCTCCCTGACTCCGAGAGTGGTCCAAACATGCTTTACGGTGGCCCTTGTGCCAGCCAAACTTTGCTGGCCTAACTGTGCCAGCCTAACTCCAGGTTAGGACTGCACCTTTAATGATGCTCTTTTTTTTTTTTTTTTTTTTTAAGCAAAGCAGTTTCTGTCTTTAGGTGTGCGGACTTAGTGCATAGGCTTGTTTTGTCTACGGGGAGAAAAAAAGAGTGCGTGGTTGGCCAAAGATAGGGAAGTTCCTGACATGCATTTGAAACAGTGGGGCGGGGAGAAGAAACTTGAATGGTACTCCTGCTTATGAAAGTAACCTGGTGTGGCCTCGGATGTTTGAAGATAGCGTTTGTTTGTTCAACACTCTCTGTGATAAGCATACTGTGGGAGAAGTGCATAGCTGAGCATGGCGATTGCTGTTTGTTTTGGAGAGGACCTGCAGCCTGGAGATGGAACACATGTTTTGCATGTAGGTGCCAAAGTTCAGTTCCCGGCATCTCCGGGTTGAGAGCTGGGCTGGAAAAATCCTCTGCTGGGGACTTTGGAAAGTCATGTCCCAATCCTATCCCTCTATCCCCCAATCCTATCCCCCAATCCTATCCCCCAATCCTATCCCCCTTCTGCGCAGGCAAAGCATGCACTCCAACAGTGCTGACTGTTGCAAATGTGCCATAAAGCACATTGTTCCAGTTAGTGCTGGCGAGAAAGCCTGCACCGTTCCATCAGCGCCCAGCGCAAGGAGCAGTGCGCATGGGACACAGCATGCAATCCTAACCTGGAGTTAGGCCAGCACAGTTTGGCTGGCACAAGAGCCACCGTAAAGTGCTTTTGGACCACTCTCAGAGTCAGGGAGGATGGCGCAGGTCTGTGTGCTGGGCTCTCTGACTCCGAGAGTGGTCCAAACATACTTTTTGGTGTCCCTTGTGTTGGCCTAACTGTGCCAGCCTAACTCCTGGTTAGGACTGCACTCTTAATCTTATTTTGCAATCCACCCAGGCAACATCTCTGGGCTGAAGGAGGTAGGGTGTTGAGCTTCATATATACATATATAAACCCTAATAAAATTTGAGACCCTTCATGTTTTGACTTTCTCCTTTCTAGGGTATGAGGATGCCTCAGAAACAAACTTGATCTCACACAGTGTGCAGGGCATAAACCGCGTGCAGCAAAACCGTGTGCAGGAAAACCGCCCTCGGCCCATCCGTAGGAGAAGAAGTGTTGGTAAGAAATGGTGGTGGTGGTGGTAGGGATATCTTGAAATAACACAGTAAGGTGGGGGTGATTGATGGGAGAGCTTCCTGGCTGAGAGCGCAATCCTAAACTGGAGTTAGGCCAATACAGTTAGGGCAGCAAAGTTTGGCCAGGACAAGGGTTACCCTGAAACACATTTGGATGACTCTTGGCGTCAGGGAGGATGGTGCCCGTCTGTGTGCTGGCCTCTCTGACTCTGAGAGTGGTCCAGACATACTTTATGGTGTCCCTTCTTGCTTTATTTACCTCATATTTACCTCAGAAATTTACCTCAGAATGCTAGATACAAGGGAGTGGTGTTTGGACCACTCTTCGGAGTCAGAGAGGATGGCGCCCGTCTGTGTGCTGGCCTCTCTGACTCTGAGAGTGGTCCAAACATACTTTATGGTGTCCCTTGTGCCGGCCAAACTTTGCTGGCCTTACGGTGCCGGCCTCACTCCAGGTTAGGATTGCACGCTGAAAGATGAGTCATTGTTTTTTAATGGAAAAGGAAGAAAGGAGAATGACCTTGTAAATCCAAAGGGAAAAAAAAAGCTGTCTTATTTTTTTCTGCATTTCTCTGCAAGTTGGTTATCCTCCGGCGGATAAAACATCCGAGAGGGACAGGTGCGCAAAGATTCTTTACATTCATCTTTCGTGTTGCGACACGCCAACCCTGAAAAAGAAGTTGGAAGATACAGCACTGTTGATTGCAGTTACAGTGCTGCTGTTTTATTTTATTATTTAGAAGAGAGACGCCACCCCTTGTGAGCAAAGGATTCTGAGGTTTGGCATGTGTTAGGTTGCGAGAACACACACACACACACACACACACACACACACACACACACACACACA
>JAJKFI010000053.1:5722536-5747389 GCA_029204185.1 Lerista edwardsae | reverse complement strand
ACACACACACACACACACACACACACACACACACACACACACACACACAGAGTGCAATCCTAACTTGCGCTGAGTGTGCCTAGGGCAAGGGCACATTTGGGGCCTCATCCTTGGGTAGGCGCCAGCTGCCCTAATGGGCTTGTTCGGATCTGTGCTTACTGTTTAGAAGGTACAACTCCGAGCAAGTCACAGGGCTTGAATTGGGGCCATGTGGCCTGGGGACGGGGGTTTGGACGCGGCCTAAGGGATGCATCCCAGCTCTTAAAAACATAAGAAGAGCCCCACTGGATCAGGCCAAAGGCCCACCTAGACCAGCTTCCTGTACCTCACAGTGGCCCACCAGGTGCCTCAGGGAGTACACAAGGCAACAAGATGTCTGGAACCTGTTGTCACTCCCTTGTAGCTGGCATTCTGAGGTAAAATTCTGAGGTGAAATTCTGAGGTAAATTTGAGATAACTGCAACAGAATTTGCTATCCTGTCTGTGGAGAGGCAACCCAGTCTGGGCCTTAAAAAGAGCCCCACTGGATCAGGCCAAAGGCCCATCGGGTCCAGCTTCCTGTCTCTCACAGTGGCCCACCAGGTGCCTCAGGGAGCACACAAGGCAGCAAGAGACCTGCATCCTGTTGCCACTCCCTTGCACCTGGCCTTCTGAAATGCACCTGGCTTTCTGTCACACCAAATGGGAGCCGTTGTTGACTTGGGTGTATCTCGTTCCCTTTACAGAGGAGGCCATTCCTGCTGTCTGCAAAACGCGAACGGTTATATATGAGATACCTCGGAGTCAGATCGACCCGACGTCCGCTAACTTTCTGATATGGCCGCCGTGCGTGGAGGTGAAGCGCTGCACAGGCTGTTGCAACACCAGTAGTGTGAAGTGTCAGCCGTCCCGAATACACCACAGAAGCGTCAAGGTGAGGAAGGACAGAGTATTTTGGTGCAGAGTGAGGTGGGTCCGACGGTGGCATCTTATGCAATGCAGATTTTTCTTCCTTTCCCCCCTCACGATGGATGACCTGATCTATGCTGACCTCTCTTTCTCCCCTGTACCTGGGATAGCCTTTTTTGGCATAAGGCAGATCTGTTTACCAGATGCAGCCATCACAGTTTCTTAGATCGCCACAAATTCTGTTAGACCGCACTCCTAACCTAGAGTTCAGCCGGCACAGTTAGGCCAGCAAAGTTTGGCTGGCACAAGGGGCACTGTAAAGCGCATTTGGACCACTCTCGGAGTCAGGGAGGATGGCGCGCGTCTGTGTCCTGGCCTCTTGGGCTCCGAGAGTCGTCCGAACATATTTTACGGTGTCCTTTGTGACGGCCTGCCTGTTCCGACGCGACTTAGGATTGTGCCCTAAAAATGATTTCAAAAAAGGGCTACGTTCTTCTGGAGATAGAATATTGGCAGACATTAGTTTGGGAGGAAGCTTTTGAGCTGAAAGCCCTCACCCCAGTGGTGGGATTCAGGGGGTTCGCCCAGGTTCTAGAGAACCGGTTGTTAAATGGCCGGGCCCCGCCCACTCGCTTACCTCGCCTGGCTTCGGGTTTTTTTTTGGCTCCGGCTATGATGTCATAGAACCAGTTGTTAATTTATTTGAATCCCACCACTGCCCCACCCCCAATACTCATAGTCATTTTGGGGGGGTCTAACTGTCCCGCTTGCCTTTTGAAAGCAATTTGCACACCAACACACACAATTGGGGGCTGAAACAATAAAATCTTAAGGCGCAATCCTGATCTGGAGTTAGGCCAGCACAGTTAGGCCAGCAAAGTTTGGCTGGCACAAGGGCCACCGTAAAGCGTGTTTGGACCACTCTCAGAGTCAGAGGCCAAAACACAGACGTGCGCCATCCTCCTTGACTCCAAGAGTGGTCCAAACGTGCTTTTCGATGTCCCTTGTGCTGGCCAAACTTTGCCGGCCTAACTGTGCAGGCCTAACTCCAGGTTAGAATTGTGCTCTTAATGTAGTTGAATAACAGAGAGATAACAAAATGGCAGAGATTACGGGAATTGTTTACATGTTGCTTTTTACCCCTTTGGGTATCAAAGGAGGGTTGGTTATGACCCCCAAACGCAGAGAGAAGCTAACAGCCTTAATGCACAAACAGTCCTTATTGTGTCTTTCCCACAAATTCCCACAGACTGACTCTTGATTTTAAAATGATAGAATGACTCAGGGGACATTTTGAAATGTAAAAATGCATGTACAGCCATGTTTCCTTAATTAAATATTATGTAGGCTAAATTGGGCTCTTATTTGTGGCAACATGGTGCTTTTGATCTGGGGTGGGGAAAAAATGTGTTTCATATAGACTGTTCTCCGGGGATTCAAATCTTGCCTGGCTTCAAGCCACATCTACTTATTAGGCAAAAATCCATTTTTTTTCTTCCTGTCCAACAAATACTTTTTTTTCAGAATAAGTGGTATTTATTCATCCGATTCAATTTAGTCCCACAGTTGATTTATATCTGCAGCACTTTTTCCGCGTTAAATTCACCAACAGATTTGCAAATCTGTTCTTATGAAGGCTTTTGAGCAATATTTTTTTTTTTGGGGGGGGGGGAGTCCCAAAGCCTTTGTTCCCATTATCAAAATAGTTAGGGCGCAATCCTAACCTCAAGTCGGCTGGCACAGTTAGGCCAGCAATGTTTGGCCGGCACAAGGGACACCGTAAAGCGTGTTTGGACCACTCTTGGAGTCAGGGAGGATGGCGCACGTCTGTGTGGTGGCCTCTCTGACTCCGAGAGTGGTCCAAACATACTTTACTCCCTTGTGCTGGCCAGACTTCGCTTTATTTACCTCATATTTACCTCAGAATTTTACCTCAGAAATTTACCTCAGAATGCCAGATACAAGGGAGTGGCGTTTGGACCACTCTCGGAGTCAGGGAGTTTGGCGCACGTCTGTGTGCTGGCCTCTCTGACTCCAAGAGTGGTCCAAACCTAGCTGGCAAGTAAAGAGTTAAAATGTGGGCTTTTCTGCATGCAAGGAGCATGGGTTTTCTTTAACACCCGGCTGTTTCCCAACACTGTGAGAGTTTGTGTCAGCATCACACATAAAACCACACACAAAATTTGTTCTCCCACCTTGCCCACACAGACTCATGTTAGTCATTTTGGCACATCCAAGTCCAGTAATGGGAAGCATTTTTTATTGTTCGTTTTTTCTTCTCGTTTTTCAGGCTTCTGTATACTTGGCAAACATAATTTTAAGAGCAAAGAAAGTGTGGGGGCAGTTTAATTAACCTGCAGGCTTGAGAACAAACTCAGAGGGTCAGCAAACAGATTTCCTGCTGCTGCAGTATTAATCCGACCAATGACGCGCTGGAGATTGCGTTTCTCCCAGCATTGCTCTAACGCACCATTGGTAGAAAATGATAGGATTTTTAATACAATTGGAGAGAAAGCCGTGCTGCCATTTTTGCATCCTTGTTTTGCTTCTGATGTTGTCTGCAAGGATAGATTAACATGTCCACAGATGCTAACTCAAGACTTTCAGATTTCTTAGACCGGGGTGTCAAACTCCTTTCATGCAGTGGGTCAAACAACATTGATGATGCCTGCTGAGGGCCTGGCATGATGTCATAAAGCAGGAAGTGATGTCATAAAGCAGGAAGTAATGTCATTTAGCAGGGCGTGCTGTTTTTAAGCGGGCCATGACCCCAAATAAGCCTTTTATTCTCACTTACAGCATTTACCAGAAGCAGCTGTCGCAGTTTTGTATATCACCACAAACTCTGTAAGAGCGCAAGCCGAATCTGGAATTAGGCCGGCACAGTTAGGCCAGCAAAGTTTGGCCGGCGCAAGGGACACCGTAATGCGCGTTTGGACCACCCTAGGAGTCAGGGAGGATGGCGCACATCTGTGTTCTGGCCTCTCTGACTCTGAGAGTGGTCCAGACATACTTTATGGCGTTCCTTGTGCTGGCCAGACTTTGCTTTATTTACCTCATATTTACCTCAGAATTTTACCTCAGAAATTTACCTCAGAATGCCAGATACAAGGGAGTGGTGTTTGGACCACTCTCGGAGTCAGGGAGTTTGGCACACGTCTGTGTGCTGGCCTCTCTGACTCCGAGAGTGGTCCAAACATACTTGACGGTGTCCCTTGTTCTGGCCAAACTTTGCTGGTCTATCTGTGCCGGCCAAACTCCAGGTTAGAATTGCGTTCTGAGTCTATTCAATTCATTGGACCTGGCTCCCAAGTTAGTGTGTGCAGGGTTGCCACCATAATGAATTAATTGGAGCTCTCCATGTACTGCTGTTCAGGTTGAGGCCTGTCCAAGCAGTTCACATGCAATTAATAACCAGAAAATAATTAGGCATGGTGGCAACAGCTGACTTGGAAAGCTGTGGCAGGCCAGATGTAAATAGCCCTGTTAAAATCTGGCAGCTGTCTGGTCTCCTTTGGTGCGTCAGAAAGGAGATGCCAAAAATTCTCGTTCTAACCTGGGTGTTTTAACTATGGCTGCTGCTGGTTACATAACTCAGAGCGCAATCCTAACCTAGAGTTAGGCCTGCACGGTCAAACCAGCAAAGTTTGGCCGGCACAAGGGCCACCGTAAAGTACATTTGGACCACTCTCAGAGCCAGAGAGGCCGGCACACAGACGTGCGCCATCCTCCCTGACTCCAAGAGTGGTCCAAATGCACTCTACGGTGGCCCTTGTGCCGGCCAAACGTGGCAGGCCTAACTTGTGCCAGCCTAACTCTAGGTTAGGACTGCGCTCTTAATGTTGCTGTGCTCTAAAGGTCTTGAGAAAATCCTCCCTGTTCTGAGCATTAATTAAAAAGATGTCAAGCGGGAACGAGTAGTGTATTCTTTGTCAAGCGGGGTCACCTGACCTCACTGTCACACCACATCTCCAAACAGACTCCATATTGATTTCCTCTTGCCTCCTGTGTGCACACTCTCTCCCTCCCTGGCTTTGATATAATTAATTGTTTCATAAGCTCTTGGGAATTCCCATCTTCGGGGATGAATGGCCCATGTGTGCTGTAATCCAGAAGATCCTTCTTTGAGGTCATGCAGAAGGTGGCAGCGGCGGCGGAGGCTGTGATCTGTTTTGCTGATTCCCAGAACAGAGCTGAGTGCTCCCTTGTTTCTGCTTCCATGATGTCAAGGCTTATGGTGAAAAGGCCTCTTGGGATGGGCGCTGAAAAAGCCTCCTTTTCTCACTCTGGTTATCGACAAGATGGTGAGATCATTGCTTCATCCTCAATTAGCCCACACTGCGGGCGCAGTCCTAACCCGGAGTTAGGGTTTATTTACCCTAAATTTATTTACCCTCAGAAATTTACCTCAGCGTGCCAGATACTAGGGAGTGGCAACAGGTTGCAGGCATCTTGTTGCCTTGTGTGCTCCCTGAGGCATCTGGTGGGCCACTGTGAGATACAGGAAGCTGGACTAGATGGGCCTTTGGCCTGATCCAGCAGGGCTCTTCTTAGGTTCTTAAGTCTATGCCTGTGGATACCAGAGTTGACATTTAGGGCACAATCGTAACCTGGAGTTAGGCTGGCACAGTTAGGTCAGTGAAGTTTGGCTGGCACAAGGGACACCGTCAAGTATGTTTGGACTACTCTCGGAGTTAGAGAGGCCAGCACACAGACGTGCTCCATCCTCCCTGAGGAGGAGTGGCCCAAATGGAGTTTACGGTGGCCCTTGTGCTGGCCAAACTTCACTGACCTAACTGTGCCAGCCTAACTCCAGATTACGATTGTGCCCTAAATGTCAACTCTGGTATCCACAGGCATAGACTTAAGAACATAAGAAGAGCCCTGCTGGATCAGGCCAAAGGCCCATCTAGTCCAGCTTCCTGTATCTCACAGTGGCCCACCAGATGCCTCAGGGAGCACACAAGGCAACAAGATGCCTGCAACCTGTTGCCACTCCCTAGCATCTGGCACGCTGATGTAAATTTCTGAGGCAAAATTCTGAGGTAAATATGAGGTAAAATAAACAGAATTTGCTATCCTAAGAACATAAGAAGAGTCCCACTGGATCAGGCCAAGGGCCCATCTAGTGCAGCTTCCTGTATCTCACAGTGGCCCACCAAATGCCACAGGGAGCATACAAGACAACTAGATGCTCTTTGTGAATTGGCTTTGGTCAAAGTTTGTCAAGGTTGACTGACCTTACTAATTGACTCAATAAACTGTCCTTATAGCGTCTAAATACTTACAGCATCTAAACGTTTAAGTGTCCCATTATGGGTAGCATGTTTAGAATCTGGAGTGCATAGTTCATCCCCATTTGAAAAGAACAGGAAGAAAAGAACATTTGATTACGGTTTATTTCTGGCAGACATCATTTTCTGCCATGCTGATTCATTCCAGGGTCTGAAATAAGCACGGCCGATATGAAAATTGTTCCATTATTGGTGGGGTTCTGTCTGTAACTTTGATTACAAAGGCCTTAATCTGTGTTGGTTGTTGTGAATTTCAGTGGATTAGTCACGCTTTGATGCTGTGTGACTCAGGGTTGCTATACTTTTTCCTTCAAACCGTGCGCTTGGTGAGAGTTCGTCTTTGCCAGAAGAGACTCAAAGAGTTATGCTCCGACCCATGGTTGACCTTTCGAGCAAAGCCTTCTGACGAGTCGCAGCCTGCTCGAAAACTTTCTGTGTGGAAAAGTTGACAGCCTTGGAAAACGTTATGACTTGGAACAATGTGGGAGGAGATAGACCAATGGCCGATTTCAGTTCAAGGCAGTTTAAGTCCATATATCCAGGACGTGGTGGCGCTATGGGTTAAACCGCTGAGCTGTTGAGCTTGCTGACCAGAAGGTTGGCAGTTCAAGACCACGTGATGGAGTGAGCTCCCGTGGCTTGTCCCGGCTCCTGTCAACCTAGCAGTTCGAAAGCATGCAAAAATTCAAGTAGATAAATAGGGACCACTTCGGTGGGAAGGTGATGGCATTCCGTGCGCCTCGGCATATAGTCATGCCGGCCACATGACCACGGACAAACAGCGGCTCTTCGGTTACTCTCTTTCCATCTCTGATTCTACCTGCGGTTGTGGCTGGTTGGGTGACTTACTTGTTGTTGTTGTTCAGTCGCTAAGTCGTGTCCGACTCTTCGCGACCCCATGGACCACAGCATGCCAGGCCTCCCTGTCCTCCACTAGCTTCCGGAGTTCGCCCAATTTCATGTTCATCGCTTCGGTGACACTATCTAATCATCTCATCCTCTGCCGCCCCCTTCTCCTTTTGCCTTCCATCTTTCCCAGCATGAGGGTCTTTTCTAAAGAGTCCTCTCTTCTCATGAGGTGGTCAAAGTACTTGAGCTTCAGCTTCAGGATTTGTCCTTCCAGGGAGCAATCAGGCTTGACTTCCTGGAGGATTGACCGATTGGATCTCCTTACAGTCCAGGGGACTCTCAAGAGTCTTCTCCAACACCATAATTCGAAAGAATCTATTCTTCGGCGCTCCGCCTTTCTTATGGTCCAGCTCTCACAGCCATACATTGCTACTGGGAAAACCATAGCTTTGACTATGCGAACCTTTGTTGGCAGGGTGATGTCTCGGCTTTTTATGAAGCTGTCTAGGTTCACCATAGCTTTGGGTGACTTACTAAGTGTGGGCAAAGACAGAAGTTTTGAGTGGGGATCTTAGGTGAATGAAATAATAATGGAAGGAGCTGAGCACTGTTAGAAAAAAAAATCTAGCACATGTTTGCACAAAAACGGTTGTGACAGTTGCTTGGGTTTTTTCCCCCTCAAGACACCTCTAATAATCCGGCTGATTTGTTGCTATAAGAATGTTTTTGCGGTTCCAGGTTGCTAGCTTGATTTCAAGGGCATCTGAGCATTCATGTGCCTCCTCTGCATGTCTCAAAATTCCTCCCGTGTAGGAATCGGTGTGTCATCTGCAGATAGCTGTGTGTGGTGGTAACATATGCAGGGTGTGGGTTGTTGCAAATATACGTGCACCGGAGAGGGGGGGAAATCCATGCTGCATTGATGTGTGACTTTTCTTTTTTGGGACGTGGAAGAGTACGAATGCGTTCTAATTTTAGAGCCTGCAAAGAAGCCCTAATATTGGACTCAATCCAGCGACAGTTAATATTCTGAAGCCCTGCTGATCTTCAGTAAGGCCTTAGCACATGCCCTCTCCTCCCTTGTGGCTGATAACCCAATGTGGCCAGGTGGTTTGCATAGGTGGAAGGTCAAGTGCACACATTGTGTGCATGCACTGCGCCATTCACTTCAGAGGGGTGAAGATGCCCCTGCACATGGACCTTTTGCACCGGTTAGGAAATGGATGGGAAAGGCTGATTGCACGGGTGCACTGCATGTAGGTTGTGGTGCTTGTAGAGATTTGGATTGGACCCACTGTGTTTTTTGCGTTGCCCAGACGACAATGCTCACAGGCTGATTGTGATAGGCCCAGAGCATTTGACCGAGAGTGTAATCCTAACCTGGAGTTAGGCTGGCACTGTGAGGCTGGCAAAGTTTGGCTGGCACAAGGGACACCGTAAAGCACGTTTGGACCGCTCTCGGAGTCAGGGAAGTTGGCGCATGTCTGTATGCCATCCTTCCTGACTCCAAGAGTGGTCCAAACGTGCTTGATGGTGGCCCATGTCCTGGCCAAACTTTGCTGGCCTAACTCCAGTTTGGATTGCGCCCTGAATCTCCCCCATTTTACAGACCGGTAACTGAGGCTTAGGGTAGAAGGTCTTCTGGAATCACAACTTCATCACATTCCTTAACTAAAATGAGTGAGGAGGGAGCCCTTCAAAACAACTTGGTCTTCAAAATGCCATTTTCAGGAAAGCGGCAGGCTCTGGCATCACAATGTTGGCACTTCCGGCCGTGACATCACTTCCAGGTTAATGACATCACATCCAGAATTAGAGTGTCATTCTGAAAAGTGGTTCCTGGTGCTAAAACGTTTGAGAACCACTGATGTCGGGGTTTCAGTTGTGAATGTGGAAAGACAGATTTGGGTTGCTTTTGTCCTCCACCCTTAGAGCTTGGAAGGATTTTGGGCAATTCGGCATGCAAACTCTTGCTCTTTGGGACGTTCCGTCGAGCCCGTCGTTGACATCTTGCTGTCTTTCCAACAACAGGTGGCCAAAGTGGAGTATGTTAGAAAAAAGCCAAAATTAAAAGAAGTTCTGGTCAAGCTAGAAGAACATATGGAGTGTACTTGTACGTCGTCAAATTCTAATTCAGATTTTCGAGAAGAAGAAACAGGTAGGTTGTCTGGGGTTGGGGATGGGGTGGAGTTGAATGCCCTGATCCCAGGGGCGTAGCTAATGAAAGTGTATCCCAGTGTAGAGGGCAAAACCTTGTCTTGGAAATGACATCACAACAGGAAGTGACGTCACTGTTGTATTCGCATTTTCTCTATTTTTTTGGCCATAGTTTTTGATCAAGCAAAGAGACGACACTCTGATTTGTGTCATTGCACTTTTGCATTAAATTGCCTTTCCCACTATATACAACATGACGGTATTATTCATGCATATCAAGGTGTTCACCATTTTGGCCATTAACTTCAAGCTCAGCTTGTGGGCCCCCGAAAGCTTGTTGCCCGGTGCAATTGTACCCCTCTGCCCTTCTTTAGCTACGCCTCTGCCTGATCCAGAAATGGTCTGGGTGTGATGTGACTTCTGACCACATTTTATGCTTAAAAAGGAAATATTTGCTGTCACCAATGTGGATAAGCCCCTTGAATGCTTACAGAAAAGTGTCGGCCTCCCCTTGAAAGCACTTGTCAGTTTGGCTCCTCCCCCCAATTTTTGGCTCACTCCTTGCCTAATTGTGGTTAGGGTTTTTTTGACATCCACATGGAAAACAGGTTCATTTTTGTCAACCGGCAGTACGTTGCTTGATCTCAATCCTGCCCTTATGTCAACAGGAAGGCCTAGGGAGAAAGGTAAAAAACGGAAACGAAAAAAATTAGAACCCTCATAAAAATGTCCGGACTATTTGATGACCAGGTAGGACCTTGTCTGCTGCAAGCTTCCCTAATGCCACCAGCAATGGAAAACAATCAAATGTTATCACCCTCCAGCTTAATCAGTATTCAAAATTGTCACCGTTGGCACAGAAATCAGACATAATCGGTTCCGATAATTCTTTCCACTCTCACTTTCCCGCGAAAGTTGCACGTACGTCATCGCACGTAGTTTCCCTCTTAGATCCGCTTCCTTCTCCTTGCTTTTTTCGTCGTTTATTTTTTGGAGGGGCTACTGTTTTTAATCCTGTAATTGGCCACTCTTGGTTGCTGCTGGTAATTGTTATTGATTTCTGCGTGGCGGGGCGCTCTGGGAATTCTGATGGGGCGGCTTGGAAGTTGGTCATTTTGGACTTTGGGATCAGTTTGGTTTATGCAGTAGCTATTCAACTGCTCATGAGACTATGAGGCCATGTCTGTTTTAAGACCATGTTGACAACAACTTAAGGACATCAGGAAGGCCCTGCTGGATCAGGCCAAAGGCCCATCTAGTCCAGCTTCTTCTATCTCACATTGGCCCGCCAGATACTTCAAGGAGCATACAAGACACCAATATCTGCATCCTGTTGCCACTCCCTTGTATCTAGCATTCAGAGACAGCCTAATTCTAAAACCAGGAGGTTGTATATACTCATCATGGCTTGTGAACCGGTGATGGACTTTCTCTCCCTCAATCTGTGCACTCCCCTTTTCAAGGCATCTAGGCCGGATGCCATCCTGTGGCAAGGAGTTCCGCAGACTCCTTACACACTGGGAACAGAAGTATGAGGGCCGACGTGTACATCTCAGCGTTTCCTGATCTTGATCGCAGATGTAGAGCCTGCTATTTATTGATGCTTGGTTTTTTTTTTCTTGCAGACGTCAGGTGAAAATAAGCTAGAAGATACTTCTCTCTGGGACATGGATGTGCACGGTTTGTGACATTCCTGAACCTACTGTGTATGGTGCTTTATTGACTGTATACTTCGTTCATTCCTCCTACGTGGGGAGGGAAAAAAAACTGGCTTCAAACACACACACACAGACACAGACACACACACACACACACACACACACACACACACACAGATACATACACACACACACGTACACATACATATGTACACATGCAAAAGACACTTCACCAAGAGAGCAAAGAGACAATGTACATTTGTCGAATAGGACATCAAAGCAAGTATTGTAGCACTCGACAAAACGATACATTTCCTTGTCCAAAATGAAAAGAGAGAGAGAGAGAGCAAAGAGGTGACAAGAATGGAGGATACCCAAAGTACTCTTGACAACATGATTTAAAAAAAAAAAAGACTTGGGAAGAGTGGATTCCCTCTGAGAAGAGAAGCCATTGGTGCTTTGAAATTTTCTGTTTGTTTTTGTCGAGAAATGTGCCTGCCTTCTTGAGAAAGATGGAGGGGCGCTGATGAGGTTGTGGCACACAAAAATTGCAGGAATGTATCAGATGCCACGAAAGACGCTATAGAAACAGTGCAATGTCCTTTTGGTGGTGTTTTAAAGTCTATATCGAAGAAAGAAGAAAAACACCCTCCCGGAGGCGCCTTAAGTGGATGTTTTCGGTTTTGTCTCGTTCGGTTTCTGTTTCTGTTTTGTTTTTTTACACCATAAAGTTATTCGTAAGCTTTTCTTTTTACGCTCCTTGCCTCGCTTTTTATTATCTCCTCGGACCGCATTTTGCCAGTAACCCGTATAGGAGACTGCCTGTAGCGATCGGAAATGGGGCACACAGACAAGTATGGACGTTCCTTCTAGGGGGGGGGTGCAAACTAATGAGATGTATTAAAATAAAAACGGTATACCTATGCATAATTTTCTAAATGTTTCTTGGTTTATGTGTCCCACCCCCTCTGCCCAATCTGTAGGAGCTTATCTGGGAATCTGTAGGAGCTTATCTGGGGGAGGTTCTCCATGAAACATGGTAGACGAGCTCTCCTGAAAGGGAGCTTCTCCAAAGAGAGGTGTCCATCCTTGATGTTGGACATATTCTTGGGTGCATTCTAGTAGATGGGATAACAGCACAAGGCGGACGAGCTCTCCTGAAAGGGAGCTTCTCCAAAGAGAGGTGTCCATCCTTGATGTTGGACATATTCTTGGGTGCATTCCAATTGATGGGATCACAGCACAGTGAAGAATCACTGTCTTGAGCCTTGTGCTTAAAATGTATCCCAGAATCTTCAGCAACATGCAAGAGTTCAGGGCAGATGCAAAAGTGTTTCTTGGGGCCCAATCAGAACCAACCTTCCAGAACTGTTGCAGCTGCAATGCAGCCCCAAGGTCAGAGAACAAATACTCCCATACCTAGAAGAAGCCTCCACGGTAGGATACATCGGGTGTCCCATTTACATGGCTGCATCAGTGCTGGAAAGGTGGATAGGATTGGGCTCTTGGCCGATTAAAATAATATGGATGGGTTTCCCAAGGAGTAGAAAGTTTGAAAGTCACTGTTTTTTTTTTTTTTTTTAAAAAAAACATTGCGAAGGACAAATGATGTGCATAAGAAGAAATTGTAAGCGATATGCAAACAGAAAATACGTTTATTTCCTTGCTTTAAAAAGTAAATAAATACTTTTTTTTTGTTTCTCGTCCTATACCAGTTGCCTACAAACAATATTGTGGTCGCGAGTCGCTATTTCCTCTCCTATTGTGGTCGCGAGTCGCTATTTCCTCTCCGTAGAAAAAACAAATCCCTTTGACTATTTCACCTGTTTAAAGCTGTGTGAGATGTACAAACTCTTCTTGTTACCCGTATTGTATGATGTCACTGTGGCAAGGGTGACCCTGCCGGAAAGCTTCAAATTCTTTATTTTTGGTATTAAAAAACAAAAAGTTATGCTTTATGTGTATTCGACAGAAATAAGTGTGTTTTTTTTGTAAAAGGTGAAGTTTGTATTTTTTAATCGAAAATCAATGGTTTTATATACCTGAGAAAGCCTGGAATGATTTCTTCAACCAAATAGAAATAAAATAAAGGAGGTTGGGGGGGGGTTAGGGGGGTATGTGTTTTATGGAGACATTTTTTCTAGCGAGAACCCATCTGATTTTTACAGTGGATTTATGTTAACTATGGCAGGAAAGATGAAATGACTCAGGGCACAATCCTAACCTGGAGATAGGCCAGCAAAGTTTGGTCGGCACAAGGACCACTCTCGGAGTCAGAGAGGCCAGCACACAGACATGGGCCATCCTCCCAGACTCAAAAGAGTGGTCCAAACGTGCTTTACGGTGGGCCCTTGTGCCGGCCAAACTTTGGTGCTCATTGATGGACTTAGAAAAAAAATGCACCAGAAAAAGATGCTCAAACATTTATCTCCCTCTATTTATACAAGATTGCAAACTGCAGGAGCTCGGCTATTGGCAGGTCAATTAGCAGCTATCTTGCAAACTGCAGGGGCTCAGCTATTTGCAGGGCTGTTAGCAGCAGTCTGATTTTTGAGTAGGTCAGGGCTTGAGGCAATGACTGATCTGATCTTTCTCATCACCTGTGCTCTCACCTGTGCTCTCACCTTTCTCATCACCTGTGTGGGGTCCACCAGAAATCAGATCATGGACCAACAAGTGGTTCCCTAACCACAGTTTGAGAGATGCTGGTGAAGGCAGTTCTGAGCTAGACGGAGAGATTGATGTTCTGTCTCAATCGGAGGCGGCGTTGAAATCTCAGCCACACTGCTCTTTGGCCGACCTTGAGTGAGTAATTATCGTTCTGCTTCACTCCCTCGCAGGGTCGTTGTGAGGTTCCAGGGCAGCTCGAAGACAGGACAGTCCCTGAGGGTGGATGCAGCTCAAATGCTACACTTTTACTTCCTTAGGAATGCAGCTCCACATCATTACATCCAAATGCTTGGCTTCTCCTCTGCCAGCATTTGCTTTCAAGCAATTCCCTGCTTTTGTGATCCTGATATTATGGGTGCTATAAAAATAGATTTATTTCCCGGACGTGTTCAAATAGCCCTGTGTAATTTTTCCAGAAAGGCAGTTTCCCACAGTGGTTTCCCCACCCATCCCCAAAAAACTAAATTGCACTAGCAGTACAAATGCGAGTCTTTCCCTCCTTCTGTCCACCCCTCTCCATCAACCAACTCCCCCCCATGTGAAAAACCGGCATTTCACTAAACAAACAAGCGACTACTTTGAGCAAAGGATTGTATTTTTGCGCCATTAAAAATGTTCTGGGTTTGTTCCCGGAAAGTTCTGCCAATGACTGAGGAGAATCCGTCGTGAACGTCGGTTTGTTTGGCCTCCAAAGGCGGAACCACATTAAATAAGCTTGATGTATCCGCGTGGAATCAGAATTGATTCCCACAGAGCCAGGCCTGAAAAATGTGCACTCTTTATCTGCCAATGTTGTTAAAACATTCGTCCAGTGGTTCCCAAACTGAGCCATGGGTCCCCAGGGTGTCATGGAACCCTTGTGAAAAATCCGCAGCCCTACTGGGAAGCTGCGGACAATGGGGCAGAAGGACAAGGGAGCCACTAGCCAAAAAGTATGGGAACCACTATATTGCATAAGAACATCAGAAGAGCCCTGCTGGATCAGGCCAAAGACCCATCTAGTCCACTTTCCTGTATCTCCCAGTGGCACCCCAGGTGCCTCAGAGAGCACATGAGACAACAAGATCCCTGCAGCCTGTTGCCACTCCCTTGCACCTGGCATTCTGAAGTAGCCTACTTCTAACGCAAGGAGGTTGCACCACCCATCATGGCCTATAGCCCACAATGGACTTCTCCTCCAGAAATCCGTCCAATCCCCTTTTCCAGGCACCGAGGCCAGATGTCCTCACCACCTCCTGTGGCAAGGAGTTCCACAGATGAATGACCCGCTGGGTAAAAAAGTATTTCCTTTTTTTGTTCTAACTTTCCCAACACTCAATTTGAGTGGCTGCACTAATTAAGCGCTTGGTATAAGTGGCTGGCGGTAGCTGTCCAAGGTCACACAGGAGTCTTTTCCAGCCCTACCTGGAGATGTCTTGGGTATGGGTTCTACACAAAAACCATGTACTCTATCACCGAGCGATGGACCCCCCCTAAATATTAACAAGAACATATGAGGTTGTCTTAGGGACCAATCTTACAGTCCCAAGTGCTGGCCCTGGGGGCGCAATCCGAACCTGGAGTTAGGCCGGCACAGTTTGACCCGCACAAGGGACACCGTCAAGTATGTTTGGACCACTCTCAGAGTCAGGGAGGATGGCGCACGTCTGTGTGCTGGCCTCTGTGACTCCAAGAGTGGTCCAAGCATACTTGATGGTGTCCCTTGTGCCGGCCAAACTTTGCTGGCCTAACTGTGCTGGCCTAAATTCAAGATCCACTGTGCTGAGCCCTGTCCACGGTCTGGCAGAAGCTCTCCTCGGTTTCAGTTTCTCTTGAAATTGGCAGAGGTTGAACGTTTGAATCAAACCTTCAAATGCGATAGGACTTCTTGACAGCCCCTTTAGGTGATCTGAAGTATGAATCCTGCGGTATACTTGAGGAAGGAATCATCTTCATCCCTGATGCCTCTCAAGGAAGAAGGGGTTACTTGGCTCTCCTTCGGCTCTCCCCGGGGAACACGCCTTTCCAATTTCTGAACTGTCAGGCTTGCATCTGAGCTCGTTACTCATGTCTCTGGTTGGTCGCAAGACAAATGGGGAAGTCTACTCCAGATGATTGTCCACATTCCCTGGTGGAAGAGAGGGAGGGCAGGGGACTGAATTGTCCTCCTGAGACCTTTGAAACTGGTACAGGGACTTTTTACTTAGTCATCAGATTGGGAGTTCTGGGCCTTGAGGTTGTTGCAGCCCTGAGGTGTGTGTGTGTGTGTGTGTGTGTGTGTGTGTGTGTGTGTTTAAGGGCACAATTCTAACCTGCAGTGAGGCTGGCCTAGTTAGGCCAGCAAAGTTTGGCTGGCACAAGGGACACCGTCAAGTATGTTTGGACCACTCTCGGAGTGAGGGAGGATGGAGCACGTCTGTGTGCTGGCCTCTCTGACTCTGAGGGTGGTCCAAACATACTTGATGGTGTCCCTTGTGCTGGCCAGACTTTGCTTTATTTACCTCATATTTACCTCAGAATTTTACCTCAGAAATTTACCTCAGAATGCCAAATACAAGGGAGTGGCGTTTGGACCACTCTCGGAGTCAGGGAGGATGGCGCACTTCTGTGTGCTGGCCTCTCTGACTCCGAGAGTGGTCCAAACATACTTGATTGTGTCCCTTGTGCCAGCCACACTCTGCTGGGCTAACTGTGCTGGCCTAACTCCCGGTGAGGATTGCACTCTAAATGTGCACTGGAGACAGTGTGGGCCAATGGGCCAAGCTGGGCCCTAAGGGACTTTCCTAAGGCCACCCAATGAGTGCCATCACAGAGAAGGTCTTAGGACACCAATCTTGGCTCAGTTCCAACGTTCTGCCCCCTGTCCCACTCCGGTCACGGTGTCCTTGGGTCCACCACGAAGTACGTTCTTGTTGCGGCTGTGATCTCTTGCCACCGAAAGTCTATGATTTTTACATTCAGGCTGACGGCTGAGCGACAGACGCGTTGCACACTGTTCTCTGCCAAGTGAGATGTCTGTTTCCAGAGGCACCGGCGACGAAACCATAGAATATTAATGGAACATCGTCAACACCAAAGGCATGAAATTCTGATTCTATAAAGAGGCAGACAGCTGTGTGTTCCGATAAAATGGCCCTTTCTTTTTTTCATTCATTATCGGGCTGTCTGTGTGCGCGGCTTATGCAAGGGAATATAATTTCTTTTATTTGCAGAGAGCTCAACAATAATTTGGAACGTCGTGTTAGACAAAGAGAACCCTGTCGCGGAAGATAAACACGGGGGAAATAACTCCATTTGCATAAACGCTGGATTTTGTGGTACGGCTCGGGAAGGGAACTTGCCAAAAACAGCCCTGGTTCTACAGCTCATTTCCTCCCCCCCCCCCAAGGATGGGTAGCAAAGGTTGATAGACTGTTTCAGGGCTGTTCCTTTACCTCTGTACTCTGCCCCATTCCCCCCCCCCCAACCTGCCAATTTTTCAAGGTTGGCAGCTATTTTTCCTTTTACCCTGAGTAATGATCCAGACAGCCCAATGGTGCAACTCGGATCTACGCCAGCAATCACTGGCGCAAATCCGAACAGCCCCATCAGGGCCTGCTCTAGGAGGAGTGGGGCCCAGTGCAAGGCATTCCCGTGGCCCCTGACCCTCCCTGAGGGGCCCCCCACTCACCAAGAAGATGTCTGTTTCCAGAGACATCTGGAAATAGTGTCGTGTGCATAGTGCAGCACCGGGAAGTAATTGGTGCCGGCATGATGTCACACCCAACTGCTTCCAGGAGGCCCATTTTGGGCTGTTCGGGGCAGGGGCAGTTGGGAGGGCCCAAGGGAAAGCTGCTCTGCTCGCCCCAGGTGCACCATCTTCCCTGACTCCGAGAGTGGTCCAAACGCCAGGTCTCTTGTATCTGGCATTCTGAGGTAAATTTCTGAGGTAAATATGAGGTAAATAGAGAAAAGTCTGGCCAGCACAAGGGACACCTTAAAATATGTCTGGACCACTCTCGGAGTCAGAGAGGACAGCACACAGATGTGCGCCAAACTCCCTGACTCCGAGAGTGGTCCAAACGCCACTCCCTTGTATCTGGCATTCTGAGGTAAATTTCTGAGGTAAAATTCTGAGGTAAATATGAGGTAAATAAAGCAAAGTCTGGCCAGCACAAGGGACACCATAAAGTATGTCTGGACCACTCTCGGAGTCGGAGAGACCAGCATACAGACATGCTCCATCCTCCCTCACTCCGAGAGTGGTCCAAACGTCCTTTATGGTGTGTCCCTTGTGCTGGCCAAACCTGGCTGGCCTAACTGTGCCGGCCTCCCTCCAGGTTAGGATTGGGCTCTCAGCCTCTCATCTTCTCCCGCCAGAGAAAACAAAGACATTCCTGTCTGTGCACACAAACCGTTATTTCTCAAAACGTATCCCATTATCATTGTGAGAAGGTTGATGCAGCTTTTTTTTTTTAACCGAGAGTTTTATCTCCACCCAGCTCATAATACAATCCTTAGATTCAGCTGCCCTTGAGAATAAGTGACAAAAAACACACACATCCAACTTATCTTTTTGTATGTGTCAGCCATTCCAGCATTGCTCTGTCTCATATCCACACCCTGCCGCCCCCAAATCTCTCCCTTCCCCTGTTTGTTCTGCAGGCCCGGTGATCTTCCAATACGTTTATTTACAGCACAATCACCATTCCCATGGCAACATGTTTTTTGAAGTCGGCGGATTGGGGATTGCAATTTCCCCAGCGAAAGGTTAGCGCGGAACATGTTGCTGTTTTTTTTTTTTGGTGAGGTGTGCTTCATATTTTTTATTTCTTGGCTCGAAGTGAATTTCCATTCGGACAAACCCTGGAGATGTTTCGAGCGGCAGCGACGGAACGTGGATGCAGGCGTGCAACCCAGCGTGCGCTTGCTAAAAATACGCGCTGTTATGCGGAGCCCTGCGTGGAGTGGAAAGATGTGTTTATGGCACGGTGCCCTCTTTGCTACATCTTAAAATGGCCTTGTCTTGTGTTTGATTAGCAGCAAATTAGGTGGCTGTTTTTTATCCAGTGGCAACCAGTCATTAGTCAGAGGGGTAATGCCCCAGGGCAGCAGGCTACCCTTGTACCACAATCACTCATATCTCAAGTCATTTGACACCCCAGACACAGCCCCAACACATCCCTGCCCCTAATGGCATCTTCTGGTACCCCATCCCCTTTCTGAACTTCCCATCCTCCTCTTCGGCCACCAACGAACAACAATCCCTCCTGTCCCCCTTCTGTGCTCGCTGGGCATTCCAAATCCATGGAGCCCCCCTCCTATCTTCATTACTCCTCCTCTTCCTCGGATTAAAAGAAAAAGAAGGCAGAAAAAGAGCAGAAGATGTGTGGAGGACTAGAATGTTGAGCTAGAGTGTCTCTGAGAAGACCTTCTAGCCCAACACTCTCTTCCCCTTTACAGAAGTGAGTGTCAAGCAAGGAGCTTTTATACACTGGAGAAGGCATGACATCATATTCTTGAAGCTTCCGGGTCAACAAATATGGCTGACGCAGATCATTGGCGCGAAAGAGGATTGCCACGGTTTCACGAATAAAAATCTCCCTGCACGCGTGTAAAAGTTAATTTCAACCTCTTTAAGCATGCCTGCGTGTTCTGCATATGGGTGTGCGAATCGCTGAACAAAAAATGGGATTTAATTTTTATGGAAAGATTCATGTATTCTCATTACATCGGTTCAATAAAACAACCGTTAACCGTTAACAGTGAGTGCATTTTTTTTGAAGCTGTGTAATTTCTTGTTGTTCCTAGCCGTCTTATTCACCATTTTCTGACACCCACTGTTAATGGTCTAGAAGGAAAAAAAATATATATTTCCCCCCTCCTTTTTTCCCCCTTCCTGTTTACACGTTTTTCCCCGCCTTCCATTTTCTACGGTAATATTTTCGAACTTCTGGACATTAACAGAATTTGTTTTTTTTTGGGGGGGGTGAGTGTAGAAGTTTTCAAAAATACTCGTAGTCTAGAAGTAAAAAAAAAATTCTCTCATATTGACAACTACTTGTGTCATGAAGAGATTTTAATGTAATTTTCCTACGGTAATATTTTTGAAATTCTGAACATTAACAGACATTCTTTTTATGCTTGTGTAGATTTCAAAAAATAAGTCTGTCAAAACAGTGCAATCCGAGTTTTAATAGACAGCAAGTAGCATTTCGTCCGGTATGTTCAGTAACATAATTACGCGGAATTAAACCTTGTAAGTGCATATTAACTCATAATACGGTTACCAATGATGTTCCTCCACGATCACACATTTTTATTTTCGTGAGTTTTTACTTCAGGAGTAAACGATTCAGTCCTAAACAGTACCAGAAAAGCAATCTGAAATGCTTGGAATGAGCAATGTTTTGAGTCACCTAACATGGCCGCTAAGCCCACCCCCTGGCTTCAATTCTTTCCTATTCATCCTAAAGGGATGGCCGGGGGTTGGCGTCAAGGCAAGAGGTTCGCCGAGAGACGGCCAGGGAGAGTAGGATTGGACTGCAAGAGGTTTGCTTCCACTGTGGTTAGGTACTGAAATCACAAAAAGGGTAACGACTAGCTGGGTTAGACACATGGGAAATGGGCAGTCCAGGAGCACCCAGAATTCCACTGGAAATGTTGATGCTGGTGGTAGCTTGGTTTTGGAATCACTTGTCAGCTCAGGAGGGTGGGGGAGAAATGGTGCCGCTGCAGGGAAAACAGCACGCATGCATGCACGCACGCACGCACGCACACACGCACGCACACACGCACGCACGCACGCACGCACGCACACACACACACACACACACATTTGTGTGTTCCAAGCAGCTGTGAAAGACACAAGTCACATCGAGTAGTCACTTCTCTCCCAAGGTGAGGCCTACCCCCTCCGTGCAAAATATAGCAACAGCCGTGTCATCCTTGATTTACACTCACTTCCTCTTAACATCTCAACTCCAGCATCCTGTTTTCCTTTGCAAGCGGCAGCTGTGCGTGAAGGTGAGGCGCCAAAGCTTATTTTTGCAAACCCGAAATAATGGGTGGATGCGTTTTTTAGGCCTGTTTTCCTCCTTTTCCTTCACCTATTTTTTCTTTCGGCATATATTTCCAGCTGGATGTGAACACACGATGTGTGTGTGTGTGTGTGTGTGTGTGAAGCCCAGCAAGATGCTAATGGAACCATACCCTTGCAACCAAAAAGGATGACCCAGGGCAAAGAGATTTTGGAGGGTCCTTTGGAAACTGTCTAGACAGAGAGCCTATTTCTCACTTCCCTTTGACGAGGTAAACGGGGTCAGTTCAGGGGTTGGCTTTCGTTACCAGCTGCAGTGCAGGATTGGCCCAACTGGAAAGTTCCGGAAGATGTGGTGCCCCCAAAACTAGGGTGGAGTCATGCAGCCCTCATTTGCATAGCGCCCGGGACAGGTGCCTCTCAGGCTCCACCCTAGTTATGCCTCTGGCTGGAGATTTCAGAGACTGAGGACGCAATCCTAACCTGGAGTTAGGCCGGCACAGTTAGGCCAGCAAAGTTTGGCTAGCACAAGGGACACTGTCAAGTATGTTTGGACCACTCTTGGAGTCAGAGAGGCCAGCACAGAGACGTGCGCCATCTTCCCTGACTCCGAGAGTGGTCCAAATGCTTTATGGTGGCCCTTTTGCTGGCTAAATTTTGCTGGCCTAACTGTGCCGGCCTCACTCCAGGTTAGGATTGCGCTCTGAATTTGGACCTTTTGCAGATACAGCAGGTGTTCGAACCCTGAGCTATGGTCAACTCCAAGCTGGGAATATTTGAAGGCCTTCCCCTTCCTCCCCTCTTGAAAATTTCCTGCAAACCACAATAATAACTGAAATACGCTACCCGCCAGTCCCCTGGGACATCTCCATTTTCCATGAACATAACCTTTGCCACGTTGGAACAAACCCTGTTTGCCTTGGCAGCCCGAGAAACCTGCAATTTCCCCATGGTAACCATTTTTTATTTGGGTCTGGAGATCTTGATTATTTTAACTGGGCTGTCTTGGAAAACAACATCCTGTTCATCTCCTCATTTGCGACGACTAATTGGGGATAATTTGTTTCGGACCACGAGCCACAATTCATTTACTTCCACACAGTTGCATGCATTCCGATGGGGCTACTTTGGAGCGGACGGCTCGACTTGTTCCTTCCTGAACAGCAGTGACAGTCCAAGATTAATGGCTTTTCGAAGCCGTTTTGTATGGGAAGGATCCCTAGAGCTGGAATGCCCTTTGGAATGCCTCTACGGAATGCCTCTACAAGTCGGGATTGTCAACACTGACTGCCAGCAGGACAATCTCCAGGGTTTCAGAGAGGAATTTTTCTCTTCCCACCCTGGAGAGGTGGTCTCTAGATGTGTACTGGAAAAAAATGTTAGAATACAGAAAACCAAACATTTCTTTACCCAGAGTGTAATTGATCTGTGGAACTCCTTGTTGTAGGACATGCTGATGGCACCTGGCCTAGAAGTCTTTAAATTGGACAGATTGATAGAGGAAAGGTCTGTCCCAGCTTACAAGCCATGATTACTGTACGCAACTTCCTAAAGTTTTTTAGGAAAACTTTTTAAAGGGGTTTTAAACCCTTTTTTCCTTTAAAAAAAAAGTTTTTTTTTTAAGGAAATCCTGGTTTTACTACAGATGCATGCTGGTATTTCCTGCTGCAAAATAGGTGCTGAGTTGCCCAACTATAGCCCCCCCCCTCCTTGTGAGGTCTTGGTACTCACACTGTATCCCATTCAGTTGAAAATACCTGACCCGTGCCTGAAAAAGAACAGGTAACCAGTTCACCTGACACGACTTGGATTTATTGTCACATTACTGTTGGGGAAAAAAAAAACCACAGCTGAGAAGAAACTTTTTGAAGAACTTTCCCCCCTTTCTGAGCAATCTCTCATGAAGCAGAAAGTAAGCTGACATTTGGAAAGGCTAGCTGGGCAGTGGTTTCTCAAACCTTCAGAGCCCATGCCCTCCAAGCTGGCCTCGATAAATCTCTTGCCATTAAGGAAAAAGGTCAGATGCATCTATTCAAGAAAATATGACTGGTTTTAAAAGCATTACTGAGGTTGGTCGAAAAAAGGGGGTGGAGGGAGGGAAGCATTCTGAAGAGAGGTTTTGTGGAAAGAGCAATAAACAGGAGTGGAAAAGGAACATGTTCCAGCGTAGGGAGAACAAGAACCTCCTATAGCAGGTAGATGGAAGGCCACACTGCCCATATCACTGGACACCATCTCAAGTACCATTGGTGGAATGAGTACCATTGGTTGAGAAACACTGGTCTACGCCAACCTTTGTCAGAGCAACTTGGCTGCTTTGGAGCTGTCCAAGGTACCGCGACTCAGAGCCGGGTTGGCCATCTCGACTAGCCAGCCTTGCCTTCACTGGTTTCAATAGTCCATTGGTCTTGAATAGTCCAACACGACACTTACTGGTCTTAGAGGTCATGACCAAAACATCAGGATGGATGAACCAAGGAAGGGGGATTCAGAGATAGTTTCTACCACAAGGCCCAGGAACATGATGCTGGGCCATATACTGAAAGCCAGCATACAAATATACCAAATTAGCGAAACATGATTACCCCAAAACACTGGATCCTTCAGGGAGTACTCGGAGATCACATCCATGCTCCGAATGAGCATTTCCACCTGGTGTAAGACAAACATTCTTTGCAACGGAGAGAAGGCAGCATTTATTCCCACAGCTGACTTGGCTTCTTGACACATGTGTAATTCACTCCACATCCTGCTTTCAAAACCTTGACTTAAAAAACACAACGCTCTGCAGAGGGGTGGGGAAGGGTGTTGGTGGAAATGCCTCACGACCATTCGTGGGCTGTCAAAAAAATCCGAGCTATTGTTCTGGCCAGGATTTTCCTTTTCTGCCAAAGATGGTCAACGGAGATTGGTCATGCAGTGTTTTGTCTTTTTAAATAGCCACGGCGAATGCATGACATCAGATGGCAATGGGGGGTTGGATGATACTGCTTGGGGGGGGAAGCAGTGGCTCCCTTGGTTTCTACGGTGGCCTGAAAGGTTCATTCCCTGGAGTTCTGAAATGGGAGAACCGTCAATGGATGCACAACTTTTTCTCGCTCATTGAGCTGCTGGTCTGTTGCAAAGGAAGGGGGTGAGGAAGTCCAGAACATTTCTATTCTGTTGAGCATCTGGAATTTGTTGACAAGTCAACGCCTTGGGCTGCAATTCCAACCAGGAGCTGGTTGCCTTAAATTAATTGGCATGTGAGATGGAAGGTAGAGTTGGCCTTAGGGCTAGTTGACCAATTGGGCCAAATCGGGCCCCATTCTGGGGGGGGGGCTGTACTGGGGAGGTGAATGGAGCACCCACAGCTGAAGCCAGCACCGTGCTCTTCTGTTGTGGATGTTCCAGCCTAGAATCTTCCATGCTAGGGTGTCACAAGGTGAGTGTGGCAAGCGAAGCATTGCGGCAGGGCAGTCTTCCCTCCTTCCCCCCGTAAGGGCCTGGCCACTCTGTAGGTGCTGGTGTGGGAGAGGCGACATCTTGGTAGCACTGTGATGAGTCCACAGAGCTGGACCTATCCTCAAGTGGTCCCTCCACTCAATGCCAGTTGACCTCATAGGCCTGCAGCGGCTCCAACCCTAGCAGGACCAGCAGCCCCATAGCACCCACCCAATTGGACCACTGAAAGGGCACCTGCCACTCCCTGGTTTTTGGAAAGACTGGTGTGAAAAATAATTAACATTTGCAGCATCAAAACCTGCTATCCTTAATTTAGGGTACAATCCTATTATGGAGTTAGGCTGGCACAGTGAGGCCAGCAAAGTTTGGCCGGCACAAGGGCCACCGTAAAGTGCGTTTGGACCACTCTCAAAGTCAAGGAGGATGGCACCCATCTGTGTGCTGGCCTCTCTGACTCCCAGAGTGGTCCAAACATACTTGACGGTGTCCCTTGTGCTGGTCAAGCTTTGCTGGCCTAACTGTGCCGGCCTAACTCCAGGCTAGGATTGCGCTCTCAGTGACCAATTTCTGTGGATAATCAAACCTGTGGGGAGGGTCTCAAGGGCCTCCTGAACACAACCAGAAGCAAAACAGAAGGATGCACAAGGCTGTCTGCACAGGGGACTGCCCCACTAATTTGTGCCTTACGCCACTTCAAACCGTCACAGCACTGAGACCCCAGTGAGAGTCGTCTCTGACTCACAGTGTCCCTTGTGCCGGCCAAACTTTGCTGGCCTAACTGGGCCGGCCTAATTCCAGGTTAGGATTGCGCCCTGTATCAAGGGTTTAATGAAGTTAATCAATCAATCAATCAATCAATCAATCAATCAATCAATCAATCAATCAATCAATCAATC
>JAJKFI010000053.1:5701535-5712770 GCA_029204185.1 Lerista edwardsae | reverse complement strand
TAATAATAATAATAATAATAATAATAATAATAATAATAATAATAATAGAACTCACTCAAATGTCAAGGTGCTAACTGTCAAAGTGCTACCTATAGTACTAGTACTACTACTAGTAATATTAATATTAATAATATTAATTATATATAATATATAATTATATATATAATATAATTATTAAATATTAATAATAATATTTGGTTGATACCTAGGTATCCGGTGGAGACCCGTATCAGACCAACAATATCAATTAATGATATTGTGTGATCTTTTTGCTCTACTGACTGTGTTTCATGCATCTTTAATAATGATGATGATGATGATAATGAATAATGAATAATAATCATTTATAGGTTTATAAATACTGATATGATCAATTTCATGTCTTAACTCTGACTGAAAATAATTTTGTCATGGGAGGGGGGAGGGGCCAAACATTTTTGAGCCCCGCATGCCAATGGCCCTTGGTACGCCACTGACGGCAGCAGATTTGGACACACTTAAAGGGCAGCCAATGCTCAATGATCTTATTCATTATGAGACCTTTTCAGGGGAGTTCAAGATGGAGGAGGCCCATCTTAGCTTGTTCTGCTTCAGGGATCAAAATAGCACGGGCTTCAAACTCACTATCGTTTTGGATTTTTAAAAAAAACCCTATTTGTTCAGGTGAAAGTGTAGCTATTTTGACCTGAAAGCTCAAACAGGCAGTTCCTGTTAACACAAGGTGAGATGTGTACTTAGGTTTCTCCTTTGAGAAGAGCCACCGTAGTTCTAGCCAGAAAGTGTTTTCCCACCATGACATTTGGGTTTCTACCATAACAGGAGAGGGCCAGAAGGGGCCATTATGCCCATCCGGTTTAAACCTTAAACCACACCACCCTGTGGCCGCACTTCAACCACCTCAAAGAGACGGTTCTCTGTCTTCTTTCCAAGCATGCTCAGGGGCAGTCCTCAGCCCTCGAATCCGAACGATTTGATCCAGTACACAGGCCATGGAAACGGGAGGCAGAATGTGGCCACCTTGACTCGTCACGACTCGACTGGCCCTCCAGAAATTTGGCCAGCTGTCTTTTGAAGCCAATGGCTGTCAACTCACCTTGTGGCAATGAATTCCTAACTCCTGTCCCAGGTGGTCCTGATTCAACCACTCGTTTTGGGGTGCCATAATTTTCAACATTTTCTTCCTTGGGGACAAGGAGATACCATTCACTAAGATACTGTACAATGCCCTTGTGACATCCAAGATAAGCATGTAGATAAGTATGACAGGTTTGTTCCACTGTTGATGATTATTCACTGAGCAGATGTTTTTTTCCTTTAAAGGCTGTCTGATGCGCCACGGAGTTCAATGGCTTTAGTGTGTTCACATTTCCTTGGCGTCTTGCGAGTTGCGAAAACACGTCTCGATTGCACCGGGCTATGCTGTTCCATACATCTCTCCAGTAGGAAACGGCGTATGATATTCAGCTGATGTTTCTTCTCTATTTGCTGCCAGGAGGCAACCCCCAAAGCCATTCCAGAGTGGCGCATGTCAAATCATGTTCCCTTACACTCGACTGGCTTTGGAGGCTCTGATGCGGGGGGGGGGGAAGAGAGGAGAAGAACTGTACCCCTTAATTAAAACACACCGATTGTTACATAATGAGGGTAACATGCAATCTGCAGCACTTAACACAGCCCTCTCTGGAGACACAGAGAACCTCAACAAGGCATTGTTTTGTAATGATGCATTAATGAATGTTTATACATGACTTTGAACATGCAAGAGAGCCAAGAGCTTCGTATGAACAATTGACACCAGGGTTGTAAAAAGAGGTGTGCAAAGCTTGACTTTTGGGGGACAGTTTGCTCCCCCATAAGCAGTTCCAGAATGGATGCGGGAGGTTTGGCAGGATCTCACCCCAGCTATCCTGCACATCACAATGAGTCCAATCCTATGCTCAGAAGTAAGTACCATTGTAGTCAATGGGGCTTTCTCCCAGGAAAATGTGGATAGGATTATAGCCCATGTGCAGCAGTGAAATTAGGTATGGCCAGGTATAGCGTGCCTGCATAAGGTGCAGAGGACCACAAGAGGCAAGAAGGGGTGAAGAAATGGAATGAAATAATTTCTTTACCCAGTGTGCAATTAATCCATGGAACTCCTTGCCACAGGAGCTTGCACAAGTTAGGATTGTGCCCTTCGTCGATTTTTATCCTGCTTTTCTGTCTTACACCAGAAGGGAAATATGAAGCCCAATAAAATACAATAAAGATGTAGAGGACAACCTGCGTAGGGCTATTTGACAACGTAAATTAAATCAGTGCTGTAGGTTTGTCAGCCTTCTATTCTGAGCTTCTTGCTTAGACTGCAATCCTAACCTGGGATTAGGCCAGCACAGTTAGGCCAGCAAAGTTTGGCTGGCATAAGGGCCACCATAAAGTGTGTTTGGACCATTCTGGGAGTCAGGGAGGATGGCGCATGTCTGTGTGGTGGCCTCTCTGACTCCGAGAGTTGTCCAGACATACTTTATGGTATCCCTTGTACTGGCCAGACTTTGCTTTATTTACCTCATATTTACCTCAGAATATTACCTCAGAATGCCAGATACAAGGGGGTGGCGTTTGGACCACTCTCGGAGTCAGAGAGGCCAGCACTCAGATGGGCTCCATCCTCCCTGACTCCGAGAGTGGTCCAAACATCCTTGATGGTGTCCCTTGTGCCGGCCAAACTTTGCTGGCCTAACTGTGCTGGCCTAACTCCAGGTTAGGATTGCACCCTGAGTCTTCTGATCGAAGAAAACTTTTGCTTGGAAAATATGCCCCCCCCCGCTCATCCTGATCAAATCCTGCCCTTTTAGACTCTGAGTGCCCCTCCCTTTCAAGCATGAGATTTCCTCTATGTTCCAGCCAGATTCCTAAAGCCAATTGGAGTGTAGTTCCTTTGTTCTGCTCCCCTGGAATAGCTGAAAAAGTGACTTCAACGGATTTTGTCCTCACCTCCCTTCTAAAGACTTTTAAGAGCCGTAGCGCAGGGCTGAATACCCCGATGGAGGGCACTGCTTTTTACAAGAGGGGATTGGTTGAACTGACCTTCTCAGTCGGAGGTGGGGTGGACCTCTGTTCCACCTCCGATTTCAAGGAGGAATTCAAGAAGAATGGGTGTCAATTAAGACTGTCCGGAGCCAGGAGAAGAGGTGACACCCCCTTCCCCAACCCTGTCTTCAGAATAAAGTCTTCAAAGGAGGAGATGATGCATCACGACATCGCTGACATCTCCATTGAAACAACACTGACGACATTCCAAGTATCTCATTCATTTGGTTCAACCTCTGCCAGACATTGTATGAGCTCATTGTATGAGCTTTGGGTGCATCGTTAAGGGTGCAGTCCTAATCTGGAGTTAGGCCGGCACAGGTGGGCCAGCAAAGATTGGCCGGCACAAGGGCCACTGTCAAGCACGTTTGGACCGCTCTTGGAGTCAAGGAGGATGGTGCACGTCTGTGTGTTGGCCTCTCTGACTCCTGCACCAAATCAAGCGCATTTAAGGTTTGTCCCCTTACTCCAGGGGAAGCTCCAGCCTCCTGGAACAGTTCCTTGAATCTGCTATTTAGCAGGCACAGAACTGTGGCAGCCACATGGCCACGCAGGGGGCCCATCACACCTGAGCTGTGCATTAAAAAGGGGTTCCCACCAGGAGCCAGAGGATGGGAGATCGTCATGGAGGGTTTTCAAAAGCTGCCACTGCCCAAATTCTGGCATTCTGGAGTCGCCTACTACTAATGTAAGGAGGTTGCACCACCCATCATGGCCTGTAGCCCATGATGGATGTTTCCTCCAGAAATCGGTCCAACCCCCTTTGAAAGGCACCTGGGCCAGATGCCATCCCCAGCTCCGGTGGCAAGGGGTTCCACAGATGAACGTCCCTCTGGGTCCAAAAGTATTTTCCTTTTATTTGCTCTAGCTCTCCCAGCGCTCAATTTGAGTGGCTGTCCCCTGGTTCTGGTGTGGTGAAAGAGGGAGAAGAACACCCCTCTGTCGACTCTATCCCTCCCCTGTGTAATTTTGTACGTCTCAAGACCAGGGGCTGATCTTCCGTTTGTGGCGTTCTAAATATGTATAATCACTGCAGAAGCTGCTGCTTGCTTCGTGTTTTGCATGGCAAACCCTCGGAATGGCTTTGCTCGCTCAAATTACAGGTGTCTGTAAGAGCAATCGTGTCTCTTTTCAACATTGCTTGCCCCCCCCTTCTCCTATGCAAGGGAGAAATGCATTCCCGGAGGGCGGGTGGAGCCATGAAATATGAATAAGGATTTCTCCGTCCCATGAATGCTAATCCTGCCCTAATGCTCTTGGAATGTGTTCGTCTCAGATATGCAAATGTTGTTGGATAAAAGATAAAACCCCAGATCTTAGTATTAAAATCGGACTAAACCTTTTCAGAGTCTGATAGCCTGACCCACGGCCTCAGAGTTCTTGGATTTCGACAGATGTCGTCCTGTTGACTTGTAGGCTTATGACAATTATCGCAGTTGATTCTTGGTTTAATTCGTTCAGTCCAATTTCCTTTTCCCCACTTAACTTCTCGCTCCACTCCTTGGATTAATTGCAGCAAAAGAGTTAAACACCCTATTTCTTCTTGGAATAAAACATGGATTTATTTGAAATCTTGGAGGGAGCCCATATTTATCTCAGGGGCTTTGCGGCTCGAATTTGACTGTGTAATGGTTGGGGTTGAGGTAGATCGTTCCAGATTCTTGGGTACCCATTTTGGCTGTCAATTAGGGTGCAATCCTAACCTGGAGTTAGGCTGGCACACTCAGGCCAGCAAAGTTTGGCTGGCACAAGGGACACCGTAAAGCACGTTTGGACCACTCTCTGAGTCAGAGAGGCCAAAACACAGACGTGCGCCACCCTCCCTGACTCCGAGAGTGGTCCAAACGCCACTCCCTTGTATCTGGCATTCTGAGGTAAATTTCTGAGGTAAAATTCTGAGGTAAATATGAGGTAAATAAAGCAAAGTCTGTCCAGGACAAGGGACACCGTAAAGTGTGTTTGGACCACTCTCAGAGTCAGAGAGGCCAGCACACAGACGTGCGCCATAATCCCTGACTCATCACTTCAAAATAAGAACTAAATTAAAACCAAATTCAGAATCTATAAAACAAGTGTGGATTAATACATCTAAATTACTTCCGATCTTTACAATATATTGATAATGGCTCCAATTAGAAAATTATATCTCTTAGCCAGCCTCTTATTCTTTTCTTTGATTACTTCTTTTTTATCTCCTTTATCATTTATTTTAATCCCCAGCAAAATATCTTACATCTACGTCATCCACCTATTCACCCAAACCATAATTCGTTACACCAACATTTCCCTTCTCACGCAGGAAGTCAATGAGGGGTTTCCAGTTATTCATAAATGACTTTACTGACTTCTCTTTAAATCAAACCGTCAGTTTGTCCATTGCCATTAAGTCCAACATTTTTAGCCACCAATCTTCCATTGAAGGTATCTCTGGAACTTTCCAGTATTCTAGGGACACTTTCATGAGCTACATCGCTGCTCCTGAATGCAGCTGGAAGTCACTTCCGGCAACTTCCAAGGCCCTCGTGGATCTCATTTTTCACAGAATTTCAGTATCTGCAGGGAGTCCAGGGACCAATCCCTTGCGGATACTGAGGACTATAAGCATGCATGGAACCATCCTTGGTTGGATGGTGATGTGTTGAAAGATCCATGGGATCGGAAACACGCTGAACCCAAATAAAATGCCAGGGGACGTTGTCATGGCCTCCCTCCCATGATCTCAGCCCCCCTGAAGTAACATTTACTTAGCTAATTGCCATTAACGAGCGGCGTCCTTGCGCCGTGGTTAATGATTCACCGATTTGGTTGATAGGCACTTTTCCCCAAACAGATGAAGCGCCAATTGAGTGGTGAGAGATGATGAGGGCTATTTGCTTAGCTTGGGTGGCTTGTTGGTGGAAATCGAGAGGCTTAAGCGCATGGGCCGTTCGGAATTCCCGGGATGCCTTCGTTGGCTTGTGAAGGGACGGCTGTTTGTGCTTGATAAATGAGAGGATGATGTGGAACAATTAGCCTGGCAGGTTGAATGGTGTGGGGGCCTCGGTTATCTGGAAATGATAGAGCTCAGGGAGGCAGGAATTCCTCTGGCAGGTTAATGCCACAGGCTTCTGGCAATAAGTAACTATGTTGTCGGTGATGCAACCCCAGGCCATTAGTGCCCTCTGTTCCCTACACGGTTGTAAACACACCCACTTCGGTGGAATTCCAGCCCAGATTTATGGCTTAAGGAAAGCTGAACTGGGCCCTCTCTTCTCTCTCTTTCTCTCTGTGCAGGAGCGCCAAGGCGTGTCCATGAGCAAGAAGATGTAGCTATCACCTATTACTATTAGTTATTACTATTTCCCTATCTCACAATACCGGAACCAGGGGGCATCCACTGAAATTGGGAGAGTTAAAACAGATAAAAGGAAATACTTTTTGACCCCGCGGGTCATTAAGCTATGGAACTCCTTGCCACAGGAGGTGGTGGTGGCATCTGGCCTAGATGCCTTTAAAAGGGGATGACGGATTTCTGGAGGAGAAGTCCATTGTGGGCTACAGGCCATGACGGATGGTGCAACCTGCTTACATTAGAAGTAGGCTACTTCATAATGCCAGGTGCAGGGGAGTGGCCACAGGATGCAGGCATCTTGTTGTCTTGTGTGCTCCCTGAGGCACCTGGTGGGCCACTGTGAGATACAGGAAGCTGGACTAGATGGGCCTTTGGCCTGATCCAGTGGGGCTCTTCTTATGTTCTTATGTACCTACGAGGTAGCAAAGTTTGCTATTGCTGCCAAGAAGATTTGCGCAAAATGGTAGAAACCTCGAAACATTAAATGAATCCAATGTTATTAGAGGGTATTCTTGGATTTGCTCCTGTGTCCCTGTATGTATACTGTGTCCCTGTATGTGCTGGTTTTTTTTGGTATACTTTAGTTATTGTTTTGTCATATTGTGATGACCTATGGTTTTAAGCACTAAAAAGACATTCATTCATTCATTCATTCATTCATTCATTCATTCACAAGAAGCATTTCCACATTACAGTGACACTGAGGACCTTATGCACAGCATAAGCTTCACTCACATCCCATAATGAGCAGATGGTGCTCTGGTTCACTTGTGGGCCTGACACTGCCCTTCAAGAGAGCTAGTCAAACCTTTAGACTGGGACACACTTTTTAGAATGGCGCTCGTGTCGGGACCCACTGAAAGTGATGCCACTAACCTGGAAGGGATGTCGTGGCCGGAAGTGACATCATCAAACAGGATGTGCCGTCATGGTGAGATAATAAAAAGACATTCCTGGAATGCAAACGGGCAATCTTGGACTGCAGCAATTGCACAACCAGGAAGCATCCCCAACAGAAAGCAAGAGGAGGACAAAGTATTATGTAAAAGCACTGAACGGAAAACAAAATTAAAAACAAAACCTCACTTGGAAATTCAAACTGTGAACACTCACAAAAGGAATCTAGCAAGAGTAAGGTCCGCAGTTTCCAAGATGGCTGCTCCCAGCTTTCCGCCACCCACCTGACATCAGGTCGGGACCCATCAAGTGAGTCCCGACCCACAGTTTGAATACCACTGAACTAGAGAACGGGTGGCCCCATCCTCAGCTTCTCTTGTACCCAGGGCTCCAGCGATGCCAAAATGAGAGTGGGGTATGGGGAAAATCCGTGGGTTTAATTGCCCACTGATTTTTTTTATACACGAGAGTCCCTGGAATAGAACCTTTGCATATAAAAAAGCCCCGCCTGCCTAAGAATTTCAATGTTTCTGAAATATTGTGGCTTTCAAATCTCCCTCTCATGGCTCTCAAACATCTGAGGTTGATCGGCTGTGGCTCTTAGGTGAAGCAAGCTTGGCATCCCCTGTTAGAGAGCATATTTGTGTCTTCTAAAAGGTTGGAGAATCACACAGGTTGGAAATACCAGGAGATAAACAAATGCAGCCTGACCATGTAGTAATGGGCTTGTGGAAGATGTCGGAATACATTGGGATTGAGGTTGCCTGCCGTGGCTTCTCTGGGGTGCTGGAGGTGGAGCAAAAGGGATGCGTTTCTTTCAAAAGCTTCCAGAGTCTCCGAGGCAGTGCATGAAGATCTCATTTGGAGACAAACCCAGCCTGCAGGCATGCGATCTACATGACAGATACCACAGGAGATGGGAAAAGGAACAAACTACCAGTTGCTAGGCTTGGAAATAAATAAAGATGAACAACAAGAGATAAAATCCACCCAATAACTTATGTTTAACCCCTGCTAGCTGGGCAAGAGGCACTTTTTCAAGTCGTGTCCTCTTATATTTAGCAGGGGGAGAGCAATTGTCCCTCTTCACCCCAGCACAGTGTCTTTCTCGTGGATGTTGCTGGTGGTATTCTCCACTCTTCAAGATTGTGAGCCCTTTTGGGACATGGAGCCATTTAACTTTAATGTTATTATTTGCTTGTAAACCGCTTTGTGAACTTTGTGTTGAAAAGCGGTATATAAATACTAGTGATTGATAGATTGATTGATGTTTCCCTCTCTCCTCTTTTGAGGTGAGTTCTCTCCTTTCAACGATGCACCCATTCAACTTTTGCTGCATTTTGTGGGGGGTGGGGGGTCGCAATGAAGCTGAATGACCAGCCCAAGTCCCCCACATTTCCTCTAAGCTTTACAATTCTCACGGCACAATCCTAACCTGGAGTTAAGCTGGCACAGTTAGGCCAGCAAAGTTTGGTTGGCACAAGGGACACCATCACGTATGTTTGGACCACTCTCGAAGTCCGAGAGGCCAGCACACAGACGGGCCCCATCCTCCCTGACTCTGAGAGTGGTCCAAACGCGCTTTACGGTGTCCCTTGTGCTGGCCAAACTTTTCTGGTCTAACTGTGCCAGCCTAACTACAGGTTAGGAATGCACTCTAAAAATACTTAGCTGTCAGGTTGGAAAAGGAGACATTTTCTCAGCACTAGGAGAGACACCTTAAACATTAGTACTGTCAGATTTCTCCTTTTCTCTGCAGGGGAGTTTGGTATTTATGTCTTTTGCCTGGCACCATCAGAGTACAAGACAGAAATAGGCTTGCTAAAGAACGCTTTTCTTCCGGGCTCACATCCTGACATCTTTCAGTAAGGCTGTATCACCAAGCCTGTTGCTAAAGAAGGGGTATTATTGCGAGTGTCATGCCACAAAGCTCTGTGCAAACATGACTCAGGGCGCAACTGGGAGTTAGGCCGGAACAAGAGACACCGCAAAGTAGGTTCGGACCACTCTCCGAGTCTGAGAGGCCAGCACACAGACGTGTGCCATCCTCCCTGACTCTGAGAGTGGTCCAAACGCCACTCCCTTGTATCTGGCATTCTGAGGTAAATTTCTGAGGTAAAATTCTGAGGTAAATATGAGGTAAATAAAGCAAAGTATGGCCGGCACACCATAAAGTACGTCTGGACCACTCTTGGAATCGGAGAGGCCAGCAGACAGAGGTGCGCCATCCTCCCTGACTCCGGGAGTGGTCCAAACGTGCTTTACGGTAGCCCTGGTGCCGGCCAAACTTTGCTGGCCTAACTGTGCCAGCCTAACAGCAGGTCAGGATTGTGCCCTTCGCAGAAGCCACATGGAGATCTTCTATTTTCAAAAAGAGGCGAAAAAACACTTTGACCCACGACACCAAAAATATTTTTCACATGGATGGAAGGGGGAAATATTTCCAAATATTTTCACTGAATTGTTCAATGGGATCAAACACCAAGCAAGAAAAAAACGAGTCTGTCTTTTTTTTTTTTTTTTTGGCCTGTAAGTACAAATTTGAAACAAGGCAGCCTTTTGTGTGCTAAACCTGAATATCGACCATTTTTTCCCCTGACCCATTGAGTGATAGGCTGGAAAATATTTGACTGGAGTTTCCCCAGTGTTGATGTATCAGATTTATTTGAGAACCTGCCTGTTCTAGTTTGCCCACCTGGTTCTTCCCTTTGATATCCCCAACATTATCATAACTTTCATTGTCTCTCCACGTCAATCAAACTCTACCACTGAAATTACTTTGCTTTATACCTTCTCTCTCCTGCTGTTAGCTTGATAATTGTCAGAGAATTCAGGGTTGAGAGGGTGGGAGGTGGAAATTGTTATGTGCTGACAAAACTGCAGGTTACAGCTATAATATGCTAGGGCAGTGTTTCTCAAACCGTGGGTAAGGACCCCCAGGTGGGCCATGAGCCAATTACTGGTGGGTCCCCTTTCTTTTGAAAATGTATTTTAGTTTTGCTGTATTAGGCTCGATGCTCCTATGGTGCGTGACTGTATTTGGGGAAATGTTACAGATTGGTGCTTTTAACAAGCTATGTGCGTTGAACTGAAGGCGCATTCCTAAATGTGCCCTTGGATGACACACACAGCTTGAGTCTGAGACTTAGCGCACAATCCTAAACTGAGTTAGGCTGGCATAAGCTAAGACAGCAAAGTTTGGCCAGCACAAGGGACACCGTAAAGTATATTTGGACCACTCCCGGAGTCAGAGAGGCCAGCACACAGACATGCGCCATCCTGCCTGACTCTGAGAGTAGTCGAAACACACTTCATGGTGGCCCTTGTGCTGGCCAAACTTTGCTGGCTTAGTTTATGCCGGCCTATCTCCAGTTTAGGATTGCGCTCTTAAAAGGGTTCTTATTTATTGTAAATACATTTTTAAACGTATTCTTATTGAAAACTTTGAATTTATTCAGGGCACAACCCTAACCTGAAGTTAAGCCGGCACAGTTAGGCCAGCAATGTTTGGCCGGCACAAGGGACACCGTAAAGCGCATTTGGACCACTCTCGGAGTCAGGGAGGATGGCTCATGTCTGTGAGCTGGCCTCTCTGGCTCCGAGAGTGGTCCAAACATACTTTATGGTGTCCCTTGCGCTGGCCAGACTTTGTTTTATTTACCTCATATTTACCTCAGAATTTTACCTCAGACATTTACCTCAGAATGCCAGATACAAGGGAGTGGCGTTTGGACCACTCTCGAAGTCAGGGAGGATGGCGCACGCCTGTGTGCTGGCCTCGGACTCCAAGAATGGTCCAAACACATTTTATGGTGGCCCTTGTGCCGGCCAAACTGGCCTAACTGGTTAGGATTGTGCTCTCTCTCTCTCTCTCTCTCTCTCTCTCTGTGTGTGTGTGTGTGTGTGTGTGTGTGTGTGTGTGTGTGTGTGTGTGT
>JAJKFI010000053.1:5687156-5701058 GCA_029204185.1 Lerista edwardsae | reverse complement strand
AATAATAATAATAATAATAATAATAATAATAATAATAATAATAATAATGCTAGTATTTATATACCACCTTTCTTTGGTCATTAGATTGATCCTCTGATTTTAATTCAAGGCAGTTTACATAGGCAGGCTTTATTTCTCTAAACCCCCAAGGGGTTTTTACAAATTACAAAGAAGTTCTGTCTTTCAAGAACTACAACAACATACAGATAACATACAACATAACTTTCGTGGTCTAGTCCTTCTTTCTGGCCACATGATTGCCTTCCTGCTGGCTGATAGACGGCTTCTCTGCTCCCACCAAAGAAACAGCTGGCCCAGCACAACTCCTCTCTCACAGGCAGCTGGAGACAGCTCAGCTCTTATCAGTCGCAATTCTCAAGGTCTGCCGCTCATGGAAGCTTCTGGTGTTCACGAACTGGCGACCTTCGGATCTTCTCTTCAGGCAAATGGAGGCTTTAACCCTCTTGACTAAACTCTCTAGAACAGCCATTCCCAAGCTTTCCATGATCTTTCTGTCATGGCGGCCTCTTCTTCCTGCCTTTCCCGGATGCTGCCATCTTGGATCATGTGAGATCTTGTGGGATTCTCACGAGATCTCACGCGATTCTCGGTGGGATCTTGCAAGAGTGTAATCCTAACCTGGAGTTAGACTAGCACAGTTAGGCCAGCAAAGTGTGGCGGGCACAAGGGGCGCCGTAAAGCATGATTGGACCACTCTTCCCCCCCCAAAAAAATCTGTTCTCCAAATTGCCTCTCGTTCTGTGGGATTCATTACACTGCAGCCTAAGGAAGTAAGGACAGAAGTGGGAGCTGATGGGGGAAAAACATGACTCTGCTGGTGTTATTAGTACCTGAGAATATTTGCGGTTGAATTCAGACAAGGCTGGAATCGAAAACAGATGTCGTATCAGTTGTGGGGATCTAAGAAAACACAGCAGCTTCCAAGCCCCTCAGCCACCTGTAGGCGAAATGATTTCTTCTCTAAACAACTCCCAAGCAGGTATCTGCCAGACCAAGGAAAGCGGCGACCATCTAGCCTGCGCCAGCGGCGCGTGTTCCAGAAGCCATGCCAAAAGGACTCCAGGATTGTTTTTGCCATCTTCAGCCCTGACATGTAGCACCTACTTTCAAGGGAGCAAGTGCTTCATAAGAACATAAGAAGAGCCCTGCTGGATCAGGCCAAAGGCCCATCTAGTCCAGCTTCCTGTATCTCACAGTGGCCCCACCAGGTGCCCCAGGGAGGCATGAGACAACAAGATGCTTGGAACCTGTTGCCACTCCTTTGCACCCGGTACTCTGAAGTAGCCCACCACCAATGTAAGGAGGTTGCACAAATCCATCATTGCCTATAGCCCACGATGGACCTTTCCTCCAGAAATCCATCCAATCCCCTCTTAAAGGCATCCAGACCAGATGCCATCACCACCTCCTGTGGCAAAGAGTTCCACAGATTAACTACCCGCTGGGTAAAAAAAGTACTTCCTTTTATCTGTTTTAACTCTCCCAACCCTCAGTTTTAGCGGATGCCCTCTGGTTCTGGTGTTCTGAGAGAGGGAAAAGAACATCCCTTTATCGACTCTATCCCTTCCATGCATAATTTTGTATGTCTCAATCGTGTCCCCCCTCAGGCGCCTTTTTTCTAGGCTGAAGAGATCATTTTCCTATCATCCAGGAGAAGTTCAGAGCCAATACAGCCAGCTTGGGGGACCTTTTTATCCGCAGGCTCTTTGTCCATGGATTTGAATAGAGAAACTGAAAGGATTCTCCAGATGCCGTCTTGTCTACACCTGAGGCTTCTGGTTGTGACTAAAGCAGTGGTTCTCAAACGTTTTAGCACCGGGACCCACTTTTTTCGAATGACAATCTCTCCAAGACCCACCAGAAGTGACGTCATGACTGGAATGTTGCAGTTTCACACCACACACTCCAGAACTGGTTGAAACTGGCATTCCGTCTCTCCGTCTTCAGATCAGATAGAGCACCTGCGTGTCCTTGAGGTGGTCAGCTTCCCAGCTTGTTAGTGCAACCTGCTACACAGTAGCTGAACTCCCTTAAAATAGTGTAACAGAAGCAGGCAAATGTTTCTCACGGAAAGCGCTGGCTAGCAAACATCCACTTTCTCATGAGATCATGATGTTCAAAGGGGCACCCCATTGGTTAACATGGGGCACAAGGGTCTTCAGGTACCCACCTACCAGATATACTCTAGCTGCACCCTTTGTTCTTCTGTCTGTACCATGTGTGCGCACTGTAACTGAGAATGTAACAACATGCGTTGAAAAGCCGCTTGTACGCGGCAAGCCTTCGCCGGCTTTCGCTGACCGGCAAACAGAACTTCTTGCTTTCTGACTATCGCTACTGAAACCAATAAAATGGCTTTGTTATTGAAATGTGGCGATCGCTTCTTTCCTCCGCTCCGATCGCGCTAGGCAAGCGCTGAATGGGTCCACAAGCCCCCAACTCTGCTATCAACACTCCAAATACACAACAGGTTATGGAAGATTCAGCCGTAACCCTGCAGGGGTTTGCTGCGGACCCGATCCATGGAGCAGAGACTGAGTGGTGAATGCGGCTGCATCCCTACACTCGCAGACGTCCTGACAGATGTCTGATGAGGAAGGAGCTACCGGTGGAGTCAAGGAGGAGACAGAGGAAGACCTCGGAGACGGCGCGGGGGAAGAGGACGTTGGCGACCCAGGAGAACCCGAGCAATCCGGGGAAAGTGAGGAGAGCGACTCAGACGATCTCGGACCTCTCTTACCCCCACCGGGGGGGGGTTCCCGACGGCCAAGCACCAGTCCCGCCACCGCCGCCGCTCGTCCCAGGACAAGGTCCTTTCATCCCTCTGATACCACCTCAAGTTCCACCGCTGCAGCCCGCTGGGCCCGGAGTCGGGATGGCGCAGCAACCTCCCGCCGCCCCGACGGCGCCTTTCATTGCCATTCCACTTCTCAACGACAGCAACTATGTGCAATGGGCACACAAGATGCGGTTGCTGCTGGAAAAAGACGATCTTTGGCAGCGCACTCAAGCGCTCCCCACGAACGCTGCAGAAGAAGCAGCTGACAGGAAGGCGAAAGCGACCATCGGTCTTGCAATCTCTGAGGAACTCTTAGTTTATGTTCGCGATCTTGGACATGCTATGGACTATTGGAACACATTGAAGGAGCTGTTTGCACGTGCATCCCTGACTTCCAGCATGGTTCTGACACGCAAGCTGTGGCGGTCACGTCTTGAACCGGGGGGGGGGACTTACGGGTCCACCTAAGAGCAATGCAGCAAAACCTCAAAGATCTTGAGGCAATTGGGGAACGTGTTGAGGAAAGGCTTAAAGTTTTTGCAATCCTCAATTCCTTGGATGAGACGTGGGACATGTTTACCCTAACTTTGGAATCTATCCCTGTAGCACAACTGACGGTCACCCTTGTCGTCGCACGGCTTCTCGAGGAAGCGGACAAAAGGAAAGACAACCAGAGGGAGCGAGAATTCCGAAAGGGGAAAAACAACATTCCTGGGAAAAAGCAGCAGCAGCCCAAGAATGAGTCCCAGGCGCAAGTGTGCGCCAGTGCGAGACAGTGCTATGTGTGCGGATCAACTCAACATCTCGCATACCAGTGTGCCAAGAAGAAAGGAGGCTCTAAAAAGAAGAAAAAACCCCAAGGTGAGCAGGGCACGGGGCAAGGACAGTCTCCAAAGCCCCATGCACAGCATCCCAAAGCGAGCATCGCTTTCGTGGGCTCAACGGAAGGTAGGCGCACGCGAGGGTCCTGGTTGTTGGACTCGGGAGCAAGCCACCATATCGTAACTTCCGCTGACTTACTCACGAGTAGGTGCGAGACGGATCGTGAAACTGTCGCACTCGCAAATGGAACAACAGCGCCGGTGATTTGCGCTGGAGAGGTTTTCCTGCCACAACTGCAGACTACCTTGAGAAATGTGCTGTGTGTGCCAACAATGTCTAGGAATCTGCTCAGCCTTGGCACCCTTCAAGAAGATGGATTTAAAGTGACTTTCCAAGACGACGTCTGCACACTTGAGAGGGGGAATCTTTGTGTAGCTGTCCCCCGAGTGTATCGGCTTTTCGTGCTTGGAGCGCAGGCAACAGGGAGTCAACAGGCAACTGTGTGCTTCAATCAACCAAAGCACCGATCCTGTGGACATTTGTGGCACCTGCGACTAGGACATTTAAATCATGACTACGTGAGGAAGACAGCTGAACTTGTGCACGGAATGGACTTAAAAGACTGCGATGCTTTTGTGGACTGTGATGTGTGTAAACTGACTAAATCGCATCGCGCATCCATCCCGAAGTTCAGCAACCGTCAGACTCAAACCCCCTTACAGCTGGTGCATATGGACTTAATCGGCCCTATGAAGAAGACAGCAGGGGGGGCACAATACGTTCTTACGCTCGTGGACGATGCAACGAGGTATAGTTTTGTATTTTTATTGCGCCAGAAATCTGAGGCTTTTAATAAAATCCGCAATTGGGTCAGGTGGGCGGAAAGACGGTTTGGCCATCGCATAGTGGCGATTCAAACCGACCGGGGAGGTGAATTTCTGAGTAGGGAGATGTCTCAATGGTTGGAAAGGCAGGGCATCACCCACAGACTCACCGCTCCCCGCACCCCAGAGCATAACGGGGTGGCGGAGAGGAAAAACGGTGAGCTCCAGAGCATGGTAAGAGCGCTGATGGAGCAGTCAAAACTACCCAAAGGGTTGTGGGGAGAGGCGATGAAATATTCTGTATTTATTTCAAATCGAGTTTACCACCGTTCTGTAGACGGGATCCCCTACACCAAGCTATTCGGCAAACCTCCCAATCTTGCATTTCTAAAGACGTTTGGATCATACGCCTTTGTACATGCAGATCGGGAAACACGCAGAAAAGATGATCCGCGTGCCAGGCGGCTGCAGTTTATTGGGTTTGAACTGAATTGCAAAGCGCTCAAATTCCTCAATCCTGACCACAAAACTGTCACAATATCCAACTCTTACGATTTCTCTGAGCAAGGTTTACTGCCAGATCATGCTGACAGAACAGTCAGCATCCCCACACAAGCTGCAGAAAATGGGGGGGAGGCAAGATTAGAAAGCACTCCCGATCAGCCCGCATCAACTCCTCAGAGAACTCTACAAAGACAGGAGCCAGCTCCTGCCACACCAGCAAGCCCTGACAGGCTGCTGGAAGAGGGGGGGGGCACTCCAGGATTAGATACGAGCACGTCTTCAGAGGAAGCTACACCGGAACAAGCTGTTCCGACCAGACGCATCCTTCCTCCAAGGGCTTTGCGTGGGGTCCCACCCCAAAGATTAACCTACCAGGTAGAGGTAGGAAAGGTACCTCAGACATACCAAGATGTCTTGGATCTACCGCAAGCCCAGAAGGAAGAATGGCTACAAGCTATTCGGACTGAATTAAAGGCAATGCACGACTTAAAGGTCTTTGAGCCAGCAACATTACCAGCTGGAAAACACGCAATTGATTCCAGATGGGTGTTTGTTCTAAAAGATCGGGAAGGTGCTGAGCCATTAAAGAAAGCCCGTTTAGTGATCCGTGGCTGTAAGCAAATCCCAGGTGTAGATTTCGAGGAAATCTATTCACCAACACTTTCAGCCACAACGCTACGCGCAGCGCTTGCCGTAGCAGCCAGCAAAGGTTTCCAAGTTCACCATTTTGATGTTGGAACTGCTTACTTGCACGCAAACCTGCAAGAAGAGGTATATATTACAATACCACCAGGTGTGCAAAGCGATTACTCACATTTTCGTCTCAGGAAGGCTGTTTATGGGTTGAAACAAAGTGGGAGAAGCTGGCATTTATGCCTTAAAGAGCAGCTGCAAAAATTGGGGTTCACCCCCTCCACAGCTGATCCATGCCTTTTCAGAAAGGGAAAAGGAGAGAAATTGTGTGTTCTGTTATGTTTTGTTGATGATTTGCTGGTCCTCGCAAAGACAACACAACAGATCAATCAGATCACACAACAGCTTCAAAAGGCATTCACACTTAAATGTCTTGGTCCTGTCAGTCAGTACCTAGGGGTAGAGATCGAACGCACAGCTGACAGTGCTGGTTTTCTCCTCAGTCAGGAGAAAAAGATCCACGATCTACTCCAGATATGGGGCATGCAAGACTGCAAGGTTGTATCAACTCCAATAGTGATGGGGAGAGGGGAAAAAGCAGAGGAGTCTGCACCATTTCCAAACCAGAACATGTACCTTTCACTGTTGGGTTCACTCACACATCTAGCGTGCTGGACGCGCCCAGACATTAGCGTTGCAGTCAATCACCTGAGCAGAAAAGCTGCAAATCCCACACAGGCAGATTGGATAGCCTTGAAACGCATCCTCAGGTACTTGAAAGGCACAAGTAACCACAAGTACCACATCACCCCAAAAGGAGCACTGCAATTGGAAGTTTTTGCAGACAGTGACTTTGGGGGGGATGACACAAGGAGATCTACCACAGGCTATGCCATACGCCTTGGGGATTGCGTGATAGATTGGGGGTCACACAAGCAAAAGACTATCGCGTGTTCTACTCTAGAGAGTGAGTACACAGCCCTGAGTCATGTGACCAACTACCTACACCTGCTCAGGCAATTGATGTCGGATTTGGATGCTCCACAAACAAATCCAATCCAGATCTGGATGGACAACCAGTCCGCAATCCAGATTGCTGGGTCAGAACGAATCCGGATGCACTCTAAGCATGTTGACATAAAGCATAAACATGTCAGAGAAGCAGTCCAAAACGGGGACATTGACGTGCTTTACTGTCCATCGCAAGAGAACATCGCTGATGTCCTGACCAAAGCACTTCCTGCGCCACAATTCAAACAGGCAGTTCAAATGTTAGATTTGGCGCCAAAAGATGACTTCCGAGACGTAATGGGGGGGTGTTGCAGTTTCACACCACACACTCCAGAACTGGTTGAAACTGGCATTCCGTCTCTCCGTCTTCAGATCAGATAGAGCACCTGCGTGTCCTTGAGGTGGTCAGCTTCCCAGCTTGTTAGTGCAACCTGCTACACAGTAGCTGAACTCCCTTAAAATAGTGTAACAGAAGCAGGCAAATGTTTCTCACGGGAAGCGCTGGCTAGCAAACATCCACTTTCTCATGAGATCATGATGTTCAAAGGGGCACCCCATTGGTTAACATGGGGCACAAGGGTCTTCAGGTACCCACCTACCAGATATACTCTAGCTGCACCCTTTGTTCTTCTGTCTGTACCATGTGTGCGCACTGTAACTGAGAATGTAACAACATGCGTTGAAAAGCCGCTTGTACGCGGCAAGCCTTCGCCGGCTTTCGCTGACCGGCAAACAGAACTTCTTGCTTTCTGACTATCGCTACTGAAACCAATAAAATGGCTTTGTTATTGAAATGTGGCGATCGCTTCTTTCCTCCGCTCCGATTGCGCTAGGCAAGCGCTGAATGGGTCCACAAGCCCCCAACTCTGCTATCAACACTCCAAATACACAACATGGAAGTGCCGTCATTGTGATGCCAGAGCCTGCTGCTTTCCTGAGAATGCAGGCATCAGTTGGGTGATTTCTCAGCCATTTTCTAACAGCAAAGTGAATCAGAAAGAAAAAAGCCTACTTACAATCTTGACACCAGCAAAACAACCACACAGTCTTCCCTCTTTCCATAAGAACATAAAAACGTAAGAAGAGTCCCACTGGATCAGGCCAAAGGCCCATCTAGTCTAGCTTCCTGCTTCTCGCAGCGGCCCACCAGATGCCTCAGGGAACACACAAGACAACTAGATATGTGCATTTCATTGCCACTCCCCTGCATCTGGCACTCCAAGGTAGCCTGACTCTAAAGTAAAGAGGTTGCACTAACCATCATGGCCTGTAGCCTGCGATGGACTTTTCCTCCAGAAATCTGTCCAGTCCCCTTTTAAAAACATCTAGGCCAGAGGCCATCACCACTTCCTGTGGCAAGGAGTTCCATAGATTAATTACCCGCTGGATAAAAAAGTATTTCCTTTTATCTGTTCTCACTCTCCCAACACTCAATTTTAGTGGATGTCCCCTGATGGGTTTCCTGCATCCCATCTTCCCATATTTTCAATACGGCTGCTCTAGATGCTTTGCAGCCCCCCTGAAATTGGTTGCGACCCACTGGTTTATGAGACTCCCTGGGTAGCTATGGCTCGGACTTTGGGAACCAAAGGGCTACGCCATGCCCACCTGTCACCTTTAGTGATCGTAACGATCCTTGCCAATCAGGTTGAAGATTTCTGCCCAGGAGGGAGGCAGATATTAACTCAAAGGTCCTGGAATGTTTCTCCTCTCGAGATACCAACAATTGCCAAGAGAAACGGTTGGAAATGGCACTCCCGGGGAGATTGGGCTGGATGAAGACCAGGCAGAGCTCAGTCCTAGGGGGTGGAGAGATGAAGTCTTGGAAGCCTTGCCCAGGCCAAAAGTCAAGGCTCATGTCCCTCGCACACTCCACTAGTGCAAGCACACACTCTGCACTGAAAGAACGTGCAATTCAGTGTCCTCTTGTGAGTCTCCGATCCCTTCCGCCATCTCACCCAATCAGATGTCAACACCACATGTGTTTGTGATTCTCCCTTTAGGAAATATGGACTCCTCTGCCAGGCCTGGCTTTCTCTTTCCTTGACTTGTGTGGGCCTGTGCTTGGGAAATGTCTAATTTGAATGGGATATGCCTAGGGATACATCAACGCGATTAAGGGCGCAGTCCTCACCTGGAGTTAGGCCAGCACAGTTAGGCCAGCAAAGTTAGGGTGGCATCAGGGCCACCGTAAGGCACGTTTGGACCACTCTCGGAGTCAGGGAGGATGGTGCATGTCTGTGTGCTGGCCTCTCTGACTCTGAGAGTGGTCCAGACATACTTTCTGGTGTCCCTTGTGCTGGCCAGACTTTGCTTTATTTGCCTCATGTTTACCTCAGAATTTTACCTCATAAATTTACCTCAAAATGCCAGATACCAGGGAGTGGCGTTTGGACCACTCTCGAAGTCAGGGAGGATGGCGCACGGCTGTGTGCTGGCCTCTCTGACTTCAAGAGGTCCAAACATACTAGACGGTGGCCGGCCACACTTTGCTGGCCTAACTGTGCCGGCCTAACTCCAGGTTAGGATTGCACTCTATGAGCACCGTGATGTGCCAACGTCTCTTTGCCATTACTAGAGGTGGGAGAAAACATTTATTTTGTGTGTGTCTGGATTCTGGCGTTTCCCAAAAGTTAGAAGTGCAGAAAGCAGTGTTGTGTGTTTTTCTTCAAAATTTACATGACAGCAGTGGTTCCCAAACTGTGGGTCAGGCCGCACCAGTGGGTCGCGAGCCAATTTCAGGTGGGTCGCAAAGCATCTAGAGCAGCCATATTGAAAAGATGGGAAGCCGGGAAGCTGGAAAGCAGGAGGGCTGTGTGGTGGTTTTGCTTGTGTCAAGGTTGCAAATATACCTTTTCTTTCTGATTCACTTTGCTATTGGAAAAGGGCTGAGAAATATCCCAACTGATTGCTGCGTTCTCAGAAAGCAAACATCTCCTTCCCACAAACAATATTATGCGCTGGCCTTAGTCTAGGGATGTGCTGGAGGAAGCAAAGGAAAAGCTGCTGAACACAAGAAAAACAAGCTCCAATATAAACATTTGTCTCCACAATTTTCTTTTTAATAAGGGCTGCAGAAGTCTTAAGGTACTTTCAAGGTCTTTGAACATATAGACAGTCTGCTTGGAATGCATCTCTGAAGCTTTGCGCACTCTCCCAAACAGTGTTATGTCTCTACGCATGATTTAGACACCCTAGGACAGTGGTTCTCCAAGGTTTTAGCACTGGGGCCCACTTTTTAGAATGACTGTCTGTTGGGGCACAATGGAAGTGATGTCATTAATTTGGAAGTGATTTCATCGCCAGATGTGACATCATCAAGCAGAAACATTTTTAGCACACCCTGTCAATTGAGAGCCAGTGAGGCCAGCAAAGTTTGGCTGGCACAAGGGACACCGCCAAGCATGTTTGGACCACTCTAGGAGTCAGGGAGGCCAGCACACAGTCGTGGGCCATCCTCCCTCATTCTGAGAGTGGTCCAAACGCCACTCCCTTGTATGTGGCATTTTGAGGTAAATTTCTGAGGTAAAATTCTGAGGTAAATATGAGGTAAATAAAGCAAGAAGGGACACCATAAAGTATTTCTGGACCACTCTCACAGTCAGAGAGGCCCAGCACACAGACATGCGCCATCCTCCCTGACTCCGAGAGTGGTCCAAATGCGCTTTACGGTGGCCTTTGTGCCGGCCAAACTGTGCCGGTGTAACTTTAGGTTAGGATTGCGCTCACAGGCCCACTTGAGTCCATCTTCGACCTGGGCCAAGCCAAACACATCACATCGTCACCGCCGGAGGAAATGAAGATTGATCTGCACATCTGGCCAGGAGATGGCAACCCCCCCGACAGTTGTGAAAGATGCCCCCACAAGCTGACTCAGAGCAATTCACCCAGGGTTTTAGTTTTCCGCAGATTCCTGCACCATTTCACTGTTTGTCTTGACTCACCAAGAATCACTGGATATATTAAGCAAATACAAGACAAATGCGAGGAGATGGGCAACTCCGATAGAGGGAAGGCAAATTAGCCTGATGGCAGGTACAGCATGGATCTTGTTTCCCAACATATTTGTCCTGTCCTTTTTATAGCTCTACAGGTGCACCTCTCAGGTACAGAAACCTTGTGGTCCTCTGATGATTCAGTCGGCAAAAATGAACTTCCTCCCCGCAGACAAACCGTTCTCAGCACTTCTAAATTGGCCATTCGATTATTTCATTTTTAACATTTTGAAGAGCGCAATCCGAACCTGGAGTCAGGCCAGCACAGTTCAGCCAGCGAGAGACACCGTAAAGCGTGTCTGGACCACTCTTGGAGTCAGGGAGGATGGCGCACGTCTGTGTGGTGGCCTCTCTGACTCCGAGAGTGGTCCAAACATACTTTACGGTGGCCCTTGTTGCTGGCCAGACCTTGCTTTATTTACCTCATATTTACCTCAGAATTTTACCTCAGAAATTTACCTCAGAATGCCAGATACAAGGGAGTGACGTTTGGCCACTCAGTCAGGGAAGATGGCGCACGTCTGTGTGCTGGCCTCTCAAACTCCAAGTGTGCTCCAAATACACATTGACTAACTCTGACTCCAAGAGTGGTTCAAACATGTGAGTTGTGCTAGAATTGGGCTAGATGATCTTGTAGGTTCTTTCCAACTATATGATTCTACTTCTGATAAACTAAGGACCTTCCGGCTGTATATCAGCCCAAGCCCTGGACAGCCTTTTCAGGTCATTTTAGACCTGTGGGACTGTTGCAAGGTCTGAAGTGTCAAGCATGGGTCTTCGGCTGCATGTCTGGGCCAGTCTGGGCCAGATGAATCAACATTACTTCCTTTTTCCTGATTGTGAGTCTTCTTGGCAAGAGACGAACATCTCGTCAAGCCCAGGTGTGATCCCTTTTAATTTCCTGTTGGAACGATGAATCACGCAGTTGTATTTGAGGCCGAAAATAGATGTTTTTAAATGGGGATATTTTCAGCGAAGGACCGGGTTTGGGTGGGGGAGAAGGAATTTGCCACTGATCCCACAGTGTCTTAAAAAAAAGCCCACTGCACCATTTGGATTAGATGACTTGATATTCTGTGGTCTCAACATCCCATAATGCTGCATTCCTTTGCATTAATTGCTGGCAAGTACCTTTAGTAACGATAATGAGAAATCAGAATGGCCTGGACTTCCCTTGAAAAAGAACGCAGCATAGGAGCAAGATGTCCTTGCATATTATATTCTTATATGTGGCTAGTCCTCATGGTCATAGAGGGAGTATGCTCAAATAGTCGTTGGGACTATTTTGATGTTTAATGGGGTCAGTCAAGAAATCAAGGCTCTGACGAGCTCAGCCAAAGGGGCCTGCATTCCCCTTTCACCATTCCCGCTGTAGGGCAGCACCCAAACCTGAGTCCTGCTGCCCTAAAGTTAGTCAGAAAGGGTTTCTTCAGGGAACCCAATGTGTAGCTCCTGTTCCTGTGGAACCCCTTGCCACTGGTTGTGGTGATGACACCTGGCCTGGATGCTTTTAAAAGGGGATTGGGGAGATCAGTGTTATTCAAACTGTGGGTCAGGATCTGATGTTAGGTGGGTCTCGTAAAGCTAGGTGCTGCCATCTTGGAAACTGCAGACCTTACTCTTGCTATATTTCAAGTGAGTTTTTTTAAAAAAACAATGTTTTTATTTCAGTGCTTTGACATCATTTTTTGTCCTAATCTTGCTTTCCGCCAGAGATGTGTCATGCTTGTGCCATTGTTCCAATCCAAGAATGCCAGTTTGCATTCTAGGAGTATCATTTGATGACGTCACACTGACGGCACTTCCTGCTTGATGATGTCACTTCCGGATAGGACATCTCGTCCACGGTAAATGACATCCCTTCCGGTGGGTCCCGACACAAGCGCCATTCTAGAAAGTGGGTCCCGGTCTAAAAAGCTTGAGAACCACTGGGCAAGATGGATGGAGGAAAATTCCATCACAGCTTACAAGCCATGATGCGTAGATGTTAGGATTGCAGCCTTAGTGCCTGAACCAGAACAGAAGTGGCGCTGAAATGAATTCCCCATGAACCTGAACTGAATCTGGATTGGTTCGTGGCTTGATCCTCTGCTTCTGGTCGAGGTTGGAGGAGTTTGGTGTCAGCCTCCATCAAGCAGTGCACTGGAATTTTAGAGGGAGGAGGGCAGATATTTTACAACGCTCTTCTGCAATCCCACAGTGGCATTAACGGCTTGGTCTGAGCGGAGTCTGCATCTTTTCCAAGGGGCTACATACATGCCAAGCCACCGGAGTTAAGAATGCAGAGGCCTTCCTAGGCAAGCTGTAGGTGGTCCTGTTCCTCGTTAAACCCGGCCTGCACATCCAGATGCATGCTAATAGAGCTCAGTTAATCTCCTGAGCTGTTGGGAAGATAATTGGTTAGTGATCTTTGCAGGAAGGGTCAAACCCATTACCGCAAAGGGTTCAAGCCTGCACTTTGGAAGTTCGCAAGGACCCCCACATCGCCTGCTCTAGACTGTAAAACCGATGTGCTCTATCCCTGCAGGAAAAAAAAAAAAGACTTCGTTTTGGAAGGTGCTTGCTTGCTTCTCAAAACTAAGGCAGTGCTTCCCAAACGTTTTAGCACTGGAATCCACGTTTTAAAAGGGACATTCCTTCGGGATGCACCTGGCTTTATGAGGCTTTCAAAGAAGGTGATGCAGAAAGCCAGAATATTTGCATGTATTTATTTACAAGTAATGTTTTATTTATTTGCCCAAAACACGGTCCATTTCTTGCCATGAAGCAGCCCTCATGAACAACCTCAGGGCTTGAGGGGCTTAGTGACGTGATCCAGGCTTAACCTGCCCCCACTAGCCATCATTTATGGACATGGGGGAACAACATGCCGGCAAAAAGATGTGGAACGTTTCTCTCCCAATACCTACACAAACTTGCAAACTGCAGGAGCTGAGCTCTTGGCAGGGCCATTAGCAGCACCCTTGCAAACTGCAGGAGCGGATCCGTTCGCAGGGCAGTTAGCAGCTCTCTGCATTTTGAATCGCCTCGAGGCGCCACGAGTTGATCTGCTCTTTCCGTCACCTGTGTTTTCAGTGGAGGCTCTGCAGGACCCACCAAGTGGGTTCCAACCCCCAGTTTGAGAAATGCTGAACTCAGGTCAACGTTAGAAAACACTGCAGTACTCATCGTGCAAGTAAGATCAATCTCAAAAGTTAATCATTAGTATGCAGTCAGGATTGACTCTCTTGACTTGTGCAAGGGGAGAGAATCTATCTATCTATCTATCTGTCTGTCTGTCTGTCTGTCTGTCTGTCTGTCTGTCTGTCTGTCT
>JAJKFI010000053.1:5664491-5674518 GCA_029204185.1 Lerista edwardsae | reverse complement strand
TATAAGGCCAGTGTTTCTCAAACTTCGTGGGTCGCAACCTGATGTCAGGTGGGTCACGGAAAGCTGAGAGCAGCTAGCTTGGAAGCCGCAGACCTGACTCTTGCTACATTCCTTTTGTGAGTGTGGTTTGAATTTTCAAATGGGGTTTTTAAAGATGGTTTTTAGTTCAGTGCTTTGAAGTTGTATTTGGTCCGAATCTTGCTTTCTGTCAGGGACGTTCCATGGGTGTGCAATGGCTTCAGTATAAGAATGTCAGATCACATTCCAGGGGTATCATTTTAGTATGTCATAATGATGGCCCTTCCAGCTTGATGATGCCACTTCCGGCTATGACATCACTTCCAGATTAATGACATCACTTCTGGTGGGTCCTGACACGAGTGCCATTTTAGAAAGTGGGTCCTGGTCTAAAACGTTTGAATACCACTGTATTAGACAACCAAGAACGACCTTGCTGGCTTAGTTAGGTCCATTTTTGGGAGAACATGGGGGATTAAAACTCAAAGGGACCCTTAGGATACCCTGATTTTTGGTTAGTGGTCATAATGTCTCATCATTGAGTAACCCAGTGGTCTGGCTTGGAAAAGAGAGCCAGCAGTAGTGAAATCTTGAAGATCAAACTTCTCACTTTCCACAATGTGTCCCTTTGAGTCCTTCACATGGCGTTGGCAAGAGGAATGATTGCTCATGGCTGCAGTGCTGCTCAGAAAAAGAAAACCTTCAAGTCGGTTTGGCGTAGATCTGATGAGTTCCTTGCCTGACAAACAACCATCCTGAAGATTTATGGGGAGCAGGGAAATGAAAGAGGGAAGTCACCGAGTCTCCCTTTCATGTCACTTTCCAATCAAGGGCTCATGGTCTGTCATTTCTGGGGAGGAGGCAGAACTGAGAGTACAATCCTAACCTGGAGTTAGGCCGGCCCAAGTTAGGCCAGCCAAATTTGGCCTGCACAAGGGACACCATCAAGTATGTTTGGGCCACTCTCAGAGTCAGAGAGGTCAGCACACAGACGTGCGCCGTCCTCCCTGACTCTGAGAGTAGCCCAAACACCACTCCCTTGTATCTGGCATTCTGAGGTAAATTTCTGAGGTAAAATTCTGAGGTAAATATGAGGTAAATAAAGCAAAGTCTGTCCACCACAAGGGACACCATAAAGTATGTTTGGGCCACTCTTGGAGTCAGAGAGGCCAGCACACAGATGGGTGACACCTTCCCTGACTCCCAGAGTGGCCCAAACATGCTTTATGGTGTCCCTTGTGCCGGCCAAACTTGGCTGGCCTAACTGTGCCGGCCTAATCCTAGGCTAGGATTGTGCTTTCAGTCTGGTCTCAGCTATTGGCAGGTTGTTGACCACTGAGTCAACCTCGATGGAAGTGTGAATGAGGCCAGATCAATCGATGCAGTTGAAGAGGCATAACATATTGCCCTGGCTCAAGGCTGTCGCTTCCTGTAGGCTGGGAGCCCCCACTGGAATGGGGCATGCAAAGTCAGCCGTGCCTCCCCCATAACCATGGTGGGGTGCGAGAGCGGTCATGCCGATGTCAGGCTCTGCTCAAGTTGCATCTCTGTGCAGCAGAGTAGTTCATATGTGGGTTGCAATGGCACTTTGGAAGACCAGAGATGGATTCTGTGGACCAGATGACACTCTGCACCAAAGAAAAGGCCTCTTTCCAAATCAACAACTCCGGGTTTGCCTCAGGCATAAGAAGATCAGCTTCTTGCCTTCCTTAGGTCAGCACATTTTGGAGAAAGCAGTGCCAATGGGTTTGTTAGACTGCAAGAAGGCGCGGCCCACACATGAAGGTGTTATGACCGGTCCTGCTGGGCTTGCCCTCTCCCGCGTCATTTCCAGCAATTATGACACAAAGTGCTGTTTGCACTCGGCCAGAAGCAGCTGTTACATTGCGCATGTGGAACTTTCCTTTCCTAGACTGGCTGCAGAGCTCTGTGAACCTCTAAGGGTGCAAGCCTAACCTGGAGTGAGGCCGGCACAGTTAGGCCAGCGAAGTTTAGCCGGCACAAGGGACACCGTAAAAAAACATTTGGACCATTCTCGGAGTCAGAGAAGCCAGAACACAGACGTGCGCCATCCCCCCGGACTCCGAGAGTAGTCCAAACGCGCTTTACGGTGTCCCTTGTGCCGGCCAAAGTGTGCTGGCCTAACTGTGCTGGCTGAACACCAGGATTGCGCTTTGATTGATACAACCTGAGACCTAAGTATCAATTAGATATTGGTGGAATATGTATGATGTCCCTCTTCACCCCAGCACAGTGTCTTTCTCATGGCTGTTGCTGGTGGTGTTCTCCATTCTTTTAGATTGTGAGCTCTTTTGGGACAGGGAGCCATTTAGCTTTAATATTACTTTTTGCCTGTAAACCGCTTTGTGAACTTTGTGTTGAAAAGCGGTATATAAATACTAGTGATTGATTGATTGATTGATTGATTGATTGATTGATGTTCCCAAAAGTGCTGGGTTTTTTTCAGAGCTGATGGCGTTATTATTATTATTAATAATTAACATTATATTATTATTATTAATATTAATAATAATAATAATAAAACACATGAAACAGTCAGTAGAGCAAAAAGAGTTGTTATTGTTATTGTTATTGTTATTGTTATTGTTATTATGGTCCGGCTCTCACTCATTTGGTTTGTAATGGTCAGAACCCCTTACAAATGGGGCCTCCTCAGATCAAGGATATACAGTGGGCCTCTGTTATCCGCGACTGTCTGTTCCAGGACTGCCACGGATACTGATTAACAGTGGAAGCTTGACTCCATGGGAGCTAAGGGGCGTGGTGCTGCAAGGAACAACCTGAAGGTCCCACCGGGCCCTTCAGAGGTCCCACCTGCCTAGAAGATCTCCCCCTTGCAACCGGAGGTGGCTTCCAATCGCATCCAGAAGACCTTCTGGGGTGTGGGTTTGTCATCCGTGGTGGCTCAAATCCATAGAAGCTGAGCCCATGGATCAGCCCCCCACCCCTGGTGTATCCATTCTGAAAAGGAACCCAGAGGTCTACAACGGGTTGGAGAGAACGCACGGTGAAGTCACCGCCATTCATCCAGTTTGTGGTTCCAGGAGGAACAGTGGCCAACACCTCTGCATGGGGTAAGGGAGAAAAGTCCACGGTGGAAAGAAAGATGAACAGCCCAGTGCATTGTTTTTCCCCCCTTCTAGACACAACATCACGTTGCGTCTGCGGCTCAGCGGACAACAGAGAAGCTTCTCTTATTCTCCGGGGGCAACTGTTTGTTTTTCCTGATGCGACCAGCAGCCTGGTTGAAGGCTTTTGGCACCGCGGCTTGGCTGTGCGGCCATTCAAACGGAGCCCAGTCTGTGGCTGGCTGCTCGCTGCTGTTCCGAATCGCCTCTTTTTTTGCATCAAGAATGGAAGACAGAAAAAAAAAACACAAATAAAAACAGCCTTGCGCAAACACACAAGGCTGGCTTTTCACCTGGTGCAACCTGGTCACCGACATGTTCGGGACAGCTGGATGGGAAAGGGATGCGGCTTTGCTGGTTAAATAAAATGCGACAGGACTCAGAGCCTTGTGCCAGGAGGCAGGAAAACTGCTGGGCTGTCTGTGGGTCACATTAATGCCTACAGGAGCTTTGGGCATGAATGGGTTCTATGAATGGCATGGCCAAGTTGGAGAGAAAGAGAGAGGGGGGGAACGAAAGGACCACCTGCCTGGATCAGTTTTAAGCCCTCTGTCTTGGCTTGGATTATATTTCTGTGGCTAGCAATGGCCACTCTTGGCTCATTTGCTTTGTATTCTGGGGAGGGATTCATGGGTGGCGGAAGGAGATGTCCAGTCCTCGGTTTCAATCCATGCATGGCAATGAATCACCAAAGCATAGCATCATCGAGATGGAAGGGACCCACAAAATCATCTAGTCCAACCCAGTGATGTCATGCAGGGGGAACGCGGGGGAACTCAGTTCCACTAGTTAAAATTAGGGCTGACTCCACCCATTTCACTCTCCCTCCTCCCCCCTCCCAATTCCTCTGCAAAGAGCTTTTCTTCTTGGTTGGCCGGCACTCAGAGGGTTAAAGGGAGCGACTCCGGATTCCTAGGGGGGGCGAAGGCAGTGATGTCATTCAGGGGGAACGGACCAGAACGGGCGTTCCGGATCCTAACAGGCTCTGTGGCTGGTTCCGGGTTCCCGACAAGTGCCAATCAAAAGTGAGTTCCTGTTCCTAAATCATTTGAATGACACCACTGGTCCAACCCCCTTGCCGACAGCAGGACATGCTCCTCGGAGGGTGATTCTCAAACTGTGGGTCTGTGCCTCACGTCTCAGGGCACAATCCTACCTGGAGTTAGGCCGGCACAGTTAGTCCAGCACAGTTTGGCCGCCACAGGGGACATTGTAAAGAATGTTTGGACCGCTCTCAAAGTCAGAGAGGCCAGCACACAGACGTGCGTCATCCTCCCTGACTCCGAGAGGGGTCCAAACGCGTTTTACGGTGGCCCTTGTGCCGGCCAAACTTGGCTGGCCTACCTGTGCTGGCCTAACTCCAGGCTAGGATTGCGCTCTGAAAAAGCTCGACCCAAGGTGTGGGGGTTGATTGACCTCTTCAGTGAGAGATCCTCTCTCCAAGGTGATCACTTCCGAAACAGGCCCTGCCTTACGGTGGCCCTTGTGCCGGTCCAACTTTGCTCGCCTAACTGTGCTGGCCTAGCTCCAGATCAGGATTGTGCCCTGAATTTTTGTGGAGTCTAATCTGCCTTGGCGATGGCCATCAGGGCTGAAGCAACCTTCTGGGGAGCCCTTCTGCCCAATCATCTATATATACTGTATATATGAAAATACAACTGTGATGTCACGTCCTGTGGTGATGTCACTTCCAGGGGCATCCTTTGGCCCTAATTACCAGGCAACACTTTCATGAGCGACGCTAGTGGCTGCAAGACGTGATCCAAGTCTATCCCAGCACTTTTGGGGGCTGCTTGCAATTATCACCCTTTTGCTTCTCGAACATGGTTTCGCCGACTTTGATCTGGCTTTTCTTCACTTTGGGTCCTCTGATCCCCCTTGGCTAGCATTGTTTGTAACCTGACAGGCCGCCTTGCCATCTAATCCCCCTCCGAGTCCCCCTCCCCGCAATCTCTTTCAAGCCGTATCAACCACTCTCACCTCCTTTCATCTGGCTTTTGTACAAGTGTATACAAGGGCTGGCAACAAAGAAACTACAGTGTTGGAACAACCCTTCCAAGGACCTTAGAAGTCGCTCCATTCGAATGCAAGAGTTGTGTGTTTTTTTTAAGCAGATTTCCTTCCACAGCCGTCTTGCACATTCTGAAGTTGGAAGCCAAAGGGATGCGTCAATATTTAAAGCAAAGTACACGACGACGACACGACGACACAACGTTTCCTCCAGAAATCTATCCAGTCCCCTTTTAAGGCATCTAGGCCAGATGCCATCACCACTTCCTGTGGCAAGGAGTTCCATAGCTTTTTTACCCAGCGGGCCACTGTGAGATACAGGAAGCTGGACTAGATGGGCCTTTGGCCTGATCCAGTGGGGGATCTTTTTATGTTCTTATGTTCCAACGTTTCGAGGAGCCAGGGCTACAAAAATGAATTGAGTGTTTCAGATTCCAAGAGCTAATCTGGGAGTTTTTTTTGGAGAACCCTCTGTATTTTAAGACATGCCCCATTTAAGACATGTCCCACAAAGGCAGGCTGCATGGATGGAGCTTAGCAAATGAGCAGATCGTCCAGTTGTCAAAGGGTGCCCAAGAGATGGGGGTCTGTCTGTGTTCAAAGGAAGGATTTCAGTGATGGGTGGAGCTAGCATGCCTGCTCTAAGTTCATGTCTTGGAGCATCTCAGAGCCAGAGGTAGGGAAGTGACTTTGAGTGCAATCCTAACCTGGAGTGAGGCCAGCACAGTTAGGCCAGCAAAGTTTGACTGGCACAAGGGACACCATCAAATATATTTGGACCACTCTTGGAGGCAGAGAGGCCAGCACACAGATGTGCGCCATCCTCCCTGAATCTGAGAGTGGTCCAAATACCACTCCCTTGTATCTGGCATTCTGAGGTAAATTTCTGAGGTAAAATTCTGAGGTAAATATGAGGTAAATAAAGCAAAGTCTGGCCAGCACAAGGAACATCATAAAGTATGTTTGGACCACTCTCGGAGGCAGAGAGGCCAGCACACAGATGTGCGCCATCCTCCCTGACTCTAAGAGTGGTCCAAACGCGCTTCACAGCCTAATGGATAATAAAGCCCTGGTCACAATCCACGGTGGAGGATGCAGTTAGGTTATGGCAGGCCAACGTTTGAGAATCCCTGCTTTCATGGATTCTGGACTTTGGCCCACGAATGTATACCACTTTCGCATGAGTTCCTTAGCAAGACTATTTGCTGAGCAGGTCAAAACTAGTTGCTGAGTTTGGCTTGGAGAAGAGAAGACTGAAGAGGGGATAGGACAGCCCTCTTCAAATATCTGAAGGGCTGTCCTAAGGAAGAAGGGACAAATCTGTTCTCATCTGCCTTTGGTAGTAGAACTAGGTCCAATGGGTACAAACTGCAAGAGAGGAGATTCCGGCTGGACATCAGGAAGAATTTCTTGACCATCAGGGCCGTTTGACAGTGGAACAGATTGCCACTGGAGGGAGGTGGTGGCTTCTCCCTCACTGGAGACCTTCAAGCAGAGGCTCGACAGGCACCTGCTGGAGATGCTCTAGGAGGATTTCCTGCGACAGGGGTTGGACTAGATGACCTTGTAGGTCCCTTCCAACTCTATGATTCTGTGATTCTTCTTGCAGTCTGGCGAATCTATTGTACCAGCAAGTCTCTCTAGCTTCACTCCCTTTCAACCTTTTGGCGTTTTCTATTTTTAATCCTGCTTTCTGCAAGACTGACCCTCCCCCGTCATCTCATGTTTGAACACCTGTGAGGCCTGCTGCGGATCATTCCAATGTTGCAGTTTGATTGCAGTGTGTTTCCAGTTCATGGCCCTTTGCCCAGCTAGCAAGCGAGATTCCTCCTATGATCCGATGGATTTGTTCTTTTTTTTCCCCCCCGCCGGCTCAAAAAATAGGTCACTTGAGCATGTTTATCCTGGATGTATCTCTGAACCTGGATGAGTGCACTCCAGAAAAAAGTGCAACCGGTGTTCAAGGAGTTTGAAAGAAAAGGCCACACATCTGGGGAGACCGTTTGGAAGCCTCGGTGCTCTGCTATAAGAACACAAGAACATAAGAAGAGCCCTGCTGGATCAGGCCAAAGGCCCATCTAGTCCAGCTTCCTGGATCTCACAGCGGCCCACCCGGTGCCCCAGGGAGCACAAGAGACAACAAGATGCTTGCATCCTGTTGCCACTCCCTTGCACCCGATACCAGTAGCCCACCACCTTTGTAAGGAGGTTGCACAATCCATCATTGCCTATAGCCCACGATGGACCTTTCCTCCAGAAATCTGTCCAATCCCCTCTTAAAGGCATCCAGACCAGATGCCATCACCACCTCCTGTGGCAAAGAGTTCCACAGATTAACTACCCGCTGGGTAAAAAAGTACTTCCTTTTATCTGTTTTAACTCTCCCAACCCTCAGTTTTAGCGGATGCCCCCTGGTTCTGGTGTTTTGAGAGAGGGAAAAGAACATCACTTTATCGACTCTATCCCTTCCATGCATAATTTTGTGTGTCTCAATCATGTCCCCCCTCAGGTGCCTTTTTTCTAGACTGAAGAGCCCCAAATGCTGCAGTCTTTCTTCATAAGGGAGGTGCCCCAGCCCCGTAATCATATCAGATATTTTTGTCATATCAGAACAGCATGAACAGCTATGGCACCAAAAAGGCATTTGGAATGATTAGACGAGTAAGAGCCCTTGGCTTTTTTTTGGGGGGGGGGGGAAACCCAGATGTAAGTTCTGGTCCAAATCTCCCCAAATCTGGCCCAAACCAGGGCTAAGGACATGATGCTCTCCCAAGGTACATTTAGCCTGGCGGTCCTATACCTTGAGTCGATTCATCAATGATTTTATTTAGCCAGCGTTGTGTGTGTTTACCCAGGTTATTTATAATTTTTCAAAGAGATCTCATCTATAATTGGTGTGTAAATTCCATGAGCTGCCCTTCATCTAATGTGATGGCAGCTTTGCTCTGATTAAATCTTGGAAGGGATAGGGCAGACACACAGGCACCATGTAAGATTTCTTTCTAATCTCAGATATTTTCCCAGATTTAGTATTGTTGGGGTTCAGGGGTTTGTTGTAAGAAGGTCTACCTGGTTCCTGCATTCAGCTCTTCCTTGGGTCATTGTAGTCTATTCAATTTGCTTGATGAGAAATGTTGGTGCCAGTCTCATCTCCACTACAAAGACATCAGAGAGGTTCTTAAGTTAGTGGTCCTCAAAAATGTTAGGCCTCATTAGATCCTGTCCGGGATATTTCATGGTTGTGCAATTGCTGCAGTCCAAGAATGCCAATTGGCATTTCAGGAGTGTCATTTTCTGATGTCACCATGATGGCACTTTCTGCTAGACGATGTCACTTCCTGCCATGGCATCACCTCCAGGTGAAGGACATCCCTTCTGGTGGGTGCCAGCACAAGTGCCAATCTAAAAAGTGGGTCCCGTTCTAAATAGTTTGAATAGCACTGATTCTCCCGAGTTCCCTTTTAAAGCATTTAATGCAGTGATGTCATGCAGGGGGTACGCAGGGGTACGCGAGTACCGATTTCTAGGATTACAGCTGGCCCCGCCCATTCGCCCGCCCACTCATCGACTCCGCCCTCTGCAACGTTTGGATTTCCTGCATGTTTGAGTTGCCTGCACTTTCTCAGAGCCAGGCAGGCAGGCAGGCAGCGAGCGGAGCCTTTCCTTTCCTTGCCACTGAAAAATGAGTTGCTCTGGGGTTTTAACATGATGCCAGGCCTCCTTCACATGTTCTGGGGGTGCTGTGGAATCCTGTTGCAACTGTTGGGTCAGTTTAAAATCATCTGAGGCCTCAAAAAGGGCTTTTTTCATGTCCCTTCCTGCCACGACCTCACTTCTGGCTTATGACGTCACTTCCGGTGGGCGGGTCCCAACACGTGCCAATCAAAAGTGAGTACCTGTTCTTAAATCATTTAGATGACACCACTGATTTAATGTGAATAAAAATGAGAACTTGGATTGGGAATGTCGAATAAAAACACGTCACACCTCAATTTTCTATTTTAATCAAGAAATGGAAAAAAAATCAACAAAAAATCACACCCCTACATGTTAGCGTTCTAAAGACAGTAACTGGGGGCCTTTGTCCCCTTCCTCAGTAATTTGAGAACCGTCTTTTCCCAGAATAAATATAAAGAGGACAAGAATCTTGTTGTTTCTGAACAAAGGGAAGTCTTCACTCTTTTTTTCCACCCCAAACGTGGCATAAGACAACAGTTCTGTGGTCACCCAGAAGCGGCCATCATATAAAAACCTCACCCCACTCAATGTGGGTCTTGGAGAACTCCTGTTCCTTGGACGAAGTCAATGGAGACTTTTGTCTCCAAAGCTGACTGATGATTTCATGTATGTGCGGTTTTGCGGGAATGTTCCCCACCGGGGAGCTAAAAAAGCACAGAGAAGCTCATCCCACATGATGAACTTTCAGTGCGCCATGGAGAGAGGATTCAAAACCCATGAACCCAAAATGGTGTGGGGAGGGGGAAAGGGTGCTTCACTCCCATGGCTGCCTCCATCTTAAATTTCAACTCCCCCCTTGTTTTTCCGCCAGGCGTGAAGGACTCTTAAATTTCCTTCCCTCCTTCCTCTTTCTTGCTTGTTTGTTTTCAAGGTGGTGCAAAGACCGTTCACCAGCATTCAATGACAGGGTGGTCTAGACTCTTAATTTATGAGCCTGCCTCATAGGTCACAGTCAACTTGTGCAAGTCGGTAAGGCTTTGAATGGGTGCCGTAGCGAGATTTTTTTTTTCCTGATAAAAGCTCTCCACCGATCTAGCCTTTTTTCTGTCACACCGTTTTCATTCATTCATTCATTCATTCATTCATTCATTCATTCATTCATTCATTCATTC
>JAJKFI010000053.1:5638183-5655765 GCA_029204185.1 Lerista edwardsae | reverse complement strand
CACACACACACACACACACACACACACACACACACACACACACACACACACACACACACACACACAATCGGAAGATAAGCAATATCTTCCCCATTTAGCAGCTCGTAAACTTTTATTGGCTGGGAGGGGAAGCCAAGAGAGGTGCAGAGATCGTTCCAATGGGAACTTGCCCATTATCTCCATGTCAAAGTTAAAAAAAAATGACTGTGTGTCTATAAAGATTACAGCTTGGTGCTAGGTGGTGCAACGCTCTCTTTCCCCCCTTCTCTATTTCATTGTTGGCAAAAGAGTTTCCATTTTAAATAATACACATTGGAACATCTACCATCTGGGTCTGGAATGCTTGGAAAACCTTATAAAGACATTTGCAAAAAGTGTTTCCTGAAGCAATCACACCAGCTTCTACAAAAGATAAATATATTACATGTGTCTCTATACAATGGTCCCTCCCATTGATCTAACCCAGAGGCCAGCAAAGTTTGGCCGGCACAAGGGCCACCGTCAAGGATGTTTGACCCACTCTCAGAGTCAGAGAGGCCAGCACATAGACGTGCGCCACCAGTGGTGGCATCTAAATGATTTAAGAACAGGAACTCACTTTTGATTGGCACGTGTCAGGATCCGCCCACCGGAAGTGACGTCATAAACTGGACGCTGGCAGAGCCCAGGTCTACCCATGGCTGGTTCCTATGGGTAGACCTGGGCTCCGGAGGCTCTTCCAATCTTCCCTTTAACGCTCTGAGTGCCGGCCAACCAAGAAGAAAAGCTCTTTGCAGAGGAATCGGGAGGGGGAGGAGGGGGGAAGCGCCACGGAGTGAAGTGGGCGGAGTCAGCCCTAATTTTAACAAGTGGAACTGAGTTCCCCCGCGTTCCCCCTGCATGACATCACTGTGCGCCACCCTCCCTGACTCTGAGTGGTCCAAACACGACATCAGGATTTCATGGGACAATCCTGATGGGCAGAAAGCAGCCATGTGCAATGCTCAGCAATGCACCGCTCTTTTGACAGCTGGATCCAGCCCAGAAAACTTCCCATCGACGCAGAGGGGTTCGTGTGGCTGAGTTAACTTTTTGATGGATGCTATTTTTACAGGGCCCCAAGTAGTCGGAGCACCTATTACTTAATAAGTGCACTTAAGCCGCTAATTGCACACATTTGACTAATCGCTGTTCTGCACAGGTAATTAAACCCACAGTTTTAAAGCACTTTAACTGGCACACTCGGACTCACACTGAGTAAATAAATAAGTAGGGAGATATTAAAATGCAAATGCCCCCAAATAGAGGAACAATTAGAGAAAGAGGCCAAGGACTTTAGCTCCTGATTTTATTGACTCGATCCACTGAGACAGCGGATAAGACAGTTCCACTGTAGTTTGCCGTGTATTTTCCCCATTGTTTCTTTTCCTACTGAATTGAAACAGTTTTGCTGTGTGGTTCCTTTTTGCACTTCCGTTCCATCCTCTTTGCTCTCCCCCAGGCACCTCCCAACAGCCCTCTGGCAGCGGTCTCCGCGGCCCATTAGGGAGAGGTGCGCACGCAGAATTTCTGTGCAATTTCTTGGCTGTTGTGGTTTGAAGTCATGTTGGGCAACTCTTCCAATCTTCCATTTTTGGGGGGGATAAGAAGATAAGAAGAGCCCTGCTGGATCAGGCCAAAGGCCCATCAGCTCTTGTTTCTCACAGCGGCCCACCAGTTGCCTCATGGAGCACACGAGACAACAAGATGCTTGCATCCTGTTGCCACTCCCTTGCATCTGGCATTCTGAGGTAAATTTCTGAGGTAAAATTCTGAGGTAAATAAAACACAAGAACATAAAAACATAAGAAGAGCCCTGCTGGATCAGGCCAAAGGCCCATCTAGTCCAGCTTCCTTATCTCACAGTGGTCCACCAGAAGCCTCAGGGAGCACACGAGACAACAAGATGCCTGCATCCCGTCGCCACTCCTTGCACCTGGCATTCTGCAGTAGCCTACTACTAACGTAAGGAGGTTGCACCACCCATCATGGCCTGTAGCCCACGATGGACTTTTCCTCCAGAAATCTGTCCAGTCCCCTTTGAAAGGCATCCAGGCCAGATGCCATCGCCCCCTCCTGTGGCAAGGAGTTTCACAGATTAATTACCCGCTGAGTAAAAAACTATTTCCTTTTATCTGTTTGGACTCTCCCAACACTCAATTTCAGCGGATATCCTCTGGTTCTGGTATTGTGAAAGAGGGAAAAGAACATCCCTCTATCGACCCTGTGGTGGTGGTGGTGGTCAGGCCAACGATGGATGTCAACGAACACAGGACGGGTTTTTGCGCTCACACTTCTCGGTGTCTGGAAATGTTGACTCTTGGCGTCAAAGGGTTAGAGAGTCACTTCCACCATCTCTAGAAATAGCCCTTGACCTGTCGTTCGCACCCTTCCCCTCTTTCAGCTCTCAAAATTCAGGAGCCGTGAAAAACAGAACTCCATTCAATGAGCGTCTTTTTTCCCCCCTCCTATTTATTCCTTGGCAACATGCATTTTTCCCCCTCTCTTTAATTTTAGGCTCTGTGTTTATAGTAAAAGGAAAGGACATCTTGTCAATACAACGTACTGTACATGAACGAGCCATGCTCAGGATGAAGCCCTGTGGCTTCGTGGCCAGAGAGAGCCAACCCTTGGGCATTCCAAAGTCTTCTTGCTCTCGGTTGAAGTGGAACCACTTGACAGGGGCATCACCCCATCACAAGGGAGATCACAAGGGAGATCCCAACTTGCGATAGGTCGGGAATATTAAATATAGACGGTCGCCGCACAGTTACGATTCCTCTGGAATCTGGAATCAAATAATGGGTTGCATTCAACTAAAAATATAGCATTGGCCCGGGTGTTTTCGGGATGTGTTTCCAAACAAAACAAGGAGAAACCGTTTTTGCCGCAATTCATGAGCGATCGTAGATTTATTCGGACTGAGGATGCAATCCTAACCTGGAGTTAGGCCAGCAAAATTTGGCCGGCACAAGCACCACCGTAAAGTGTGTTCGGACCACTCTTGGAGTCAGGGAGGATGGCGCACGTCTGTGTGCTGGCCTCTTGGACTCCGAGAGTGGTCCAAGTATGATGGAATGGGGCCACTGAGGAGGAGGAGGAGGAGGAGGAAGAGGAAGAAGAGGAGGAGAACAGCAGCAGCAGCAACAAATGTATCTCTATCCCTGACTCAGAGGCAGCTGGAATGACAGAGGGAACAAAAGGAAGCATTGTTGTCTCGGGGGAGAACCCCCCCCCTACACACACACACATTCAAACATCTCCTGGACTGTCCAGCAACTGCTGTTGATTCAGGTCTCTGTTTACTGAATGCCCTCCAAACCTCCCAGTCAGAGACTGGGCCGGCCGGCCAGTGTGCCAGTTTTTCCGCCGGATAACCTTTGACTGCTTGATGGTAATCAGGGGGAGATAATATATCTTTCTACACTTTCGTGTGTCTGGCCTCACGGTGGTATAGCCAAAGGTCAGCTGGTTTGATGTGTGGAGACAGATATTTTTTGCATTTGTGTGTGTGTGTGTGTGTGTGTGTGTGTGTGCGCGCGCGCGTGTGTGCGTGCAATCCTAACCTGGAGTTAGGCCAGTGCAGTTAGGCCAGTGAAGTTTGGCTGGCACAAGGGCCACCGTAAAGCGCATTTGGACCACTCTCGGAGTCAGGGAGGATGGTGCACGTTTGTGTGTTGGCCTCTCCGATTCCGAGAGTGGTCCACACATACTTTACCGTGTCCCTTGTGCCAGCCAAACTTTGCTGGCTTAACTGCGCTGGCCTAACTCCAGGTTAGGATTGCACCCTGAGTTTGAGTCAATATTCATAAGATTGTATAAGCATTCCGTGAGAATACAGTGCATCCCTCTGTTTAGCATCTGTCCACCTCAACCCCCCCCCCCCCCAAGGATTGGACTGTGGGATGCCACAGTAGCCGATCTGGGCACTATCCAAAATGGCACACAGTCCAAATTCAGATTGCGTTTGCCTTGGGTTTTCGCTACGAGCATCCCTTTGTTGCCAACTTATCAGGTGGTCTGGGAAACACAACTTCCTGTTCTGGGGGAATCTCAGGAAGTGAGCCAACATAAATGCAGTTGTCTTTTGTGATTTGCGAGTGTGTGTTTGTCGGCTTTTTTTTGGGGGGGGGGATCAAGATTATGTCGCATACAAATAAGCTCACAGTTTATTTCCGTCGAGACGGAATTCTCACGCTCATAAAACAATCTTGCGGAGATACCTTCCATGGCTTTGATCAGGCCTTTTAAAGAGGTCTTCGTCCCCCAACACATTCCTGAGCCTCTTAAAGCGCTGTCTCTCTGGTATGATGTTTCCTGTGGCTTTGCAAAAATATAGAATTGGTTGGATAAATATTTGTCATTGCTCGACTCTGGTGGTCTGCAATTTGTGCGTACAATGGAAGTCTTCTTCCCAGCCATTTTCTTGTGTTGTTTAGGCTATCACAGGGCCTGTTTAGGAAGTGATAATCTTGGACGGAGGATCTCTCTCTGAAGATGTCAATCAACCCCCACACCTTGGGCTGATCTTTTTCAGAGCGCAATCCTCACCTGGAGTGAGGTCGGCACAGTTAGGCCAGCAAAGTGTGGCCGGCACAAGGGCCACCATAAAGCACATTTGGACCACTCTCGGAGTCAGGGAGGATGGCGCACGTCTGTCTGCTGGCCACGTCTGACTTCGAGAGTGGTCCAGACATACTTTATGGTGGCCCTTGTGCCAGCCAAACTTTGCTGGCTTACCTGTGCCGGCCTAACTCCAGGTTAGGATTGCGCTCTGAGTGTGATCGTTTGAAGGGAACTCCTTTCCCCCAAAGTCATAACAGAACGACAACTTCCCTTTGTGGGTTTCCAAAGTTCAAATACTTCCTTCATGGACAGTAGCCCACAGCCAGATGTCACCAGGACATTCCGAAACAGGGCATACGAGGTCATCCATCCATTTCCATATATTTGGAGTCCAAAAGGGCAGTTTATTCGTACATATTTTATTTATACATATTTCATTGGAAGCTTTTATAGAAGTCTTAAGACCTTCCTATGCAGTTGAATGACATTTTGGGTTGGCAGAAAAGGAATGCACAACTGCCTTATGTAACAAAAAGCAAATTCATCAAAACTGACCAATGAGGCATATTGTTCCGAGAGCCAATGAGATGTTGTTATGATACGGCTGGGAACCAATGAGATGTTAGTATGAGCCAGCTCTCATTTCCATGTAGCAGAGCTAATTCTAGAACCCTGTATGAGTGTTATCAAGTTGGCCACTGGTTTTTTTATTGGTGACTGATTTGTTGGCTGACCCGCATTGTTGCATGATATTTAATTGTCATTTATTCTGTATAAATGCAATGAGCTCCCGCACTGGGTGACACAAACTCTAGGGGGCGCTACGGCCCAAATCATAGTTAAAGTCTACTCTAGGCTCCTCTTGTGCTGCTAACTGGCCTATTCAGTGAAGGTTTGTTTCCTTAGGCCAAAGATTAAAAAAACCTACCGACTGAGGTCTAGCAAATGCACTGTAACATGCAACCCAACAGAGGTCTTGCAAAGTTATCACAGAGCCAGTTCTTCCTGGCTAATTTCTTTTTTTTTATGGGCTCCCCAGGACACCGTTCGCAGGTTTTCAACATTGCTCCAACAAGTTCAGGTCTTGGACAGGAAGGCATTCCTAATCGCATTGTTGAGTAAAGTCAGGGAAGGTGAAAATGGAACCCAAGAAAGGAGAGATCAGATATCAAAGTGGGAAGAAGGGAGGGACCCCAGCCTCTGGGCAGATTTTGCTGAAATGAGCAGCTCTCTTTGGAATAAGCTGATAAATGTATATTACATTCCATGTCGGCAGATAAAGATCTGTGAGCTTTGTTAGTCAAGCACTTGAAGACTCGAGCTGATATTTCCTGTTTTAAATTTATGGTTAGAGCCACTGATCGACTATGGGTCTTTAGAAAGGATGGAGTCAGTACATGCAATTAATGGCTTTTGCCAAACTATGCGCAAGAATGTTACCATTGCGAAGAATTTTTTTTTCTCCCACCAACAGGTTTGGGCATTGCACAGATTTTGGCTGGAGGTTGTGGGTTTGCTTTGGGGGAAGAAAAAAAAATATATAGGCTCCTTTATCAATGGCAGAAAAACAAGTTTTGGGGGGAGCAGACCCTGGATGTCAGCCACGCATCTGTCTGTCCTTTGAGATATTGCGTTGGCTTGGGCACACTTGCACACATGCGCGCGCACATGAAGCTTGTTTCGCTATTTTCAGCCTTTGACATGTTGCTTTCGTGACTCCTGTCAGGTTCCCACACTCCAAGGAGGAAAGCGTTGCCAAAAAGAGACTGGAAGGAACAAAAACATTTCTCCAAGGTTCATTGGCACGTCATGTTAGACACTCAGCTCCATAGGTAGGGCTGCATCTCTTCCAGCGTTCTGACACTGGCAAGCCCAACGTTTTTCTCTAGTGGTCTCTAGGAGCTCACAAGAACATTAGAAGAGCCCTGCTGGATCAGACCAAGGGCCCATCTAGTCCAGATTCCTGTATCTCATAGTGGCCCACCAGATGCCTCAGAGAGCACACGAGAAACCAAATACTTGTATTGTGCTGCCACTCCCTTGCACCTGGCATTCTGAGGTAATTCTGAGGTAAACACACTCCCCTTCAGACATGTACTCATAGGAACATAGGAACAGCCCTACTGGATCAAGCCAAGGGCTAATCTAGTCCAGCTTCCTGTATCTCAGAGTGGCCCACCAAATGCCTCAGGGAGCACAGAAGACAACAAGATGCCTGCGTCCTGTTGCCACTCCCTTGTACCTGGCATTCTGAGGTAAATTCTGAGGTAAACACACTCCCCTTCAGACATGTACTCATAGGAACATAGGAACAGCCCTACTGGATCAGGCCAAGGGCTAATCTAGTCCAGCTTCCTGTATCTCAGAGTGGCCCACCAGTTGCCTCAGGGAGCACACAAGACAACCAGATACTTATACCTCGCTGCCACTCCCCTGTATCTGGCATTCTGAGGTAGCCCATTACCCTTGCACCACCCCCAAGGAAGACACCAGACCGTGGTTGGGGTTTAGCTGTTTTAAGCACAAGTGACCAGTCTTTAAGTTATGAGACCTACTGAACAGCTGTCCCTCCTTCACCAGTCTGGAGTAAGCAAAAAACCTGCCTACCATAGCCAATTTGAATACCAGAAAAAAAATTCCTTCCCAGCCCTCATGATGAGCAACCAGCTAATCTCAGACTGGAGATTACCCTTCATAGCTCATCCACTCCTACTGCGAGTTCCTGCATGGGTTGGTGTTGTTGTTGCTTCCCCCCCTATTGTGTCTTGGTGGCTATTACCCTGTTCCTGTGACTGACCACATGGTAGCTTCGATTTTTTTCCCTCCTATTTCCCGATTTCTGGACACTTGCTCTCCTCCAGCTATTCACTGTGCCACATATCTGTAGAGCCTCCCGCGCATCGATTGACCCTGTGTGAGAGAGGGAGCTCCCACTCCCGAGCTGAGCGCATTCTTTTCCATTTACATCGTGCCCTGACGCAACAGCCTGAGTCAATCACTTGACAGCCGGCTCTTAATTGCAGTGCTGGCCACGGGCATTTCATTCAGAGCATCCATGAAGAGCCTCGGCATAGTTCCTCCTCTGCCGTCACAGAGTCTTCCTGCTTTTGTGACTCGGTCCCCCTTTCACCTTTTTGTAAAACTGTATGTGACAGGGAACCTCTTTACCCGCTAAGGAAGAGAAAGGAACTAAGGATATGGAATAGAGGTTGGGATTTTGAGGGCATGGGAGACAAAGGAAGGGTGTAACACACAACTCACCCCTCCTGCCATGCATACAGCCCTTTCCTGATCCTGATGTTTTTTCCCAAAGAAAGATACATTGGATATCCTCCTCCTCCTCCTCTTCCTCTTCCTCTTACTACTACTACTACTACTACTACTACTACTACTACCACCACCACCACCACCACCACTAACAACAGCAATGCATATGCATAAAGCATTAATATACATAAAGCACAGTTTTACATGGGTCCACTCCCACCCACTATTTAAGAAGGAACGGTTCATGTTGCGATTTCAATGGGTTCCTCCAAGAATAGGTTTTAATGTTTGTTGTAGGTCTCTCTTGTAGTTAGAGTCAGCCCTCCTAATCTGTGGGCTCGACTTCTACAGATTTGAGCATGAGCAGGTGCCAAGCCTGTGTCTCAGAGAACCCCAGAGAACCTCTAAGGTATCTCAGAGAACATTAGAGAACCTCCTAGACACTACTGGAAGTCAACAACATAAACCAGAAGTGGCTTCCCAGCCAGAGCCAGAAAGTCTCTGATCAAGCCTGGGGTGGGGTGGTGACGGAAGACTTCACCACGCGCCCCGTGCAGCCTCATCATGCCCCCTGCTTTCAGAATCACTCAATTTCAGAGTGTAATAGAGCAGTGGTCAGGGAACAGGGGTAAATTACCCCAAATGGGGTAAAAATGAAATTCCTGGAGGTAATGGATAGTCGTGCTGCTGAGACACAGCCGGGCATGAATATGAATCTATATGCATGCCCGGCTGTGTCTTGGCAGCGCGACTATCCATTACCCCCGTTCCGGTTCCGTTGCTGGCTGGCTGGCTCCATTTTGTTTTGTTTGTTTTGCTCCGCCCTTTACAACTTCATATTTACATAGTATTAATTAAGCTCATTAATTAATCAAATAAAAAGCAATGGGTTCCAATATGTAATTTTTTTTCTTTTGTTCTGGCGGGGGTGGGGGGTAACGTTGGCATATCTAAATATATTTTGGGGTAAAAGGTAAAAAAGTTCCCTGACCCCCGTAATAGAGGCACCCATAGCAGGCACTACACTGCACTCTATGGGTGCTACACCTCTGTTCCCATCACATCTGGGTGGCCTTCTGAGGATGCTGGGAGGCTGGCATGACCTTTGGGGGTCCCAATGCAGTCTCCAAGTGAGTTACTGCAGCACCATGACCCTGTCCACCTACAGATTTCAATGCCAAGTCTGTGTCTCAGAGAACCTCAGAGAACCTCTAAGGTGCCTCCTAGACATGATTGTATCTGCGGGGTATGCGTGTATCATGGAACTAATCCAGTAGTGCTATCCAGCCGGTATGCTGGGCGGGACTTAGGTTTGATTGGCAGTCCACCCGTTGCATCACACCATGTTCTGCTGCTTTCCTGCACACCCCGGCGGGCGGGAAAGCGGCGGAACGTGGCATGACGCAACGGGCGGACGGCCGATCAAACGTAAGTCCCGCCCAGCGTACCAGCTGGATAGCACTACTGAACCAATCCCCATAGGTACCAACAACCCACTGTATATATTTCTCCAGATCCACAGCAAAATACAATTGGGCCCCATGGAATTGTCAAGCATATCACCTCCCTGGATCGCTTTTATTGGATTGCTTCCTATCATATCCAAATAGAGCACCTCGTTTGAAAGCCTCTCCCTCCCCCACAATGGATGGCTTATTGTCATTTTCAGCACTTATCTCGAGTCAATATGACGTCAAGGGTAGCCGAAACAAGAGCATTATTCAACGTTCAATACGGACGTATATATATAATGCACATTTCAGTATCTTATTTTTTGTGTCTCGGGCCTCCTTAACATAATGCAGCTAAACACAAGATTAACTTGCGGAAAGCTTGTACATGTGTAGGAAGTCGGATCTGATAGCAAGGCATTAAAAGCTATTATGTGTAATTGGCCTGCGATAAGGGTAATGGTGAAAGTACTTCCTCTCTTGCTCATGGGAGTGAAAAGCCCTCGACAATGGGAACTCTTATGTGATTTTGCAGAACCTATCCATGCCATTTGAGACCAAGGACCTTGTTGGATTTTTTCTATTTTGTCACAATGCATGGGCAGAAATTTGCTCAAAGGGTCACCACTGTCTCTATGCAGTTGGATGTGGGAGGGACGAGGATCAAAAGCACATTTTGCAAGGTGATCCGGTCCAAGCTCTGAGGTCCTTTAGTTCTCAATATGACAGTAAAAGGTAAAGGTTTCCCCGCAACTGAATGGTCTAGTCGTGACTGACTGTAGGGGGGTGTCCTCATCTCCGTTTCTAAGCCGAAGAGCCGGCGTTTGTCTGAGGACAGTTTCTGTGGTCATGTGGCCAACATGACCAGTGGCGGATCTAGGGGGTGGCAGGGGGGGCAAGAGCCCTGGGCGCCGTCTAGGGGGGCACCAGTGGCCCCCGCAACATTGTTGACCCTGCCCAGGTCTACCCACGGCCGTTTCTAATGGGTAGACCAGGGGTCCCTCGAGGGGAGCCCAGGTCTACCCGTGGCTGCTTCTAGTAGGTAGACCTGGGCTCCCCTGGGGGCGCACTTCTATTGGGTGCCCCGGGCGCCATTTTGACTTGGTCCGCCCCTGAAAATGACTATACACAAAGGTGCACGGAACGCCATTCCCTTCCCAATGAAGTGGTCCCTATTTATCTACTTGCATTTTGAGGTGCTTTCGAACTGCTAGGTTAGCAGGAGCTGGGACAAGCGACGGGAGGATGGCACCCATCTGTGTGCTGGCCTCTCTGACTCAGAGAGTGGTCCAAATGTGCTTTACGGTGTCTCTTGTGCCGGCCAAACTTTGCTGGCCTTTCTGTGCCGGCCTAACTCCAGGTTAGGATTATGCCCTGATAGTATTTCCTTCCTTAAAGCTCCATAATTGGGGGGGGGGTTGGTGGTGGAGAGAAGTAAGCAAACAAGAAAGATGCTGATGCTTTGAAAGACATGATTAAATTTTAAAAAGTGATTTGTAGCAATAGATTAGCTTTGATCTGATCACCGGAGCCCAAATGACTTGCTTGCTGCACTTCAAATAATAAGCCTGATGTTTCTCTGCCGAGCTGGAAGTTCTCTGGTTTGCAAAGGGGAAGGAAAAACCTTAACTTTTAACATAAAAAGTCCTTTGATTACAAGATCTGCAGTCGCAGGAGTTTTCAATACAATGATGAAAAGGCCTTTCAGATGCCCAACGCGGAGCCTTGCCCAGCATGGCAGGGGGCGACGGGAGGAGATGCTGACAGGACAATCATACTTCGAACCGCCTGTGTGCCTATTTCTGGGTATATTTAAGATGCTGATTCCAAAATTGGCATGAGTTTTGCCCTACCGCATCTAGTTTCGGAGATACAGCCTAGGCTCGTTAGTGAATGGTTCAAGCAGCTTCCTCGTGAGGAAGCTTCACTAATAGGCTTCACTAACAAGGCTGTGCCAGAAGTGGATATGATCAGCAACCCAAATTCATATAGAGCCACCGTAACGTCAAAAAAACTTTTTTTTTAATTCTCAATTTTGCAGGCCTGTGCAAATTGAAACTCCACATTCAGGAGCTGTAGAGCACTCAGTACAAGCACAATCCTAACCTGGAGTTAGGCTGGCACAGTTAGGCCAGCAAAGTTTGGTCAGCACTAGGGCCACCGTAAAATGCGTTTGGACCACTTTCGGAGTCAGGGAGTTATGGCGTACATCTGTGTTTTGGTCTCTCTGACGATGAGAGTGGTCCAAACATACATACTTGACAGTGTCCCTTGTGCTGGCCAAACTGTGCCAGCCTAACTCCAGGTTAGGATTGCGCTCTATCAGTTGATGGGGAGCAAATTGGAAAAGTCATCTTCATGGCTTGCTTGTGGTTTCTCTCGGAAACAACTGGATGAAGGATGCTGGTGTAGGGAGATCTTTCTGATCTCGGGCCGTACTTACGATGTTACAGATTGTGTACAAGGTGCAAACATTGTAAAGATGTCAAACTGTTTTCTGGGTTGCAAATGTCACTTCTGTAGAATGGGTGAAAACAAAGTGCCTTGTGGGATTAATTACTGTTCTTCTGGCTTCATTTCTGAAACTCCTTCTAAGCATCGCAGCCCACACCCCTGCAGCTGTATGCACATGTCCTCCCCCTGGTTTTCAAGCCATGCATTACTTCAGCAAGTCTCATTACTGAAACCCGCAAGGTCATGCTTTTGATGAGCTTGGAAACAGTTAAAAAAAACACTCAGGTTTGGAAACTCTTTAACAGCCTTGGCTCTAGCACATGGTGAGATCACAACAAAAGAATGGTTAATTTCACACTTCAGATAACACCCCCCCTTGCAGAAATCAGTACAACGTGTTAGTACAGAAATTACCAAAGGTCAAAGGCACTAGAGTAAGGGAATCAGTCATTAATCCAGATAATTAGATATTAACATCGAGCTTTCTTAGGGGGGGCAGGGCAGAGGTTGTCGGGAATGAGATGTGGTCTCTGCCGTCTCATTATCTTCCCTGTCAAAAGAGAAGCCACCTTTTGCGCCGGTTGAATTCCTAAAGAGCTGAAGTTGCACCTGCAAATTGTAGTGTGGGCCCATTTGCAACCTTTCAAGAACTGTCCAGATGATTAGACTTCATGAAGGCAAAGCTTCTGACTGGAAAACCCACCAATCCACCCTCTGTAAAATATGGCAATATTTCTCCCTAAATCACCTTCGCTCAGAATATAGTAATTGTCCACAGAGATAGATGGCAGGTGTCCTGTCTGCTGAAGCAATCTGGATGAAAATGAATCTCTCTCTCTCTCTCTCTTATACAGACAGGACAAAGTTCGATCAGACGAGCTTTCTGAAATATGAGACCTTCCAGGGCTTTCTGAAATGGAGTTTCCACTTAACACATACTTGAGATTCATGGGATTAGAGCTGTCCTTGATTCGAAAGGAGGTTGAACAAAAGGCACCCAGGTTGCCCATCAATAAATGGCTGTTAGGCTTCAGAAATTTTTTTTTTTTAGGAAAAATATTCCTTTAAATTTTTTTCCGATTTGTTGGGTGACCTGTACTGTTCTATATTAAAATGAATGAATGAATGAATGAATGAATGAAACCTAGTGATGCCACTGTATTTAGAGTCGTGCTTATGATATTGTCATCTATTCTGTACGGTTTGGTATGGGAAAATGATGAAAATATTGGTGTGCTTCCCATCTCACCATGGCTGTAGTTTGTGTGTGTGTGTGTGCGTGCGTGCGTGCGTGTGTGTGTGCGTGTGTGTGTGTGTGTGAGAGAGAGAGAGAGCATCATCTGCTTAATGACACCATTTCCTGCTTGTCTATGTCACTTCAGCCATGAAGGGTATTCGGCCCACTGTACAAATTGTGTTTGACACCCAGCTCACAACAGTGCAGTTAGCGAAAAAAGACCCCTCAAATCTGTATAATTGCAACAAAAGCTCTTTCAACTGTTTTTGACAGTATTAAGTGTGCGTATTGGCAGGAAATAAACTTTACCAACTTCTGACTACCAGAAGTGGGTCATTTCCAAGATGGCAGCCTCAAAATGGGTCGAAATCATGCAAAAGTGCCATTCCCAAGCTCAGAAACAGTCTATCCGCAGGTCTGACAGCTGTTTTTGTCAGAGCTAGGTGTGCTGAGTGACAGGGAAAAAACTTTACCAACTTCTGACTACCAGAAGTTGTCAGAAGTTGGTAGTCAGAAGTTGGTAAAGAAGTTGATATGCTAACTGCGCTGGACTTATTCCCTACAGCAGGATCTAACCCTTTGAAGAAACAAGTGTTGTTTTCATCCTTGCCTCTCGTTAGGACATGGTGTGCTGAATCATGACCACAGTCACAGTTTTACAACCCTGTGTGTACATAGGGCCGGCTTCTAAGTCATGTGGGCCCACCAAAAAGAGACCTCCCCCCCCCAATGGGGAGCTCACTACTTGTGTGGCTTTGATCTATAACCAGCCTTCCTTGTTGGTCCATCAAGGACTGGGAGAGAAGCCAGGAAGTCAGACTCGGAATCACACAGGGGTCCTTGTCCCTGAGCCATCCCTAGTTTTGCTTTTCAGGAACGCCTTGTTCATAGTGGTGTCAGTTGCGTTGTCATTCTTAAGGAAATAAGAAGAGCCCTGTTGGACCAGGCCAAGGGCCCATCTAGTCCAGCTTCCTGTATCTCACAGCGGCCCACTAGGTGCCTCAGGGAGCACACAAGACAACTAGATACCTGCATTCTGTTGTCATTCTGGCAGTCTGAGGTAAATTTCTGAGGTAAAATTCTGAGGTAAATATGATGTAAATAAAACAGAATTTGCTATCCTAGGAACATAAGAAGAGCCCTGTTGGATCAGGCCAAGGGCCCATCTAGTCCAGCTTCCTGTATCTCACAGTGGCCCACCAGGTGCCTCAGGGAGCCCAGTAGACAACAAGATGCTTGCATCTATTATTATTATTAATAATCATATATTATTATTTGCCTGTAAACCGCTTTGTGAACTTTGTGTTGAAAAGCGGTATATAAATACTAGTGATTGATTGATTGATTGATTGATTGATCTGTTGCCACTCCCTTGCACCTGGCTAATGTAAGAAGCACCAACTACTAATATAAGGAGGTTGCACCACCCATCATGGCCTATAGCCCACAATGGACTTTTCCTCCAGAAATCTGTCCAATCCCCTTTTCAAGGCATCTAGGCCAGATGCCATCATCATCTCCTGTGGCAAGGCGTTCCATATCTTAATCCCCCGCTGAGTAAAAAAGTATTTCCTTTAATCTGTTTTAACTCTCCCAACACTCAGTTTCAGTGGATGCCCTCTGGTTCTGGTATTGTGAGAGAAGGAAACAAACATCCCTCGATCGACTCTATCCCTCCCATGCATAATTCTTCAAGGCTTAACTATGTTGGCCTAACTCCAGGTTAGGATTGCGCCCTGAGATTGGCTGTTCAGAGCCAGAGAAATGGATATAGACATGGAATCTCTTTGGCGGGTTGCATGTAACCTTAGCCCAGTTAATCATGGCATTTACACATTTGGAAGACTGTGATAAATCACAATTTTCCATCCTCAGGCTACGTATTTCCCAAACAATCTGTGATTATGCTCACTGTACGACAAAACTGTGAGGCGGATGATCTCTCTCTCTCTCTCTCTCTCTCTCTCTCTCTCTCTCTCTCTCTCTTTCCCACTGTGGGTTCTGAACTGGTGGTTGGAGGACCCATGGAGAAACTTCGGACATCTTCTTTATTCGTGTCAGAAGCACCTACATTCATCTAATTTTATACCCACATCAAAATATATTTTTAGAATAAAATACAAGGTTAAAACTAGATATCATGTGCCCAATACTGGGCCACTTCAACAGCGTTCTCCCTTGCCAAGATCTTCCATTGTGCATGTAGAGGGGCACTGTGTGCCCTGTAGCATATGTGAGATGGCTTGTTCTTCTCCACATTCACACAGCATGTCTTTTATGGGGAAACCCCATTTCCTCAGATTGTCCTTAGATCTTCCAACCCCAGCATGCAGTCGATTTAAGGATTTCCATACAGGCCACGGTTGTTCATTATTGTTCTTGGCCTGGTGGCGGGCATATATATGTTGGTGCCCATTCACTCGGCAGCTCCTTGCTCGCTTTCCATAGTTCCAAAGCAGTCTGTGGCGACTGGTTATTGGGGGGGGGGTGCGCAGTCCTAAGGAAGCTATTCCGCGATCTCAGTCTTGACGGTGGGAGTTGATGGCCATACAGTGGGTGTGTTTCTAGGGATGTCACTTTAACCCACTCCTTCTGTGCTGCACTCTCCCGACAAAATTTGGGAGGGGGAAGTCCAGCTAGGTAATGCACAGTGATGTCATGCAGGGGGTACGCGGGGGTACCCAAGTACCGGTTTCTAGGATTACAGCTGGCCCCGCCCATTCGCCCGCCCACTCATTGACTCCGCCCTCTGCAATGTTTGAATTTCCTGCATGTTTGAGTTGCCTGCATGTTCTCAGAGCCAGACAGGCAGGCAGGCAGCGAGTGGAGCCTTTCCTTTCCTTGCCACTGAAAAATGAGTTGCTCTGGGGTTTTAACATGATGCCAGGCCTCCTTAACCTGTTCTGGGGGTGCTGTGGAATACTGTTGCAACTGTTGGGTCAGTTTAAAATAATCTGAGGCCTCAAAAAGGGCTTTTTTCATGTCCCTTCCTGCCACGACATCACTTCTGGCTTATGACGTCACTTCCGGTGGGCGGGTCCCGACACGTGCCAATCAAAAGTAAGTACCTGTTCTTAAATCATTTAGATGATACCACTGGTAATGCACCTTTTGTATTGGAGTTGGTTTTAGGCAATATGTGACCAGTCTTGCTGTTTCATTTAGTGCCACATCCACCTGTTTAGTGCGATTACATCTATTCCAGACAAAGCTGGCATATTCTCCAACCGAGTGGCATAGTACTTTGGACATGAGGAGAAGGGATACTTGGACGGCAGCAATCGCACCACCATGAAATTGAGAGCAAGCAAGATTGGAACAAAATACTATGTAAAAGTATTGAATTAAAAACAACATCACTTGAAAATTCGAACTGTTAATGCTCACAAGAGTAAGGTCTGCGGCTTCCAAAATGGCTGCTCCGATCATTCCATGACCCACCTGACATCAGGTGGGTTCCAACCTGACACCCACCAAATGGGTTCCAACCAACAGTTTGAGAAATGCTGGTTTAAGGCAATGTGCCAATCCCCTGTTCCCTAGAGAAGTCTAAGATGCCTGGGATTTCCTTCTCACTGAGCCGAGAAGACATTCCTTCCCAGACAGTCATCATCCCTACAAGTTTAACCATTTTAAAAATGCTGTTGGAAGTTGGCAGCAGGGAAAGATTCCGGAGTGTTCTATATTTCCCTTTTGCCCTGGACCAATTGAGTGAATGGCAGCACAGTTTATTAGGTTTTCCACATTGGCTCAGAAGAGCTGGTCCATAGCAATTTAAATCTCTGGCAAACAGCCTGCAAGAGCTTCAGATTTTCCAGTTCATGGGAGAGAATGCGTTACAAAAATGGGCATTCTTGTGTATTTCTTTAGAGTCTTCCTACCCTCTCTAGGAAGCTTGGCGCAAGCTTTGCCACATGTTTGGAAGCCAAAGGCCAAGACTCTTAAAACAGCATGGAGACAAGATGTCAACTATCACCAAGAAGCTGTTGAGAGGGAAATATGAACTGAAGCTAGAACCATCCCTCCTTGCCTGGCCAGTCTTTTGTGCACAAGAGGTCTTCGGTATACAGTGTACTCCCTGTCACCACAAATGCCATGGATACCAGGAGAAAGCCAATTTTGGCTTGCTTGTCAAAGAGGAAGAGGCTTTCTGAGGTGTTCAAGAGGCCTTCTGAGGTCCAAAAAGGCCTCAGGAAGTCAGCCAGAGGCCTCAGAAAGCCACTTCCTGTTTGCTTGTCAAACTGGAAGCGGTAGCCATCTTGGAAGAGCCTCTTGGACGCCCACCTGCAGCCAGGCACCTGGGGCCACCCTCTTTGTACGCCCCTGGTGTCAATGAGACAACCGAAAGAAGCCTCCAGAGGGTGCACAAGTATCTCCAGCCTTAATGTTCTGCCAATGATGTGCTGGAGATTGCGGTTCTACCGATGTTGCTCTAACGCATCATTGGGAGAAAATGGGGTCAGCGAATAAATCTCAAAGCTTATCCATTCAAAGGAAAGCCCTGAAAAGCAGGAGACATACTAAGGCCCTGCGCTAGTTTTCTGGTGTGTGTGTGTGTGTGTGTGTGTGTGTGTGTGTGTGTGTGTGTG
>JAJKFI010000053.1:5612497-5626053 GCA_029204185.1 Lerista edwardsae | reverse complement strand
TAATAATAATAATAATAATAATAATAATAATAATAATAATAATAATACTCCATAACCGTCATTGAAAAGAGAAAAGTGTAGATTATAGGAAATACTTTTTTACCCAGCGGGTCATTAATCTGTGGAACTCCTTGCCTCAGGAGGTGGTGATGGCATCTGGCCAAGATGCTCTTAAAAGGGGACTGAACAGATTTGTGGAGGAAAAGTCCGTCGCAGGCTACAGGCCATGATGGTTAGTGCAACCTCCTTCCTTGAGAGATAGGCTACCTCGGAGCGCCGGAGTGCAGGGGAGTGGCAATGAGATGCACACATCTAGTTGTCTTGTGTATCCCCTGAGGCATCTGGTGGGCCGCTGTGAGATGCAGGAAGCTGGACTAGATAGGCCTTTGGCCTGATCCAGCTGGGCTCTTCTTCTGTTCTTCTGATTGATGTTGCAGTTCCAGGAGATGCCAGACTCCAGGACCAAGAGCAAAAGAAGATGACCAAATTGAGACACCTGGCAATTGAAACCACCAGGCGTGGATGAAGCATATCTCAGTGGTTCCCATCGTCACCGGGGCACTGGGAACGATATTGAGAAATTTTTCAAGCTGTATGGAGAAACTGCAGCTCCCTGCTGTAACACCCCTGTCACTGCGAAAGACGGCACTGCTTGGAACATAATGTGAGAGTTCTTGACTTCATGTCATGGGAGAAAAGGTCCCTTACTTAAACAGTCCTCGATCCACCCTGTTGGATCTGCAGCCATTCTGGCAATGGAGACCAAACAGCCTGTTTTTTCCATTCGACGAAAGGTTTTAAAAGTCGTGCCCAAGCATGATTTTGTAACTTCGTGTTTTTTTTAACACGAAGTTTCCCAGAGCTGAAACTCATGCATGGCTCTAGACTGTGGCAGGCTATGAGCTGTACATCAGAGGAGCACCAAATACAAAGGCTGAGTTTTGATCGGTTCAATGCAGCATGAGGCTCTCCGTGTTTACTCGGGAGTAAGGATCATTAGTTGACATTGCCAAGTAACTGTATTTAAGACGGTGACCCCAGCAAGCCAGAAAGCAAAGAACTCACCTTGAATTGCAATTTCTAATTAGACTGAGAGATGGTTCAGTTTAGCTGGTGGAACTGAAAGTGAAGGGCACAGTTCTTTGGGTGTTTTGACAAAACAGGGAAGGAAAAAGAAAACTTCGACGGTTGATACTTCCTTCTCTTTATGAGTCCTTGCTGAGGAAATTGTGAGGAAAACATTGCACTTCACTGAGTAGCTCAAAAGCGAACAGAGGTTTTATCAGATGCAGATTTTGCCAGATTGGATTGAAGGAAGTTGAATAATCCACAAAGGTTGAATAATCCACAAAGATGTTTGTGACTGGTTGATAGCCAAAGGCATGGCGGTCCTAGCCAACTCAATTATCCCTTGTCAATTGTAACTAATTGAAGTAGCTTAGGAATTTAAGGCATAATTTTTTAAGATACTACAGAAAAGAACTGAAGTGTATTACTCCAGAATCTTTCAGATAATCAGATAATTCTCCATCCTGGAGAACTAGCAGAGGACTGCTTTGCCATCAATGACATTCCAGACTTGGTGGACAGAGTAAGGGAAATATTTCCTTCTGAGTATACGAAGTGCTTTACAATTTTTCACATATCCTCCTGACAACCCGGCATTGTAATCTGATTAGCCTAAGAATCCTTGCGTCCAAATGAAATTGACCAGAGAATCTTTTTTCCGGCAATGTTATCTCCCCCTTCCCCATTTCCTTAAACATGATATTTGAACTAGTTCCCAAAAGCATTGAGAATATAGTTTTCTTGACCGTCAAAGGGCTCACCTGTTCTTTTCGGTCCACATTGGGAAAAAGACGTCTATTGGTGGCTTGTTCGTTAAAAAAGAGAGAGAGACGAAGTCCCAGCAACTGATAATCAATCAATCGATTGATTGATTGATTGATTGATTGATAGATCGATAGATCGATCCATCGATCCATCCATCCATCCATCCATCCATCCATCCATCATATGTATATACCGCTTTTCAGCACAAAGTTCACAAAGCGGTTTACGGACAAATAATAATAATCACATTGAATGGCAACATTTCACAAACCAACAAACCAACAAGAAAAAGGACTTGGGAAAAGTTCCACGTACCTATACGCTGGCCGGGTGATTTTTTTCTCTTCGTCCGAGCTGCAGGTGGGGTAGTCATCGCCATCGTAATTAAAACAGTTGTAGGGGTACTGGGTGTTATCAAACATTTTCATGACCCTCGTTCAGCTCCTGTGATGTGGGAGAGAGCAAAGGCTGGAGTGATGTTTCCTAATGATTTACTCTATACCTCCCCCCTCTTTCGTTCCACCCTCCCTCCTTCTCCCCCCCTCTCTCACACACACACTCACACACACACACACTCCCGCCACAACCCCAGTCTCTCCAAATCTTCTTGGTGGGCTGTTTCTTTCCATCCCTCTGCTTAGGTTGCAGGAAGGAAAAAAAAGCTCTCCACTCACTGATGAGAATGTGGCAAAGGGTGACTCTTTGAACTTGACTGTGTACAGCCAGTAGCAAGCCAGCCAGGCTCTCTGGGTGGTCTCCAATGCGCTCCCCAAGCCTTGCCATCGACATCCACAACGTGACAAGCGCAGAGAACACAAGGTTAATCGGGCTCCGAGGTTGTTTTTGTGCAAATGAAACTCGGAAGACCAGGGTTCCTCCTCCTTCCTCCTCCTCCTCCTCCTCCTCCTCCTTTGAGGAGTAAGGAGGCTGGGAACAGTTCTTGCAATTCACTTGTTTCAGTCTTGAACATCCCATGCGCCGGCGCGCAGTAAACAAACCGCTTTGAGACAATCAAGTTTGCGCAGACCCTCCTGAATTTGTTTTCCTCCAGAATGGACGTGAATTATTTTTTCCACGTCTGGAGGAAAACTTGCATGCAAGGAAGGCAGAACAGAGCGATTCAAGGGGACGACTGTCAAGAGGGAAGTCAAAGGAAAATAGCTGGGGGCAGGAAGTGCTGCTTGTGTGGGCTTTGATCTAACGGATGAATTAGACTAATAACTGCTGTGCATTGCCATCCAATCCTGTAACAATTTGATCGTCGCCGTTGGTCGGCATTTCCCTCCTACCTTTCTCCACTGCTTTGGAGTGATTTCCAAGACATGATGTCAAGCACAGGAAGATCATTCAACGGTCCCATTATGGGGAAGGAGGGGGGTTACCCAAAAAGAAAGGTGTGTGCCACACGATAATTAAACCATTTGAAGACAGCCGTTTCCCCAAAGATGTAGCTCCGGGAGGAACACATCACAAATGGGTGGGGTGCATTTTTTTTGCTTCTTTCCACAAAAGAAATTGGCGTTTGGTTGGGAACGGAAGTGTAAAAACTGGATCATCTCCCATGTATGTAGAATCGGACCTTGGTATCTATGGGGGAGCCATTCCTGGACCACTTGCAGATGCAGAAAACCGCAGATCTTGAAAACCGCGGATATTGAAAACCACAGATATGGAAAACTGCGGATATGGAAAACCGCGGATATTAAAACCGCGGATATTGAAAACTGAAGATATTGAAAACCACGGATATTGAAAACCACGGATATTGAAAACTGTGGATATTAAAAATCGTGGATATTGAAAACTGTAGGTATTGAAAACCATGGATATTAAAAACTACGGATATTACAAACCGCGGATATTGAAAACCGTGGATATTGAAAACCACGGATATTGAAAACGGCAGATATTACAAACTGCAGATATTGAAAACCATGGATATTAAAAACTGCAGACATTAAAAATCACGGATATTAAAATCCTCAGACTGTCCCTCATAGGACCTCGCAGAGCTTCCAGTGCAAACAGGGGTGATGGAAAGATCAGATACCTAATTGCCTCAAGCTCTGAGGCTGCTCAAAAATCAGACAGCTGCTCACTGCCTTGCAAAGAGCTGAGCTCCTGCAGTTTGCAAGGAACTGTGGCTTCTGCAGTTTGCAAGCGTGTGCCAAAGAAAAAAGAAGTGTCAAGAGGGGAAGATAAATGTTTGAGGGTGCAATCCTAACCTGGAGTTAGGCCGGCACAGTTAGGCCAGCAAAGTTTGGCCAGCACAAGGGCCATCGTAAAGCATATTTGGACCACACTCAGAAAGGCCAAAACAGAGGTGCGCCATCCTCTTTGACTGCAAAAGTGGTCCAAACGTGCTTTACACTGGCCCTTGTGCTGGACAAACTTTGCTGGCCTAACTGTGCCGGCCTAACTCCAGGTTAGGATTGCGCCCTGGGAATAACCCCAGATCACTTGGCATAAACACACAATGCTACCTGCTTCTGATTCCTTCAAGGAGCCAATCAACACAGCCACAGAATCTGGTCTGTGACAGGCTTGGAAATCTAAAAGGCTGGAACCATTTTTTTTACATGGCATTTTAAGGCCTCCTGTGCTCCATTTCATCCCTTGGCTGAATATTTATGGCCTGGGAATAAATCCTCCCCCCCCCCCAAAAAAAAAATTGCAGTGGACTGGGAAGAATCTCTGGCTTTGCAATGGCAACATTAGCAGGTGTCACAATTATTGTGGAGAAGTCAACTCAGCCATGGTTTTGATGATCATAATTAGACGACAGCTATGGTAATTCATCATTGAAACGATCATAAAATGATCATTTTACTGCACTGTTTTTTCTTCTTCTTTCTTTCTTAGGCTGCGTATTTCCAGAATTCAAAGCCGTAAACTATTTGTTTTGGGAGATTAAGCAAATGATTAAAATGTCATGCAAGATTTTTTGTTTAAGCCTTCCCCCCCCCTTCCAAACCTCAAACCCAATCAAAATAAAGCCTTCATCTAAATAAAGGATTGGGAATATTTTATCGTCATGACACTGATTGAAAGCATTTTATACCGGCGGTCAAGCCTATTCCCCAGTTCAGAAGGTTACATTGGAGAGCTTTTCTTTCTGTTTCTGTTTTTGCAAACTATCCCATAATTGTTAATAAACAGAGGAAAAATTATGTTTGCTTTTCTACTTTTCTACCCCATCCAAGGGCGAAGAGCAAATGTGAAATGTGCTGAGTGGCGAGTGTGTTTTAAATGTGGCAAGCATCGCCAAGATTTGAAGCACAAGCATTCTGCTTATTTTCTAGAAACACAAACACCCAAAAAATCACCCAAGACATTTCGACAAACTTAGCATTGTTTTCCCTATGTGAGGAGGACCCCCTAGAAGGGGTAGGTTTAGAAAGTGGGAGTAGGGATATAGATTTGGTGTGCACCTTTTCTTTACTAAGTGTGTAGGTCATCTGCAGAACTCCTTGCCACAGGATATTGTGATGGTGTCTGGCCTGAATGCCTTTAAAAAAGGTGACACTTGCACCAAAAAGGTGTTTTTAGATAACACTGGCCAAATCACAACCCAAGCCCTCACACCCTTTGAGATCCTTCAGAGACTGCTCCCCATGGTTCTTCCATTGGTTTCTCATGTCACAGCCAGGTGTTGCTATTTAAAGATCTGTTTGGGTAAACCCTAAGGTTGATCTTCTGTCTGGAGACAGCAAATGTGCTCAGCGAACTCGTTCCAGATGTCGACTGCCCCCTGTTTGTGGCCAAGGTAACGTTGCACAATTAAGGCGCGCTTCTAATTCCACCGCCGAGACGAACGAGGAAATGAAAGGCAGCTACAAAAGGACACACCCATTCTCGCTGGCCAGGGAATGGAGGGCAAGATGTTGTCATACCTTTTGCCCAGCCGTTTGGAACACGTCAAATGCCACCTTATAATGAGTCAGACCTCGGGTTCTCAAATGTTTTAGCACTGGGACCCGCTTTTTAGAGAAACCTATGGCCAGACATGTCATGTAGTGGGTACGCGGGGGTACATGAGTACCCGTTCCTAGGATTAGGGCTGGCCCTGCCCACTCGTCGACTCCATCGGTGCTCCGCTCCGCCCCCTGCAACGTTTGAATTGCCTGCACGTCCTCAGAGCCAGGTAGGCAGGCAGGCAGGCAGGCAGGCAGGCAGCAGAGCGAGGGAGACCGACGGCGGCAGTAGCGTGAGCAGGTAGGCTGCCTGGGGCTCCCTCCTGAGGAGGCATGGTGGTTCCTGGGGGGGGGAATCGGTAGCCCGTGTGGCGGCCCCGGAGAAGGCCCGGGACTCCCCGGCCTTCTCCTGGGCCGCCACATGGCCTACCGAGGAGGCGCGGCGGTTCCTGGGGGCGGTTCCTGGGTTCTGGCTATGACCTCACTTCCGGTGGGCGGGCCCCGACACAAGTGCCAATCAAAAGTGAGTACCTGTTGCTAAATCACTTAGATGCGATTACTGCCTATGGCCCCAAATCCAAGAAAATGAAATTGCCTCTGTCGTGTCAAAATTGCAGTGTGTGATGATACTTCTGCTGTGACATCACTTGCAGGGCATCGTTTTGCCCCTGGCAGCGGGCGGCACTTGCATTAGCTATGCCAGAACCCAGCCTTGGTGGCGCGAATGGCGGAGATGCTCAACTGCATTTCTTCAATGCCGTCTCCCTCCCTCTCTCTCTCTCTCTCTCTCTCTCTCTCTCTCTCTCTCTCTCTGGCCAACCAGCTCCCCGCCTCCTAAATTAGCGTCGCCACTTGCGGTCGTGAATCCATCATCCTTCACATCAAAGTGACTTGCGGCTGATAACCCTTTTGCGCACATTGCTCTCGGCCGCTGCCTTTGATAGCTCTTAGGAGCAAAATGGGAAAAAAAAGTAAATCAAGCCACTACCCTTTTTCGTGCGATCCTCCTGCAACATGGTATGAGAAGACAAGAAATAGTTATGTCAGTGTTATTCAAACTGCGAGTCGGGATCGACTTAGTGGGTCTCGACGTGAGGTCAGGTGGGTCACGGAAAGCTGGGAGCAGCCATCTTGGAAGCCACAGACCTTATCCTAGAGATATTCTTGTTGTGTTAATAGTTTGAATTTTCAAGGGAAGGTTTTTTAAAACGTTGTTTGTATTTTAATGCATTTACAAGATATTTTGTCCTCGTGCTTTCGGTCAGGGATGTTTCCTGGTTGTGCAATTGCTGCAGTCCAAGAATGCCAGTTTGCATTCCAAGAGTGTCATTTTATTATGTCACACTGACGGGACTTCCTGCTTGATGATGTCATTCCTGGCACGTTTGGACCACTCTCGGAGTCCGAGAGGCCAGCACACAGACGGGCGCCATCCTCCCTGACTCTGAGAGTGGTCCAAACGCCACTCCCTTGTATCTGGCATTCTGAGGTAAATTTCTGAGGTAAAATTCTGATGTAAATATGAGGTAAACAAAGCAAAGTCTGGCCAGCACAAGGGACACTGTCAAGTATGTTTGGACCACTCTCGGAGTCGGAGAGGCCAGCACACAGACGTGCGCCATCCTCCCTGACTCCGAGAGTGGTCCAAACGCACTTTATGGTATCCCTTGTGCCAGCCAAACTTTGCTGGCCTAACTGTGCCAGCCAAACTCCAGGTTAGGATTGCTCTCATAAAATGACTATGACCTGCACAGGGGTCTCTACGATCCCATGTTTAAGAACTTTTGTCTGTCAACAATTATGTACCTCCCAGTTTGTTACAGGGGAGCTGAGGAAATGCCCAGTTAATCAGGAAATGAACCGTATCTCCTCCTCAAATGCCCCAGAACTCAAAGGAGGAGGAGGAGGAGGACGAGAGAGAGAGAGAGAGAGAGAGAGAGAGAGAGAGAGAGAGAGAGAGAGAGAGAGAGTACAATCCTAACCCAGAGTTAGGCTGACACAGTTAGGCCAGCACAAGGGTCACCATAAAGTATGTTTGGATCCCTCTCGGAGTCAGAGAAGCCAGCACACAGATGTGCGCCATCCTCCCTGACTCTGAGAGTGGTCCAATCGCGCTTTACGGTGTCCCTTGTGCCGGCCAAACTGTGTTGGCCTAACTGTGCTGGCCTAACTCCAGGTTAGGATTGCGCCCTTACTCATTCAACGGTGAGTCCCATTGATAAAGCCAGCCAGTCAGGTTCTCCTGTTCTCCTCTAGATGGCGCCATGTGATCAGAAGAAGAGCTTGCCAAAACCTGAAATTGATATGGTCGGGTAGAGCTCTGTATCTTTTAGTTTTACAATGTCTATCCTACCCTTCCATTCCTGCGGGGGGGAGGGGGCACCAGGTGTAAGAAGCTTCTGTGAAGTTGGGAATGTGAATACACACACGCGCGCGCGCACACACACACACACACACACACACACAGAGCGTGCAATCCTAACCTGGATTTAGGCCAGCACAGTTAGGCCAGCACAGTTTGGCCGGCACAAGGGACACCGTCAAGTATGTTTGGACCAGTCTCAGAGAGGCCAGCACACAGACGTGCGCCATCCTCCCTGACTCCAAGAGAGGTCCAAACGCGCTTTACGGTGCCCCTTGTGCCGGCCAAATTTTGAAAACTGTGCCGGCCTAAATCCAGGTTAGGATTGCGCCTGGAATATTTTAACCATTTCTGCACAGGCATTTCTGGGCTCCCCAGTTTTCCTGTAATTGTTTCCCTGGGATTGCCTGACATGGTTTCTTTTCCAACTTTTTAAACTAACTTTTCTAACTCTGTCCCAGCCCTTCACCCAAATCAGCCTCTTGTGAGTTGTGTGGCTGCAGTTCAATGCTTGGGATAAAAAATAATAAGGTTGATTGCTAGCAGGCGCTAGAACACAGCTTAAGATGCGTTGAAATAAGGATTCCATATAGTCGGCTAGAAACGAGGCCAAGAAAGATTATTACATTTAGGCTACTATTTATCCACACCTTCCTGAGAGTATGTCTCAACCCACACAATAGGACTTACTTCTGAGTAGACATGCATAAGATTGTGACCTTGGTGTCTTTTAAAAATGGGAATGCTTGACTGGCACGTCACTAAGGGCACTTTTCCAGGACCCCAAAACTTTCCTCTCAATTTTCCTCAGCTGCGATATTAGAATAATAATGAAGTAAAAAAATTAAAAAATTAATTTCTTATTTTTAAAATTAAATAGTATTTCTTGTTCTCACTCTCTCCCCCAACACTTAGAGAGCGTGAGAACAGGAAATATTTTTTTACCCAGCAGGTAATTAATCTGTGGAACTCCTTGCCACAGGAAGTGGTGATGGTATCTGGCCTAGATGCCTTTAAAAGGGAGCGGCACAGATTTTTGGAGGAAAACTCCATTGCAGGCTACAGGCCATGATGGTTAGTGCAACCTCCTTATTTTAGAGGTGGGCTGCCTCAGAATGCCAGATGCAGGGTAGTGGCAACAAGATGCAGGTATCTAGTTGCCTTGTGTGCTCCCTGAAGCATCTGGTGGGTCACTGTGAGATACAGGAAGCTGGACTACATGGGCCTTTGGCCTGATCCAGCTGGGCTCTTCTTATGTTCTTAGGATAACAAATTCTGTTTTATTAATCTCATATTTACCTCAGAAATTTACCTCAGAATGCCAGGTGCAAGGGAGTGGCAACAGGATTCCGGGATCTTGTTGTCTCGTGTGCTCCCTGAGGCACTTGGTGGGCCACTGTGAGATTCAGGAAGCTGGACTAGATGGCCCTTTGGCCTGATCCAGTGGGGCTCTTCTGATGTTCTTAATCCTTATTTCTCTCACAGGGCTGTTGCAAAGACCCTATCGAGATAGCACATGCGCCACCCTTTCTGCACCCTGACAGCAATTACTATAGCTCTACCTTCTGGACAAAGAAGACCTTATCTTGCATTTTCCCGACAGAAGTGTAGAAGTGTGGACTCAGCAGCTCTAGACGATAATTACATCCAAGCAGGCCTTTGCACCCATCTCAAGCCAAATCTCCAGCTGGGCTGGTCCTGGCTATGAAAGCACAAAAGCATGCCACACGAGCATATTTTTCAGGAGCATTTGCGGGAAAGGAGAAGCCCAGCGCCCACCTGTGGGATTTCTGCCTTTTTTGGCAGGGGAGGGGGATAGACGGCAAGATGCAGTCTGATGGCCTTAAAACCGTATTATCAGAACACAAGATGCTACTTTAAAAAATGTATAAGCGCCGAGCTTTCAGCGCCACATGCCTTCATTCATAATTCACCAGGGCTCATTTTGAAAGAAGATTCAGGCAGCGCATTTTTCCCCCCTGTTCAAGGTAAATGCATTTTAAAGCCATTCTTCAGCTGGCCATGAATAGATCATGATTGCAAGCGAACCAAATGTGGAGACCAGCATCGGCGTGGAGACTGTGGGCACCGTCCTCACCTGGAGTTAGGCCGGCACGGTTAGGCCAGCAAAGTTTGGCTGGCACAAGGGACACCGTAAAGCATGTTTGGACCACTCTCGGAGTCAGGGAGGATGACGCACGTCTTGTGCTGGCCTCTTTGACTCAAACACTGGTCCAAAGATATTTTATGGCAGTGTTATTCAAACTGTGGGTTGGGACCAGAGGCGTCATTCAGGCAGAACGGCCCGGTACTCCGTTCCGCTAGTTCCGCGGAGCTCGTCCGTCCTGCTGCTGGGCCCGCCCTCCCTCCCTTGCGTCCGGAATCGCTCTAAAATGGAGCGATTCCGGCGCAGTGAGGCTTGGGGGGCGTGGCAGCCCTTCGCCATAGGGGCAGAGGGCTGTCAATCATCCGAGCGTTCCGGTAGTTGGCGTGCTCGGATGACATCACTGGTTGGGACCCACTTGGTGGGTCACATCCTGATGTCAGGTGGGTCATGGAAAGCTGGGAGCAGCCATCTTGGAAACTGCAGACCTTACTCTGGAGATATTCCTTTTGGGAGTGTTCACAGTTTGAATTTTCAAGTGAGGTTTTTTTTTTTTTTAGTTGTTTTTAGTTCAGTGCTTCATCATATTTTGTCCTCATCCTGCTTTCTGTCAGGGATGTTTCCTGGTTGTGCAATTGCTGCAGTCCAGGAATGCCAGTTTGCACTTCAGTGGTGTCATTTTATTATGTTACCACGACAGCACTTCCTACTTGATGATGTCACTTCCTGCCACAACATCACTCCAGGTGAATGACATCACTTCTGCTGGGTCCTGACAGGAGTGCCATTCTGAAAAGTGGGACATGTTCTAAAAAGTTTGCCTACCACTGCTTTACAGTGTCCCTTTTGCCGGCCAAACTTTGCCGGCCTAACTCCAGATTAGGATTGCTCCCCAAGTTCCTTTCTAAGACGTCGGGGAGGCCTTCCCAGACCACTTCCACGACACCCTGGGAGGTGTGTTAACAGAGGGCCTCCCTACCCAGAATCCTTTGCAAGCATGTATGGTTTCTCTGTCAGGCAACACAGGGCCTCCTACCCAGAATCCTTTGCAGGAGGAGCAGCTTAGAAGGCACATTGCTGCTCCTGCAGTACTTACAGTTTCCCCCTTCTAGCTATGTTACTGCACCAAATAACAAGCCCATAACTGGCAATGGACATAGCCTGGCGGTGAACGCAGACTAGATGTACACACGCACATCCCTCTCCCAGCCCCACAAGCGCAGGGTCCATAGAGCTGCTGAGAAACCGCCGCATCAGCTTGCAGACTCATGAAATCTTTCACGCCAATTTAGGAAGCTTGGATTTCAAGCCTTGGTGTTTTTTTGTTTTTTGTTTACCACTGCACTTTGGGCAGCCGAGAAGGGAGAGAGGGGGCAGGGAAATTGTTGACTCCGGAAGAGTCTCATTGATTCAGGCTCTGTTTCTATCAAACAGAAACAGTGAGCGGTGCAACCATTCATCAAGCGAGCCGCTGGAGATAACAGCGCATTCAGATCAGCTGGACTCCCTGAAGTTGCGTTCCCCAACTTCTCCCCCCCCCCCCGCCGTCTCTAAATATATAATTAGGCTTTCTGCGTTATTAGTCCCATAAAACTCAAAGATGCATGGCTGCTGTGGTATTGTCTCACTACAAGCTGAGATCACAAATGGGCTGGGATTCCAAACAGGGCCGGCCCATAGGTGCGGCCAACTGAGGCAGCTACCTCAGGTCCCTGAGGCGTCTGGTGGGCCACTGTGAGACACAGGAAACTGGACTAGGTGGAGCTTTGGCCTGATCCAGCAGGGTTCATCTTCTTAAGGGTTCACCCAGACTGACTTGCAAGTCATTGTCGCTCCCTCCCCACAGACAGGATAGCAAATTCTCTTTTATTTACCTCATATTTAACTCAGAATTTTACCTCTGATATTTTACCTCAGAACGCCAGCTACAAGGGAGTGGCAAGAGAATGCAGGCCTCTTGTTGTCTCATGTGCTCCCTGAGGCATATGGGGGCCACTGTGAGATACAGGAAGCTGGACTAGATGGGCCCTTGGCCTGATCCTTCTTGGCCTGATCCTTCTTCTGTTCTTAAGGTGCAGATTGAGTTACTATAGCTCCCTCCTCACATACAGGACAGCAAATTCTGTTTAATTTACCTCATACTTACCTCAGAATTTTACCTCAAAATGCCAGATGCAGGGGAGTGGCAATGAGATGCAAGTGTCTACCTCAGAATTTTACCTCAGAATGCCAGGTGCAAAATGAGTGGCCACAGGATGCAGGCCTCTTGTTGTCTCGTGTGCTCCCTGAGGCATCTGGAAGCCACTGTGAGATACAGGAAGCTGGACTAGATGGGCCCTTGGCCTGATCTTTTTTTTGTTCTTAAGGCCCCAGATGCCAGATGCCATAGCTATGCCACTGCCTATGCGCATTGCATGAGACTTTGCAAGCCCAGCCCTACATATAGAAGGGGGGGGGTGATGGAGGTAATTAGAAGACTTTCCAGCTCTTTCCAATGGGCGGGTCTGCCTGATCACCTGCACCAACCAGCTGTCTTTTAATCGGCCGGGCTCCAGGCGTGTGTGAATTAGTTTGCTTTTCCAATCAAAGGAAAAACCCCAGGCTGCCAAAACCCAAGCCAGTGAAGTGGACACATATTCAAATAAGATCACACCATGAGGCAGGAAGACAAATTAGTTGCACCCCATTCTGACGGCGCAATTGTCCCTTAGGAGAAGAGGTGCGATTTCCAATCTATTTATTACGCACCGTCTCTGCAGCGCCACTCTTTGTGCACATAATGAATACCGCACTGGTACTTAAAGAATTAGCTTCTTTGCTTCCTTCGGGGGAAAAAAAATGACAAAATGGGACATGGTGCTGCTTATTTATCCATTTGTGATGAGAGAGAGAGAGAGAGAGAGAGAGAGAGAGAGAGAGAGATTGAGAGAGAGAGAGAGGAATCCCCTGAGAGGGAACAGTCATTGGGGTCTGCAAACTTAAATAAGGATGCACCTGATACCATAAATTAGAGGCAACATTTTCCCAGGAAAAAAAGAAATATGCATGCTCTCATTTTCTTACCAGGTGTATATTTTTCAACAAAGGAGGAAGGCACAAGGGAGAGATAATTGCTGAAAAAGACACGAGCCGTATTCAGTACCAGTGGATAGAAGACAGGCTGTTTTTTGGGTTTTTTTACTGGTAGATACATTATGCGGCAATGTGCCTTGTTGTGCAAGCCCTTCTTCGGCACGGCGGAGTTATGATTGGTTGGGGTCAGAGAGGCCACACACACACACACACACACACACACACACACACACAGAGAGAGAGAGAGAGAGAGAGAGAGAGAGAGAGAGAG
>JAJKFI010000053.1:5570800-5602837 GCA_029204185.1 Lerista edwardsae | reverse complement strand
GCAAGCAAGCAAGCAAGCAAGCAAGCAAGCAAGCAAGCAAGCAAGCAGTATTTATATACTGCTTTTCAACACAAAGTTCACAAAGCAGTTTACAGGCAAAAAATAAAGTTAATTGGCTTTATTTTAGCAAGCCCAGCAGCAGCGGTTTAACCCGCTGCACCACCACGTCCCATATAGAGATATAAAGACAATCATAAATGGAATTTCTATCACTAAAACACTTCCAGCATGTCTCGCGCCATCCAATTCTTGCCCGGCTCCACCACCCATCTCACGGAAGACAAAAAAAGGCATACCTGCAACACTGGTTTAAAGGCACCAAAATGGAAAGTTCGTCATGGGAGTATTTACCAAACCTGGAGTGGAGAAGAGAGGAAAGATCACCAGAAGTGTACCTTGTTTTGTTTTATTTTATTTTAATTTTATTTTAATTAGAATCACAAAAAACAAACACATTCACAATTACAAAACAAAAACTAAATGAACACCAAATTCAGAATATATAATACATCTAAATTGCTTACAACCTTTACAGTATGTAACAATTACCCTCGTCCGTTGTCCAGGTGGATAATAAATGTTTCGTTTCCAAACTTCTCAAAGGTTTCGTAGTGGTGTCTGTCCATATTGCCTGAGAAGACACAACACGGTTTTTAGAAAGCTGAGCATTTGAAATTTGGAAATGTATAAGAGAGGTAAAGCAAACAATGAAACACAGTGAATTAGTGATCAGCATGCTTAATAAGGAAATTGTTAAGTAAAATGGAGAACATAGCATCGTATTAGAAGGGGGGGAAACCAGCCGTAAACCAAATCAAGTCTCAAAACAAAACGAACGGTTTTAAAGATCAGAGTTTTTTTTTTAAAAAAACACGAGAGGAAACGAGACCACTGTGAACAAGGGAAAGAAAAAGAAAAATCAGTGTAAGAGCGGTCCAGAATATAAGAAATCTTCATGTCATTAATGTCTTTTTAAGCCAGGGGTCTCCAAACGTTTTGGCACGAGGGCCACACATATATAAGGGCATTGAAATGACAACCCCAGAATCCGTGGGAGGCTCTGGAACAGAACCCCTGTGAACCCCGGTAAAAATTCTGAGGTAAAATTCTGAGGTAAACTCAGTGAGTTGCACAGTATTTATTCCCCCTTAGTAGGTTGCCGTGGGATGGTTCCACCACCTGCCAGGATAAAAATCTTCCAGAGGGCCAAACTGGCCCTTGGGCCGGAGTTTGGAGACCCCTCTTTTAAGCAACGGAGAACATACCCATGAGGAAATCGAAAACGGTCATATCCATGATGTCCAATATCCGCGTGCCGCTGTCATAGGGCGGAGTTTGCTTCACTTCTTCGCAATACTCCGGATCGACCTCCCACCTGGAGAAGAGGTTGAAGACAGCTCAGTTGCAAAGGTATATAGAAATGGTCTTTATTTTTGATGGCACTCCAAGGAGTAGCCTCCTGGCTAGAGAACAAAAGCTGTCTAATTGCTGGGTGTGCAAGCTGGAAGACTGTAGGAGCCGGAAACCGGTTATCCACGGCGACACTCACTCTGCTTTCTTGCGTTTGTGATATGAGCGCCTCCACGGGTTCCGCCACGTTTTCCGTTTCGCCAAGGAGAGATCTGGCAGGAATGCCGCAAGGGAGCCTTCGATCTGGTCCGGTTTCCCACAGAGGGCATGCTCCGTCGAGCAGTAGTAAGAGCACTCGCCGTAGAAGCAGATGTTGTTGGCTGCGGGGAGAAGGGAGATCATGGGAAATCCGACATCTTTGCTGGAGGTCTTCAGGGACTACTGACATCAGTTCAGGGTTCGTTCTGATATGAAGCAAACCCAGGTTCCTTGCTACGTAATGTGTGAAACTGTCCTTCCATGGCAGTGAAATTACCAACCCCCGTCTGCCTAGCAAGGTATTCTTCTGCAGTTGAAAAGACCTGGGGGGCGATAACCATCTCGACTGCATTCAAAAGGAAACCTAGGAAAAGATCTTTATCTCTCCCAGCTAACTGGGGCAGGCATGCTATTGTTTGTTTGTGGGAGGGTGGCCGGTTTTTTTCCCCTTCGAAATCTATAATCCTCCAGGATTGGCTCATGTGAACAAAAGCTGCAGCACTTACAAACACGGTTACATTGATTTTGGTAAGCTACTGCTTCAATTACTCCCAAAAACTGTGGCTGACATGGTTAATATGTCTCTTTTTTTATAGTAAATTACCACTCATTCGTTAGGAGCCTGGAGTTATAGCTGCTTGCAAAGGAGGCAGAAATGCATTTAAATAATTGCTGACCCATTTCCATTCTTCACGTTTGTGATAAAAAGCACTCTCCGTCTTTTCGAACGGAGCAATATTGACTGACCCTGTTTCGGGCTCCGGTTGGGGCAGGTGTCCCCAAAGAACAAACCAATATGGGAAATAAGAATCCCCTCTGACAATCACTCACCTCCAAAGCACCAGAGATTGGAGCCCCAAGGGGGGAAAAATAGACAGGCTTTTTAGAAAAAGCCCCAGTTTCCTTCGCAACATTACAACCAAGTATTAGAGTGGACAAAAGCTTCAACGCAGAAAAATATCTGGAGACGGGAATTGTTGCTCCATGGCTTCCTATAATTATCTTAAATTTAATCCCAGCCCCCCCAAGTTTCCCCAGGGTAAAAAAACAATTCTTTACCCAGCGAATCCTTAATCTGTGGAACTCCTTGCCACATGATATCAACCAATCAATCAACAGGTTTTTTCATGCCGCCTTTCAACACAAAGTTCACAAAGCGATTTAAAGGCTAATCATAAAATGGCCCCCTGTCCCAAAAGGGCTCACAATCTAAAATAAAATAAAATGCAGAACACCACCAGCAACAGCCACTAAAAAAGACACTGTGCAGGTCAGCAATTATTGAAATGCATTATGATTGCCTCTCTTGTGTTCGTGTCCTGCGTCTCGTGACTCTGCCCCCTGATGTCCTCCTGTGACCCGTTCGTGGTCCCCCTCTCTGATTGGGGCGGAGCCGCAAGGGAACCAGAGATGTGACAGCCATTCTATCTCACTGGGTTGTAGTCAAGATAGAATGTGGAGACCATGTGGAGACCCTTGGCTTTCTGGAGGAAGGTTGGGATGAAGAGGTAGGTCAGGCCTGCTCTGAAAGGGGCAGTGTGAAATGGCAATCTGGAGTCAAACATAGCTGGTTCTTTCGCTGTAGGGTGGGGCACATTCAGAGCTCAATCCTAACCTGGAGTTAGGCCAGCACAGGTAGGCCAGCAAAGCTTGGCCGGTAAAGTTTGTTTGGACCACCCAAAACACAGACATGCGCCACCCTCCCTGACTCCGAGAGTGGTCCAAACGCTACTCCCTTGTATCTGGCATTCTGAGGTAAATTTCTGAGGTAAAATTCTGAGGTAAATAAAGCAAAGTCTGGCCAGCACAAGGGACACCATAAAGTATGTCTGGACCACTCTTGGAGTCTGAGAGGCCAGCACACAGACGTACACCATCCTCCCTGACTCCGAGAGCGGTCCAAGCATGCTTTACAGTGGCTCTTGGGCCAGCCTAACTTTGCTGGCCTGACTGTGCCGGCCTAACTCCATGTTAGGATTGCGCCCTCAGCATTCTTGTCTTTCTCAATACCTGGTGAAATGAAAAAGGTCCTCCATAGTTTCTTGTCACGGGTGACATCTCTGATCTCTCTGGTCATGTTAACCAATCGGCCAGCAACTGGTGGAACTCGTCGAAAATCCAGGATTCTGGAAGTAGACAAGAGGTCAGTTACAGACAAGGGAGCTGAAAAACACAGCAATTCAGACAGCATCCCAAACTGAAGGTTTTTTGTTTTTGTTTTGAGACAAACAATGAGAAGTGCAGCAAGTTTTTAAGCTTGAATTTATGGCAGTGTCTTTGCCAACCCGGCTTCAAAAAATAACCATAAAAGCTGGAAACTCATCAGAGGGACATCAGGTCATTCAGGCGCAAACCAAATATTTTGCTGTCCTTACCTGTCCAGGTGAAACGCTGCAATTTCTGCATTGTGCCTTTCGTAGTCCGAGAAATAAAAAAAGTCTGGCGGCGTTTCCTGCTCCCGCGTTTGTCTGCAACAGAAAACAAAGAAGACCCTTTACTTGACACCGAGTTGCTACAAAGGTAGCGGGAAGGGAAAGCCTCACAGCACCATTCCTATGAATGGCGCCGTGCAGATGCAATGTGGATCTAAATAATAAATAAAAACCAAATAACATGGTTTTGTTTTTTCAATGATTTCAGGTTCTGTTTTTAAACAATCAGAAGTGCAGAAAGCGATGTTATGTGTTATCATTGTGTTATCACTGTTTTCTTCCATTTCTGCTTAGAAGCCCTTGCGCATTGTTATGGCGCATGTTGCGCATGGAGAACCCTCCGCACCCATTCTTTCAATGGTGCTTTCAACAGGCAGAGACAGATGGCGGCACTAGTGGCAATCTTGGGGCACATGCCCTGGCCTGCTTCTTCAAGTGTGCGAATGAGTCTTGCGCATTTGAACACTCTGCTTTCCGTGCCAACTGCACATCCCCGCAGGTCGAGATGCATCTGCGCATGGATGTGAGAACAAGATTCCACAAAGACCATCATTCCCTTCTCAGCGCACACACCCCAAGCTTAATGAGATTGGTTTCATCCTTTCTAACATCTCATTAGCCACAGCAGCCAAGAGAGCACCCTTATATTGAATTATTATTAAGGGCAATTAGTAAATTTCCCAAAGTCGTCACATTTCCTGTTGGCAGTCGCCAAGCTTTTGGCATGAGACATGACACTTCCTTTGTACCCCGGAGCTCTGCCAAGAGCTGGTGCATCGGAAGAGGCAAATGCGCACCTCCGATCGGGCGCATGGCATCGTGTGTCATGCTCTGCAGTGTATTTACAAGGTCATACCCATGAGGCCACACACACACACACACACACACACAAATAGAGTCATTAGATCTTTGGCATCTCAGAGAGATTTGGAGACGATCAAAGCAAATCACAGAGTGCCTCTCACAGCTTGAAAACAGGACTGAGCACATTCATGGAGAACAAGGCTATCAATGGCTACATGTCATGTGCAATGCATTTCCTCCTTATGAGTTTTCCAGATGCAGCTGGTGGGCCATATGTGATAGCAGGAGATTTTTATGGCATCCTTATGGAAAACTACTGAGAATTTTTGAGGACAAAGGGTTTTTTCGATACTGTAAATAAAATACCTTAGACAGGGTTCCCAAAGTGCGTGTGACAATGCCTTTGGACATCATGGCACACTCACAGGGGCATTGTGGGATGTCACCAATGACCTCTCCTACCTGTTCTCCCAAGTAGTGTCATCTTGGATCTCATAAGGTCTCACAAGATCGAAGATGATGGTGCCCAAATCACGCAAGATTTGGTTGCCACCATCTTGGATCTCACCAAATGTCCTGAGATTTGGGCACCGCCATCTTGGATCTCATTGCACGCTCTCACTCTTGAGGGGAGACAGCATTCTCGTTCACTCGAGAAGACACTTATATGTGGGATTTGGGCATTCTCGTTCACCCGAGAAGACACATATGTGGGATTTGAGCATTTTATGTCGAATTTAGTTGAACCGAAGCGCTTAATTGAAAGTCCGACAATGAATCACCCAAATCATCTTTCAACCAGCTGATAGTGTTTCTATAAAAAGTTCCCCCGAGAGCCGTTCCCAATGTGTATTGCTTTTTCTCAGTGTAAAATTGAGATTCTGCTGACTCCAGCGTCACCCATATAGGAGCGACCACAATATGGGAACGAGCTTGGGAGAAAATGTATTGACAGCCCACATTTTTTTTATTTTGGTCGTACATCACGTTTATTTTTATGAGGAGGAAAAATGACAGAAGCTGCATGAGCAAAAATTAAAGAAGCCACAGAAGCTGGACAAAAACCAAAACCCTGGATATCAGAGAAGAGCTGTCTGACTCCATAGGTGCAATCCACGAAGCCAGTGGTTCCCAAACTGTGGGTCAGGACCCACCAGGGGGCACGAGCCCATTTCAGGTGGATCGTGAAGCACCTAGAGCAGCCATATTGAAAAGACAGGAAGATGGGATGCTGGAAAGGGGGAGGGCTGTGTGAATGTTTTGCTTGTGTTGGTTGTGAATAGGCTTTTTTCTTTCTGATTTACTATGGTGATGGAAAATGGCTGAGAAATAACTGATTGCTGCATTCTCATGAAAGCAGCAGGCTCTGGTGTCACAATGAAGGCAGTTCCGGCCATGACATCACTTGTCCGGTCCCAGGCAGCTGTCATTCTAAAAAGTGGGTATCGGTGCTAAGAAGTTGGAGGGTTGTGTTCTAGGGTGTTCTATTATGTTGCTCAGAATCAACTGGATCAAGTACTGTAAGGCATGATGGCATTTTCTTTCCTGTGTATGCTCTTAAAAAAAAGATTCAGTCTTAGCCATGGAATTGGGATTAAAATGCTTTGCAATTGGGCAGACTTTAACAGTTGCGTGAGTCCATCTGAGTGACGATTAACCCAATTCCTCTCTGTGGTCTTTGGCTTTCCTTGCCTCCTATGTTCCTTATCCTTATCCTAGCAGCTGACAAAGGCCTTTGTGGGCAGACATTTTGTGAGCCACAGAGCATGACTATCGTACAGTGCACACCGGGAACGCTGTCTCACCAGAGATGCCGGCAGATGTTTGAAATAAAAATAGCTGTGGTCCTGATTGTTAGAAGAACAGGGGAGGGGACTAAGGAAAGGAATGAGAGCCCATTCGGCAGGGCTCAATAATGGCACTTGTCTTACAGAAACGCTGAGCGCAATCCTGACCTGGAGTGAGGCTGGCACAGTTAGGTCAGCAAAGTTTGGCTGGCACAAGGGACACCCATAATGTGTGTTTGGACCACTCTCGGAGTCAGAGAGGCCAGCACAAAGACATGCGCCATCTTCCCTGACTCTGAGACGCCTTCAGCACGCTTTAAGGTGGCCCTTGTGCTGGCTAAACTTTGCTGGCCTAACTGCGCCAGCCTAACTCCAGGTTAGGGATTGCGCTCTCTGGACCATTCCCTTCGGAGCTCTCAATTGGAGAAGCCGCCATGTTGAAGCCAAAGACTGAGAGCGCAATCCTAAACCGGAGTTAGAACGTCATGCCCAGTGGTGTCATTCTGGCGGAACGGCCCGGTACGCCGTTCCGCTACTTCCGCGGACGGGCCCGGGCCGCGCCGCCTCTCCCGAGGATGGGCGAGCTGCTCCTGGGCCCTCCCTCCCGAATCGCTCTGAAATGGAGCGATTCCAGGCGCAGGGAGGCGTGGCTGGCCTCCGCCATAGGGGTGGAGGGCTGGGCTGCCATTCATCCGGGCGTTCCGGTTCCTGGTGCGCCTGGATGACATCACTGGTCATGCCCTATCAGAACCAATTCCATCTCTTTTCTGTTTTAACTTGGGAAGTGGAGTGAGGGCGCAATCCTACCCTGGAGTTAGGCCAGCACAGTTAGGCCACGGTAAAGCGCATTCGGACCACTCTTGGAGTCAGGGAGGATGGAGCATGCCTGTGTGCTGGTCTCTCTGACTTTGCGAGTGGCCCAAACATACTTTACGGTGGCCCTTGTGCCAGCCAAACTTAGTTGGCCTAACTGTGCCGGCCTAACTCCAGATTAGGATTGTGCTCTAAGACACTACACTACACTACACACACACACACACACGGCTCTAACAGGCACCTCGCCCTTTGCGATGCATTAAAGAATGTTAATGACGGCAGTAAAACAAGTTCAAGGGTGTGTTTCTTAATTGGGAGGTGGCAATGCTGAGGAATCAGGCGCACTTAGCTGCAGGGTGTGATTATCTTTGCCGCAACCACACGCCTGCCGTGATCTCTGAGCGCATACCTGTTTTCTGGCTCACTCTTCTCATAACCTATTCCTTCGCTGCTGTCGCTTTGCAATCAAGGAAAGAAAGCTGAAGCCATGATGCATTTGGTTCGACAGCACAATTCCCAGCAACTATACAGCATTCTGTGATTCACCAAATCCTCAGTCCCAGCTGCAGCCTTCACAGTGTGGTTCTCTCCTCTGGCTGCATGCCTTCGAGCTTCAGCAGAATATACGGTATTCTGTGATTCACAGAATCTTCTGTCCCAGATGCAGCCTTCATAGTATGGTTCTCTCTCCACACTAGAGATTGGACTCTGCTCTTTTGCCGGCTGGCCATCTCGTTTTTTGCATCAGCAACACAACAGCAGTCACCGCATTTTATTTTTATTCAGGATGTGACAGCTCTCCCCCCACCCCGCTCATGAAACCTCCCCACCCACACCAATTTCCGATCACACAATGCGTCTCTTTCCATTTGTGGCATTCCCTTCCACGTTGCGCCGACGTGATTCTGCGGGGTGGAAAATTGCCCGCCTTCTCACAACCCCAAAACGCTCCCTCCAAACTTCCCAAATTGGCAAAGGGGGAGGCAGAGACCTCTCGGCCGCTGATTCCCTTTTTGTCATCTCGACAGCCGGCAATTGTGATGTCTCTGCGGAGGAGCGCATCCGAGCCGCTGAGTGGTTGAGCTACGTGTACCAGACTCAAGGGCCGCTGCGGCCGGAACTTCATTCAGCTCCCCAATTACTGCAACATGACCTTTTCAGTGTGGAAATGGTGCAATTAACGCCGCACTGGTATTATCCCGATCAATTAATAGCTCTTTTGAAGGCTGCGGAGCCTGGAGAAGCAAAAGAGGCATTTTTCTTGAGTGGAGCAAAAATAGCTCATGCATGTTTGGTGGCATCGGAGCGGCCAGGAAGATCATGGACACTGTGTGGCTCATAGCAACAACATTTCAAAGCCGACTGTTCAATCTTAGAGCGCAATCCTAACCTGGAGTTAGGCCAGCACAGTTAGGCCAGCACCAGGGCCACCATAAAGCGCGTTTGGGCCACTCTCGGAGTCAGGGAGGATGGCGCATGTCTGTGTGCTGGCCTCTCTGATTCCGAGAGTGGTCCAAACATGCTTTACAGTGTCCCTTGTGCTGGCCAGACTTTGCTTTATTTACCTCATATTTACTTCAGAATTTTACCTCAGAAATTTACCTCAGAATGCCAGATACAAGGGAGTGGCATTTGGACCACTCTCGGAGTCAGGGAGGATGGCGCACGTCTGTGTGGTGGCCTCTCTGACTCTGAGAGTGGCCTAAACATACTTGACGGTGGGCCTTGTACCAGCCAAACTTTGCAGGCACTCCCCCCACACTTTCCCCATTAATTGGGGCACTACCCACAACGCATCCAGATTTCCTTGAAATTAAATTTCTTTCATTTTCAGGGCCTGTGTCTGGCTGGGTGTTCCAGGGCCATGTGAGGCTGTTCAACGCTAAATGGACTGCAGTGATTCAATGCTGCAATTAACACCAGCAATTGTAAACTGTTTGAATTGGCATGTAGGGACATACGCATCAACTCAGAGCGCAATCCTAACCTGGAGTTAGGCTGGCACAGTTAGAGCAGCAAAAATTGGCCGGCGCAAGGGAACACCATAGAGTATGTTTGGACCACTCTCGGAGTCAGGGAGGGTGATGCACGTCTGTGTGCTGGCCTCTCTGCCTCTGAGAGTGGTCCAAACATACTTTACGGTGGCCCTTGTGCCAGCCTAACTTTGCTGGCCTAATTGTGCCGGCCTAACTCCAGGTTAGGATTGCGTTCTCCTGTTCCTTCTGGCACTGAGAATAACACACACTCTCTCTCTCGTATTGGGAGTGGCGCACTTATGCTTCTGGGAATTCTGATTAAAAGAAATGTGCTCTGTATCACTGTGCCTAATAACAGCCCAGGAACCTTGTCCTCTGTCTTCTGTCACCTCCTACACCTTCCCCCCCTCCAGTGAGCTTTGCACATTACATAGTAAGTTTTGCAAATAGATTAGAAAATGTTTAAGTTGCAGACAGATTGCCTAACCTTTGCTAAGAGAAGAAAAGCCACAAACCCAGCTGAAACCAGACAGCCTTGCTAAAAGCTGTAAATAAGTCTTAACTCATGTCTTGTAGATATTTCCTGTATTCTGTTGGGACTACGCTGAAATGCAAGAATCCCAACTGGGACACTCTGGTTGTGAAAGATGCTTAAGCAAGATATTTTGCAAATAGTTTAAGTTTTTTTCTGTATCCCCTCCTTCCTCTTTTCCCCCTCCCTTTAAAGTTGCAAATGATTCCTGTGTCTTCCTAAAGCTTAAACACGTGTATTGCAAAATGCTGAACTGTTCTGTACTTTGCTAGATATGGTAATGAGGGAGGTTAAACTCTTATTAAAAAGGGAACCAAAACTGAGTAGAAGTGTGTCTGTGCTTTGGACAGAAGTCCCTCAGACACCCAGCAATGTGCAAGCTGAAATAGACTGTTTGAACTTTTGTTTGAAAGATCTGAGGTCTGTATTTCTTTATGAGGGGTATCTAACAGTATGTCCTTGTGGAAGAACCCCTGAGACTTTTTAAAATGGCATAATAGCCTTGGAAGAATGTGGGGATGGGGGCAACAAAACTCCTCTCACAGCAGTCTTTGCAATATTTATGTGGAAAGTGCAGCCGGCAAAATAGGCAGAAAATATTGTGGGCTTCCCAGATGATAAATATATTCATTATGCGGAAGACATTCATAAAATATGCCATGTGTCATGGAACGAATTTAATCGCTACCTGGAAGATATATGTGTGCCCCCCCCTCCGATTTGCAGAGGGGCCGTATGATGAGATATGGCGGCCGATAGACTCGGGGTCGAAACAACCCCGCCGCATCTCAAATTATGAAAATACCGCTGTTGACGGATCTGTCGGGAATAGGCAATGCAGGCCGCTAATCAGAGGGAAATGCCCTGCATGTTTTACTTTTCTTCCGTTTTCCCAATAGAACGAAACGAATTTGAGGCCTAGCAAGTGATGAGCTCGAGGAAGCTAGCCAGAAACGAATAATTTGGAGCAGTGATTCAGAGCAAGGAAGAAGGAAAGGAGCTTGTTTCGCCTGCAGATGAGCAGAATATGTCCATGGGGCGGAGGGAGGGCTGAGTGGAAGAGAAAATATTTCAGTAAGAACATAAGAAAAGCCTTGCTGGATCAAGCCCAGGGCCCATCTAGTCCAGCTTCCTGTATCTCCCAGTGGCCGACCAGATGCCTCAGGTGCCTCACAAGACAACAGATGCCACACAAGACAACAAGATGCCTGCATCCTGTTGCCTGCATCCAGAATGCCACTGGCATTCTGAGGTAATTTTCTGAGGTAAAATTTTGAGGTAAATTTCTGAGAAATAAAACAGAATTGCCACTGAGTTGCAAGTTATTAAGCTCCCTCCCCAGAGACAAGATAGCAAATTGTTTAATTTACCTCATATTTACCACAGGATTTTACCTCAGAACTTTACCTCAGAATGCCAGATACAAGGGAGTGGCAACAGGATGCAGGCCTTTTGCTGCCTTGTGTGCTCCCTGAGGCAACTAGTGTGCCACTTTGAGATACAGGAAGCTGGACTAGATGGTCCCTTGGCCTGATCCTACAAGGCTCTTCATAATCAATCAAATTTACTGTTTGGTCCTGGCACCTGATTCAGCAGAAGCCAGCATCAGATGTGCGCTGCTTGTGCCAACTTCCTGGATCCAGATTGAAAAGCAGCCTGGGATCCTGTTTGGGCTAACAAGTGGGCAAACAAACCTCAGGCTGCTGTCAGCACTCAGCTGGCCGCGTTCCAGCCAAGGAGTGCTCATGATGTCTGTCTGCCCGCAGATGACAAATCAAGGCACTTAAAACGGCTTTGGCAAGCAGAGCGGAGGATCTCTGTCTGCCGGCCTCTCGGACTCCGAGAGTGGTCCAAACATACTTTACGGTGTCCCTTGTGCCGGCCCAACTTTGCTGGCCTAATGGTGCCAGCCTAACTCTAGGTTAGTATTGCGCCCTAGGATTGGGCAGCCCTCTGTTCTACAGCTGCCTCTCCAACACTAAACTATGAATAATCTCCAGACAAAGGAACAATCCACTTGGCCCTTTACAGACCAGCCAGCCTTTTTTGCCCCTTTCACCCATGCATGACAACCAGGCAGGCAGTCTCGCCTGCCAGAGGCTTGGTATCCATCTGCCTCCGTGGCATCCTGCCCGCTCATAAGTTGTCAGACAACCTCCCACATGCCAGTGGCACATGGACTGGAGCAGGCAGCTTGGCCAGGCTTCTAGGGCATTCCCTTACGCATGGCTTCCCTTCGCCTCTTGGACAGCACAGATGCTCCATCCTTTCCTGTCTGCTGTCTTAATCAGAACCTTGGATTCCATTTGGTTCCTAGGAACTCTGGCCTTGAAAGCAGAGATTTGGGGTGCAGTGGCATAGCTAAGGGGGGAAGGGAGTCAACTGCCCCGGGCACCACACCTTAAGGGGTGTAAAGGGCGTGCCTTTCAGAGGCACTCGAAGGCCTGGGAAATATGAGGCCTTACCTGCCATGAGGCCTTACTTCATATTTACCTCAGAATTTTACCTCAGAATGCCAGATACAAGGGAATGGCGTTTGGACCACTCTCGGAGTCAGGGAGGATGGTGCCCGTCTGAGTGCTGGCCTCTCTGACTCTGAGAGTGGTCCAGACATACTTTATGATGTCCCTTCTTGCTTTATTTACCTCATATTTACCTCAGAATTTTACCTCAGAATGCCAGCTATAAGGGAGTGCACAGCTGCCCTAAGGGTGCAATACCTAACTCTCATTTTTGGAAAAAAAGCAACTCACCCCCAAATCTGCAACCAATAAAATTGTTCCATTTGGTTTCTTTATTTATTATTTAACAGAGTGTGCACGGGCAGAGGCAAATCTAGGGTATGGCGCCACAGGGCACAAGCCCTGGGGCACCATAAGGTGGGGGGCACTGTTGGCATGGTGCCCCGCCCCCCGCCCGCAAATTTGCGGGCCCCTGCGCCCTGAGGCGCCTCGGCGGCGTCCCGGCCTGCCGCTGGGGCGCTTTAAGCACTCGAGCAGCAGCCCAGGGAAGGGAGCTGCCAAATGTCATGATGTCACGATGTCGTTACGTCATGACGTCGCATGCCCTGGGTGCAGTTTCGCCCAGGTACACGCCTGTGCACGGGTAATGACTGTGGCTGCATCTGAAGACACAATAACACAGATATCACCTACCTAGTACACTTTTAATGCGATCATAGTTGATGATGCAAATTTTGAGAGCTGCAATCCTAACCTGGAGTTAGGCCGGCACAGTTAGGCCAGCAAAGTTTGGCCGGCACAAGGGACACCGTAAAGTGCGTTTGGACCACTCCCTGAGTCGGGGGAGGATGGCACATGTCTGTGTGCTGGCCTCTCTGAGTGGTTCAAACGTACTTTACGGTGTCCCTTGTGCCGGCCAAACTTTGCTGGCCTAACTGCGCCGGCCTAACTCTAGGTTAGGATTGCACTCAGAATAGAAACACTGCTTTCTGCACTTCCGAACGTTTGGAAAACGATGAAATTTTGGAAAAATAAAACCGTTTTCTCCCACCTCTACCTATAGCGCAAGAAATGTTCCAGCCATTGTATCAAAACAATGCTGGTGAGGTAGTTTAGGGCAGTCCTGCAGAACCTCATGATGCAGAACTTTATAATTCTCAGGCCTTCCGCGCTGCCAACCAATAGTCAGCCTCCATCTGCGACACCCTGTAATTTCCAGCCCAGCGTTTGCCTCGGCAGAGCCGAACCACAATTGCAGGGTGAGTCCTATGCAACGGACAAATGCAAGTAAACACACCGGTCACCCAGTCCTCACTGCGTTTGGCCAGCTGCAGAGGCTCCGGCGTGGTCGTTGTCCCAGAATGCGACTTTGAGGACGGGAGCAGCCCGACCCAACCTGTGGCTGGTTTGAACCCAGGCCTCCGGAAACCTCGATGCTACCTCTGCTCTCCCACAAGATTGATGTCTGTTTATATGTTTGCCTTCCCTTTTTATACACGTCCACCAGCAGGATGCTGAGGGTTACTAAATCAGCCTCCGGAAACGAGGAACTGCTCGGGGGACGAACGAGAGGATGGATGGCAAACATAAGATCGCTGAGCCAAGTTCCCACCTCCGTAGCTTTCGAGCTGGGCTGTTACCGAGAAATGACCTTGGGGTAGGCTGGTCATGGTTGAGGGCCTGGTCTATTGAGAGGGAAAACTTTGAATGATAATACAGAGGGCCTTCAGTATCCGCAGGAGATCCATTCCAGGACTCCGAGAATGGTCCAAACATGCTTTACATTGTGCCAACAAAGCCAAACTTTGCTGGCATACCTGTGTCGGCCTAACTCCATAGGACTAACTCCATAAGAACATAGGAAGAGCCCCACTGGATCAGGCCAAGGGCCCATCTAGTCAGTCGCGGATCCAGGGGGGTGCAGGGATGGCAAGCCGCATGGGCGCCAGGCGGTGGGGGGTGCCATTGCGTGGAGTCCGTGTGTCATTGCGCGGAGTCCGGGCACTTTTTGGCCCGCCTGCTCTCCCATGCGCCTGGAACTCTCTGAAACGGAGCTCTTCCGGGTGCAGGGAGGCATGGCGGGGAGACGCATGAGGGCGGGGCGACATGCCAGGGGCGCGGTTTCATCACCTTGCCATGGGGCGCGCTCCCGGCCCGGACCGCCCCTGCATCTAGTCCAGCTTCTGGTATCGCACAGTGGCCCACCAGATACCTCAGGGAGCACACAAGGCAACAAAAGACTGTATCCTGTTGCCACTCCCTTATATCTGAGGGAAATTTCTGAGGTAAAGTTCTGAGGTAAATAAAAGAGAATTTGCTATCCTGTCAGTGGGGAGGAAGCTATAATCCAGGTTAGGATTGCGCCCTAAATGAGGCGCCAGGATAGCAGAGATCTGAATCCGCCCCCCTGGCATAATTGCCCATAAAAGCTTGCTGGGTCAGCTCGATTTACAAATCCCTTCGCCCAATGCAAACTCCACGGCTAATTCGGCATGAATCAACCCAAACAAGAGTGCGCCCGGAAACGTCAAGGGAGTTCTTAGCGCCGCTGAAATGTATCTAACAAAAACCATTCGTGGGGAGCTTTGTTTAATGTGCCGCAATATTATCCATGGAGCGAGTTTTCCCAAGCCAAGCTTTCTCCAGTGACCTCTGGCCGCCGACTGCCCCGTGCTGGCCAAAGGACATGCCGGCGATGGCCAAGCATATTTTGTGTCTCACGGAGACCAAATTCACAGCCCAGTCCTAACCTGGAGTTAGGCCGGCACAGTTAGGCCAGCCAAGTTTGGCCGGCACAAGGGACTACTCTCGGAGTCAAGAAGGATGGCGCACGTCTGCGTGCTGGCCTCTCTGACTCCGAGAGTGGTCCAAACGTGCTTTACGGTGGCTCTGGTGCCGGTCAAACCTGGCTGGCCTAACTGGGCCAGCCTGACCCCAGGTGAGGATTGTGCCCTTAATCTCTCACATTGCCAGCTGACATGGATGGTTTGATTGGAAACCAGAAGGCAAATGTGCACATTCCATAAAATAAAAAGGTTTTTCAAAAACCAATAATGAGAAGGCATTGCACTAGCAGCTAACAAGCACTCAACTCTGAGCATATGAAGACTGCCTTTCTTTCACCACCAGCCCCCTCTACAGGTGGGTCTGCAGAAAATGCATGCAACTCTTGAGGCCAGAAAACGCATGCAACTCTGAGCATATGCAGATGGCCTTTCTTTCACCACCAGCCCCCCATTACAGCAGAATTGCAGGGCCTCCAGGCCAGAAAACGCATGCAACTCTGAGCATATGCAGATTGCCTTTCTTTCACCACCCACTTATAGGTGGGCCTGCAGAGGGCTTCCAGGCCCAAAAACGCATGCAACTCTGAGCATATGCAAAGCACCTTCCGCTCACCATCAAGCCCCCACGCATGTGGGAATGTGGAGGTAGAGCCTCCAGGCCAGAGACTGCCACCGCCAAGCTGACACAAGCGCGGCTGACTCTTATTTTGGAAATCAAACAAGCCCCACGGCCATTCTGAAAGCTTCATTCATCCCGCCTGTGATTTGGCACCAATCTGCAGAATGCTAAACAGACACTCCAAACCACTTATCCGCCCCCACGCGCAAGCTTCATGGACCCACTTAAAGGAACTAATAATTGAACTTCCATACAGGGGAAACAAAGCACGGAAACGAGCTTATTATTCCGGCGCTGCCCTGACACCGAGACTGAATAGCTTCGTTAAACCTTCCGCAACCTCAAGTGACTCTGCTAAACCCAGTGCAATAAACACACCATGTTTTGTCCATTACTGCCTGGCCTACTTAAAAGGCCCACATTATCCCAATCTCTGGGACACTCTTTGATTTCCTTCCCACTCAGCTGATTTCAAGGCAAATCTGACCACCGTCAACGAGAGTGCAAAGGGGGAGAAAAATCAACTCTACAGTATACACCGTGACCACGGCAGCCACATTGTCCCACACGCCCCTCTGCCTTCCTTCCGCAATATTCACTTTCCAGAAATCCGCTTCTCATACAGAGAATGCAACTTGAAAGGCGCATTAATAGCCTCAAACATGCAATGGAATCGTTCAGTGGTATTCAAATTTTTTAGGCCAGGACCCACGTTTTTGAACGGCGCTTGTGTTGGGACCCACCGGAAGTGAGGTCAGAAACCTGGCTGTGATGTTGTGGCAGGGGGTGACATCAGCAATGGGATCTACAGCAGCGCTTCCTGCTTGATGATGTCACCCAGCGATGGGATCTACAAACGACCTAGGCGGGACTTAGGTGGGACATCCGGGTGATTGGCAGCCCGTCTGTGGCGATTCGCAGCTGCCCTGGCCTCGGGGGGGGGGCTCCTGCTCGCTGCGGAGGACGGGTGGGGGTCGCGCTGGGTTTCTGGGCGAGCAGCGGTGGGGCGTGCTAACCAGGGGCAGCCCCCCCGAGGCCAGGACAGCTGCAGAACGCTGCAGACGGGCAGCCAATCACGCGGAAGCCCCACGGAAGTCCCGCCCAGCGTTCCCCCAGGTCATTTGTAGATCCCATCACTGGGTGACATCATCAAGCAGGAAGCGCTGGCATTGTGACAGAATCAAAGGACACTCCTGAAATGCAAATTGGCAGGGGTTCCACTATACATGAAAAGAAGATAGATTTGAATATGGAATTTGTGGGTGATTCCCCCAAAACACGAAGCCAATGGTTTTCAGCAGAAGAGAACATGCAAAGCTTGTTGACAAGACAACAACAAATAATTCTGAGCGCAATCCTAACTTGGAGTTAGGCCGGCCCAGTTAGGCCAGCAAAGTTTGGCCAGCACAAGGGACACCGTCAAGTATGTCTGGACCACTCTTGGAGTCAGAGAGGCCGGCACACAGACAGGCGCCATCTTCCTTGACTCTGAGAGTGGCCCAAACGCTCTTTATTTGTGTCGGCCAAACTGTGCTGCCTTAACTTGGGCTGGCCTAACTCCAGGATAGGATTGCGCTCTTGGTTAAGCATCAGCTCTACATCCGACACCTGGCTCCCAAACTCAAACAGCGGAGAATGTGCTCGACAGACATTTGTGATTCCAACAAACATTCTTGGCCCATGTAGGTCTGCTGTTCCCAGGGCTGAAACAAGAACCCTACTGAGAGAGCAATCCTAACCTGGATTTAGGCAGGCACAGTTAGGCCAGCACCAGGGCCACGGTAAAACACGTTCGGACCACTTTCTGAGTCAGGGAGGGTGTAGTGGCACATGTCTGTGTGCTGGATTCGCTGATTCCGAGAGTGGTCCAAACATATTTTACAGTGGCCCTTGTGCCGGCCAAATTTTGCTTTATTTACCTCATATTTACCTCAGAATTTTACCTCAGAAATTTACCTCAGAATACCAGATACAAGGGAGTGGCGTTTGGACCACTCTCAGAATTAGGGAGGAGGGCACATGTCTGTGTGCTGGCCTCTCTAAGAGTGGTCCAAACATACTTTACGGTGTCCCTTGTGCCGGCCAAACTTTGCTGTCCTAACTGTGCCGGCCTCACTCCGAGGTAGGATTGCACCCTGAGCTCCACTGGCGAAGGCCCCCACAGCCCCCCAACGCCACTGACGTACAGAGCATCAGCCTTGATCTCAGCTCCGCGGAGCACCCGCAATCCTTCCCTAAGCATCCCACGGAATGTTCTGGCAGCCGCGCCACTGTTCCCTTTCAAGGCATCGACATAAATGTCTCACTTACTTCATTGGCTTGAACAAGGCTTGGCCGTAGTTCTGGAATGTCATGATCAGTTTGAGCTGGGTGCCTCCCGACTTCATGGCTGGGAGAGAGAAAAGCGAGAAAAGGAGGGGGAAAAAATGATTCAACGGCACCAGATGTTCGATCCGCACCTTGCGGCTCGTTACAGAGTGAAATGTCACAGCTATTTGTCTGCGGAGAAAGCCAGGTGATTAATATGGCTTAGAAAAATGGCACCCTTGTTGTGCTAGTTCTGCTTTCAGAAGGTCTTGAGGGTAACAGCCACCCACCTTCCATCAAAGGAAGGCTCTACTATACTTAAACCCATGCCTGGTAGCTCAGAAGGCATCAGCACACCCTCTTGTCATTGGTATGGCTTGAATTCATGCACAGCTCACATTTCATCCATGACAGGACTGACACGGCATTCCCATAGCCCAGCGGTATTCAAACTTTTTTAGACTGGGGCCCATGTTTTAGCATGGCACTTGTGTCCCCCCCCCGGAAGTGATGTCATTCACCTGGAGGTGAGGTTGTGGCAGGAAGTGACATCATCAAGCAGGAAGTGCTGTCACTGTGACATCATATCATACAGGGCCGGCTCTAGGAGTGGTGGGGCCCAATGCGGTGCATTACTGTGGGCCCCCTCACACTCCCCACAGGGCCCCCCACTCACCAAGAAGAGCACTTGTGGTGCCACACACAAAGTGCGGCACCTGGAAATTGTTGGTGGTGACAGGATGACGTCACTGCCCATTGCTTCCAGGAGGCCCATTTTGGGCACTTCAAATGCTGGGGCAGGTGAGAGGGCCCAAGGTCAAGCTGCTCTGCTTGCCCCACTGACCTATATACAATCCTAAGAGATCCTGACGGCAGCAGCAAGCAATATGCTCACTGCACTGGTGTGGGGGCCCCCAAAGTGCGGGGCCCGATGTGATGGCATTGGTCACATTGGCTTAACGCCGGCCCTGATAACATGACACTCCTGAAATGCTAATTGCCTTGCTTCGACTGCAGCCATTGCACAACCAGGAAACATCCCTGACCGACAGCGTGATGAGGACAAAACGTGACGTAAAAGCACTGAACTAAAAACAAAATTAAAAATAAAACCCTCCCTTGAAAATTCGAACTGTGAATACTCACAAAAGGAATAGAAGAGTAAGGACTGCCGTTTCCAAGATGGCCGCTCCCAGCTTTCCGCGACCCACCTGACTTCAGGTTGCGACCCACAGTTTGAATAACACTGCCATCGCTGACCTGTCCGTGGCACAGACTGACACAGCCTGCCCAGGGCCGAACTGATGTGGACCCTGATGTGGGTACAGGGTGCTCAGCACCCACTTACATGCCCACTTCTGCTGCTGCTCCTCCCTCTGCCCCCCCCCGGGTTAAAAATAAAAGATAGAGCGACAGAGAAATGTGGAAGTCAGGAGGAGAGGGAGGCCACAAGTGGCTACTCTGCCATCCTTCTGTAATGCTTTGATGCAACATTCTCCTCCAATCCCATGCCCTCCTTGTTTCTCATCTTCAAATTATGCAACCATAATTCTTTCATGGCCAGCTTGTTCTCCCTAATCACACACACATTTCCCAACTCTCCCAACAAGTACAGGACCATGTCATGAAATGTGGCTCACCTAGACGGCCAGAGACGCTCTAGCCCACTACTCTACGTTCCTTCCTCCGCTCCACTCTCCTCTCTAGCCTACCACTCTCTCCTCCTCCATGTTCCCTTTTTGACAGGAGAGAGAGAGAGACACAGCAACAGAAGCAGGCGAGTAGTCCCGGGCAATCCGCCACCTGAGTCGACCACCCCAGTTGGCCTCATCTATGGGTCAGCCCTGATCACAGGCCTTGCCCCCTTTCACAAACCGACCTGGCATAAGGCAAAACCAGAAAATGTCGGAATGTCATCTATCGATTGTACGAGTTTCAGATAAGAATCAACACTCATGAAAAGCCATGAATGGGAAAGACTCAACTGGGGTGGTTGGCGGGGCTCGGAAACGCCTCTCTCATTATATCCGCCAACCTCTCAAAACCTCTCGACAAGGTTCCCTTCGGTTCCACTTGTGGGCATGTCGTTAAACAAGACGACGCGGATTCCTTTGTGAAACTGACAGCGCACTGTTTGGCTGCTGTGCAGATACCTACTCAGCAAAGGTAAGACACAGTTCTGCTCTTGAAAGAATCGCAGGGAACATTCCTCCATGTGCCAAATCCCTTGCTTGATTTTGTGCTTGGTGAGGAGGGGGCTGTGGCGAACCCAACTCCTACTGGTCCCTCCCCAACAGGAGGAGGTCCCTCCCGAATTTAATTTTATAGGCACTGTATCAATGGACCGCGTGCCCTCTGTCTCACTTATCCCCGGTTCTCCCTCTCCGTGCTCTTCGTTTCCAGCCCTTCCTGTTACTGAATGCTAGAGGAGGAACATGACAAGCAGGCAGCCTGAACTCTAGAGGAGGGAGACAGCCAGACCGCCAACAGGAAGCAGGAAGCTGTATGCTTCCTGGTAGCACGCTGGCTGATTGCTTCTCGCGTTCCTCCTCTAGCAGTCTGTCACAGAAAGGGCAGCAAACCAAGACTGCTGCAAAGGAAGAGACATGAAAAATAATCCTACCTTGGTGTTAGGCCGGCGCAGTTAGGCCAGCAAGGTTTGGCCAACACAACGGCCACTGTAAAGCGCGTTTGGGCCACTCTCGGAGTCAGGGAGGGTGGTGCATGTCTGGGTGCTGGCCTCTCTGACTCCAAGAGCGGTCCAAACATACTTTATGATGTCCCTTCTGCTGGCCAGGCTTTGCTTTATTTACCTCAGAATTTTACCTCAGAAATTTACCTCAGAATGCCAGATACAAGGGAGTGGCATTTGGGCCACTGTTGGAGTCAGGGAGGGTGGTGCACGTCTGTGTGCCGGCCTCTCTGACTCCTTTCCCCGTGGAATGTCCCGGGTTCGAATCCAGGCATCTCTAGTTAAAGGAAATCCCCGCGAGAGGTTTTGGACAGTGCCATTAGCCACACAATGTTTAATTACTCCTCTCGCTGCTTTATTACCGATAGCTCACAAGCTGGTTATCGGCCCTTTGTTTATTTATTTTTTTTAATGTCCCCTCCCCGTTCTGTGCAGCAAAATGGTTATGCAAATCTGGTCAGTTTAATTACCCTTCTACAGCAGAGCCGATCCCTCCAGCCTTGCAGTTTTGCTGACCTCAGACTTCTCCTCGGCGACCAACCCATCCCACAGGAACAAATAAATAATTAGAAATTAAAGGGCATTAAGCAATTTGGACTGAACAGGCAGTGCAGAAACTCGTGCCGCAAACGCATTAGATTAAAGTCAGGGAGGCTGAGCAGGACACGTTTTTTGTGCCTTTGGCATACTGTTGCTTTTTTTTTTAAAAAAAAATTATTCTTTTTTTGCATGCACAGGGTTTTCACGCCTGGCAGCAACTGGATGCAGTCCGATCGCTAACGAAACACAGACTTCTTGCTCCATAAATTTCCCTACGTGCAGCCAAGACTACTACAAAGCGCATGCAGGACTTGGAGTGATATATTTAGGGTTCCCACGCTGGATGTATCTGTGGAGATTTCTGAGGCATAAGAACATAGGAAGAGCCCCACTGGATCAGGCCAAGGGCCCATCTAGTCCAGCTTCCTGCATCTCACAGTGTCCCACCAGATACCTCAGGGAGCACACAAGGCAACAAAAGACTACATCCTGTTGCCACTCCCTTATATCTGTCATTCTGAGGGAAATTTCTGAGGTAAAATTCTGAGGTAAATAAAAGAGAATTTGCTATCCTGTCTGTGGGGAGGGAGCTATAATAACTTGCAACTCAGTCTAGGCCTTAAGAACATAAGAAGAGCCCTGCTGGAACAGGCCAAAGGCCCACTTGGTCCAGCTTCCTTTGTCTCACAGGGGCCCACCAGATGCCTCAGGATGCACACAAGACAAGATGCCTGCATCCCATTGCCACTCCCTTGTTTCATTGTGACACCAGAGCCTGCTGCTTTCCTGAGAATGCAGCAATGAGTTGGGTGATTTCTCAGCCCTTTTCCAATAGCAAAATGAATCAGAAAAAAAATCTATTTACAACCTTGACACAAGCACAACAAGCACACAAGCCCTTCCCTTTCCAGCACCCCCCCTAATTTCAATATGGCTGCTCTAGGTGCTGTGGGAACCGCCTGAAATTGGCTCGCGACCCACTGGTGGGTCCTGACCCACAGTTTGGCAGCCACTTATCTAATGCTTTGGATCTGTATTAATGCCAGAGGCAGTTTTCGGGAAAAGGTGGCACCATCTCCCAACAGTGTATCGTCAGGCCTGGTCAAAATTGCCCAACAGGTGAATGCCAGTTGAAAGTCCATTTCAATGCAAATGCTACATTTAATCTTTCAGCATCTCCAATCCCACCCGCAGCAAAAGTGCAGAAAGCAAGCTGAATTTGAGTCACCCTCTGTAAAGATTAACCAAAAATAACACACTCAGCCCCACACACGCCCTTGACCTCCTCAGAGGGGGTGCAAAAGTCACCCACATCAATTTCAAAGAGTTGGATTTCACCATGCATTCAGCTTTTGCTTTCAGGTACAAATCTTGGACGAGGTTCAGCTCTGCACTCAGGACTATTTTCCATGACTCCAGTTGGCTGGCAGTCAAACCTTTGATTATGTTCTTCCACTCTGACCCCTCGTCCTTGTGCTGTTTCATGCCTGGTGCTGGTTTCCCAAAAAGTCTTTCCACGTCAATCTGGGTGCTGAGGAACCTATGTGACGCTTGCCAGGGAAACCGTACATGCTGCAAAGGATTCTGGGTAGGGGCGCCCTGTAATATCTGATAAGAAAACCATGCATGCTGCAAAGGATTCTGGGTAGAGAGACCTTGTGGTATGACAGGGAAAGCATGCATGCTTGCAAAGGATTCTGGGGAGACCCTGTGATGTCGGATAGGGAAACTGTGCCTTCTGCAAAGGATTCTAGGTAGGGAGACCCTGTGATGCTGCACAGGGAAACCATGTGTGCTGCAAAGGATTCTGGGGAGGGAGGCCCTGTGATGTCTGACAAGGAAGCTATGCATGCTCACAAAGCATTCTGGGTAGGGAGACCCTCTGTTAAGACACCTCCTAGGGCAGTGATGGTGAACCTATGACACACGTGTCAAAGCTGACACACCACAATGTTTGGGGTGACACACCAGCATTCATCAATACCTGACAAAAACAGAGTTTATTTTACTCATTTATTATTTTTGTCATTATTTGATGCTTCTTTATATAATACAAAGCACCATACATGATTCGACTGTATTTTTTGTTTAAGTAAATGAATATAAAGAATCTCTTTTGTTTGGGAGGGGGTGGTTGACACACCAGCAGAGTTAAGTATTTTCCTAAGTTTTGACACACTGAGCCCAAAAGGTTCACCATCACTGTCCTAGGGTGTCATAGAGGTGGTCAGAGAAGGCTTAAGAAAGAACTTGGGGAACAGTCCTAACCTGGAGTTCGACCGGCACAGTTAGGCCAGCAAAGTTTGGCCGGCACAAGGGCCACAGTAAAGTGCGTTTGGACCACTCCCGGAGTCAGGGAGGAGGGCGTGTGTCTGTGTGCTGGCCTCTCTGACTCTGAGAGTGGTCCAGACATACTTTATGGTGTTCCTTGTGCTGGCCAGACTTTGCTTTATTTACCTCATATTTACCTCAGAAATTTACCTCAGAAATTTACCTCAGAATGCCAGATACAAGGGAGTGGCGTTTGGCCCACTCTCTGAGTCAGGGAGGGTGGCGCACGTCTGTGAGCATGTCTGTGAGTGGTCATGTCTATGACCACTCCGACAGTGGTCCAAACAGATTGTGCCCTTAGATGTGAAAACTGGAAGTGCCTTTCCAAGGCCTCAGAAAGCTGCTTTTGTAGCCTCGGGTCTGCTGCCAGGGTATGGGTTGGCACCCCCTCAAGGCAGGGCACCCGGGGCCAGTAACCCCCCTTTGCTATGCCACTGTGGCGGAGGTCAGACGTGAACCAGGGACTTTCCAGTTACCATTCATGGCTATTACGCCAGGCTGACTCTGCCGTGTTAATGAAGACTAATGAACAGAAAGGGGAACTTTGCTGAAAACATCTTGTGGCCTGTGGTGGCTGCCTTCCATTGAGCAATCCACCTCCTACGCTTTTTCCATAGTTCTGCTCTCTCTGTCAACATAATAATCCTTTCCTTCTTTCTCCTCAGGCACATCTCAATTTATGCTCTGCCAGAGACCAGGTGCATGACAAAACTCTGGGCATGGCGAGACTGGTAGCCCAATGAGGAGGAAGTCCGCAAGGGTGGCCTGGTCACATCTGCCTTGATGTGTGATTCTCTCCCACCATCACAAAGATCACATACTTTTCCCACCCAAAAACCTCGGACTCATGTGGCCCCTGGTTGTATTTTTATGTTCCAGTATGAAGCAATGACCCATTCAGTAGTCATGAGTTACAATAGCCCGAGAACTTCTGGAGCTTTCTTGTGCAGTCAATGAAGCAGAAACAAAGTATGCGCCACTCTAGGAGTGGCGGGGCCGAATGCGGGGCATTCCTGTGGGGCCCCCCACACTCCCCACAGGGCCCCCCACCCACCAAGAAGAGCACTTGTGGTGCCACACACAAAGTGTGGCGCCTGGAAAGAGTTGGTGGTGACAGGTTGACGTCACTGCCAATTGCTTCCAGGAGGCCCATTTTGGGCCCTTCAGAAGCTGGGGCAGATCAGAGGGCCCAAGGTAAAGCTGCTCTGCTGGCCCCACTGACCTACAATCCTGAGAGATCCTGACTGCCGCAGCAAGCAATACGCTCACTGCACTGGTGCGGGGCCCCCCCAAAGCGTGGGGCCCGATGTGATGGCATTGGTCACATTGGCTTAAGGCCGGCCCTGAATGCGCCAATGCTTCCCAGTGCAGAATTCTCTGGTCACAGATGTCTGGGGGGTCCACGCTTTTGGAGACATCGAGGGCACCCCCAGGAACAGGGCCTTCTCGGGGGCTCATGACCTTCTGCATGGATGATCAGTGCCATTTTTCAGGACAGCTGTCAAAATGTTGGAAGGGGGGGAGATGGGCCAGCCCTGAGGGTGCGATCCAAACTGTGCCCTTGGGCCAACGCTAGCCGCTTGTGCCAGCCCAATGGCACCAGCATGGCTATGACAGGGTGACTGACACCTTCATGTTGGCACTGATGCCACTGGGCCGACGCAGCAGCGTGGCATGCCGGCCTGGGGAAGGAGGTGGATGCTGCTGCCAATGGGTTTTTTTAACTTAGATGGGGCGGGGGGGCAGAGCTGGCCTCCTGCGGGATCCTGGAGGCGTGCAGCCCCCTCTGATCTCCTCTGCAGCTGCTGCAAGAAAACCCTCTTATCTCCTATCTAAAGCTACTTCCTGTTTTCCCTGACGCCACAACAGGAAAATAAGAACATCAGAAGAGCCCTGATGGACCAGGCCAAGGGTTCATCTAGTCCAGCTTCCTGTCTCTCACAGTGGCCCACAAGGTGCCTCAGGGAGCACACGAGACAACAAGATGCCTGCATCCTGTTGCCACTCCCTTGCACGTGGCATTCTGAGGTAAATTTCTGAGGTAAAAAAGAGAATTTGCTATCCTGTCTGTGGGGAGGGAGCGACAATAACCTGCAACTCAGTCTGGGCCTTAAGAAGAGAAGAGCCCTGCTGGATCAGGCCAAGGGCCCATCTAGTCCAGCATCCTGTATCTCAGTGGCCACCAGAAGCCTCAGGGAGCACACAAGACAACAGGATGCCTGCATCCTGTTGCCACTCCCTTGCACCTGGCATTCTGAGGTAAAATTCTGAGGTAAATATGACGTAAATAAAAGAGAATTTGCTATCCTGCCTGTGGGGAGGGTTCTATAATAACTTGCAACCCAACCTGGGCTACTTCCTGTTTCCCCGCGGGGAAGGTGGCAAAACGGAGCGGTACGCTACTGGAGGGCTGCCGCTCACCCGTTCCTCCCGCCCAGCGTACCAGCTGAATGCCGCCGCTGGTCACGGCCCACCAAGGGGATCCCGACCCCCAATTTGCATAACACTGCCATGAGCACCCTTCCACTGAAATCCACGGGGTTTAAACGGGTTTGTGTGTGCGCCCTTCTCCAGACTGCGCCCATTTCCTTACGCTTCCCCCCAGTTTTTGAGCCGGGCCCAGACGAGTGAACGGCACCGCCTGCTAATTCCTTCCCTAACGGTGTGCCCCAGCCTCTAATTACACCGTCCACCCAACTTAAACGCATCGCAGACTTTCGAAATGACTTGCTCAGGCGAGGCGCTCCAGAGAACGAAGAGAAACCCGGAGGCCGACTCTCTTCCCCCCCGAAATTCAAGGGCAAATATCCTGTTAATTTTACTCAGGGAAGGAAAACGTTCCGTGTTATTAACGAGTCACATCTAACTGCCATCCACCACGCGGTGTTTCTAATTAAACAACTCTTAGGCTCAGGCAGGTGGCATTATTATAGATGTAAATTTTAAATTGCACAAAGAAATTGCTAATTATGGTCATTTTTGTGTGCTAATTCGGGTAATTATGCTGGCAAGGCGCACCGTTGCCTTGCGTGTGGGCCTCTCCCTGAAAATACGCCATAGCTGTGCAATGCAATATAATATTAGAGAACTCATGATCCCTTAGGACAGAGGTCCCCAACATGTGGGAAGGCCACAGGACCCTCACAGATTGTGGGCGCAATCCTAATCTGGAGTCCCCCGAGGCCCTTACTCCTGGCTCTCCTGGGTGCTGTCACCTTGAATCACACACAATCTTGCAGGATCCACCATAGCAGCATCCGCGTCTCACGAGATTTGGGTGCCGCGATCTTGAACCATGCGGGATCTGGCGAGATTTGGGCACCACTCGCTTGGATAGCCTGAGATGTACATGATCCAGGGCCCAATCTGAACCTGGAGTTAGGCCGGCGCAGTTAGGCGAGCAAAGTGTGGCCGGCACCAGGGCCACCGTAAAGTGCCTTTGGACCACTCTTGGAGTCAGAGAGGCCAGCACACAGATGTGTATTGTCCTCCCTGATTCCAAGAGTGGTCCAAATGCCACTCCCTTGTATCTGGCATCCTGAGGTAAATTTCTGAGGTAAAATTCTGAGGTAAAAATGAGGTAAATAAAGCAAAGTCTGGCCGACACAAGGGACACCGTTAAGTATGTGTGGACCACTCTCGGAGTCAGAGAGGCCAGCACACAGACATGCGCCATCCTCCCTGATTCCGAGAGTGGTCCAAATGCACTTTACAGTGGCCCTAGTGCCAGCCACACTTTGCTGGCCTAACTGCGCTGGCCTAACTCCTAACTGTGCAGTGCCGGCTGCACCCTGGGAAGGGTAGTCCTCTCAAAAGAATGCTCAATTCCTCCACAGAACTACAATTCCCAAAGTCCATTGGGACAAACCAACTATGCTCAATAAACTCAGGCTTGTGTTCATCACCAGACTCTCATATCCCTTTAAAAAAAAGGGGGGCAGGAGATTTCATGTGTCACAGTCAACCGGAGATGATGTGTGTTTTCCAAAAGAACCTGTCTTTTGTGTGTGTGTTGTTTTGTTGGAATGTTCCGGCACCCTCTGATGGCTTGAAAATTATACTGTCACATACGGGAGCACATAACATGAACGCATTACATTGACTAAACATTACCTTGAACGCATTACATTGACTAAACATTACCTTGCACTGCTATAGCAACTCGTTGCCACGAATACAAACAGTTCCTTTCACAGAGGGAAAGCCTTCCCAACTGGATTGCTGTTTGGTCCTTTCGCCTGCTGGGGGAGCACCTGAGACCCACTGCAGGATCAGTGCTGGCACCAGGCTGTTGGGAGCCCTGGGAAAAAGCATTGCTGGGGTTTCCCATGGCACCTCCAACTACCCTCTGATGACACCCTGGGCGTGAATCAGTTAATTGGCCAGGTGGACCCTCTGATAGGGAAGATGACCAGAAGTCGTTTCATGACCCAGAGACTGGGAGTGACTTTCCGGCTGCTTCTTGGGGCTGCTGCGGCCTCCGATTGCATCCGGAAGGTTCCAATTTAGAGCCAATGAGCCCAGGACCGTCCAGACATCGGGTTGTGGCTCACCAAACGGGTCACGACCCACTGTTTGTTTCCCTGTGGGGGGAGCAGGGGGAGCAATCCTAACCTGGAGTGAGGCTGGCACTGTTAGGCCAGCAAAGTTTGGTTGGCACAGTATGTTTGGACCACTCTCAGAGTCAGGGAGGATGGCGCGCATCTGTGTGCTGGCCTCTCTGACTCTGAGAGTGGTCCAAAGATGCTTTACGGTGTCCCTTGTGCCGGCCAAACATTGCTGGCCTAATTGTGCCAACCTCACTCCAGGTCACTCAATGGTCACTCAACCTCCACCGATTGGATGATCTCACTGCATTGCCACGCCTGCGATGGCTTCCAGCAGCCAATAGCGAGCAGGCAGCAGGTTCTAAGGAACGCCTCCCAGCCTCTCCAAGCAGGCCAGTGGAGAACCGCGGTTTTTTTCCGGATGCCAACCAGGCAAAACGCACATGTGTATTCTTTTGCTTGGGCTGCTCCTCCACTTACCGACGCTGGTGATCTTCTGGGTGGCCAGATCCTGCAGCAGTGCCCCGATGGTGGGGTTGTGCCTGGAGTACAGCTCGTAGCGGTTGATGCCAATGTGGAATTTGAGCCAGTTTGGGTAGGCATCGATCGAGGTCTCTCCGGTGGGCAAGAACTCGTTCTCGTTTTGCCTGCCCGAAGGAAAGAGGAGAGAAGGTTGAGTTGCATCCAAGCCTGAGCAATGCGCTTTGGAACAGGATGCGGCCAGGGAGGGAGGGAGGGAGGGAGGGAAGGAGGGAGGGAGGACCGGGCAGGGAGCCAGGAGTCGAGCCAGGTGCCAAGAACAGAGATATATGGGTCACGGCAGCAAATCTTCGACTCTGCTGTAATGCGGCCTCAGATCCCGGCAGAGTGTGTTCAGTGTGGACCTCGCTGCCAGTCACCAAGAGGGGATTGGATGGATTTCTGGAGGAAAGGTCCATCGTGGGCTATAGGCCATGATGGACTGTGCAACCTCCTTACATTGGTGGTGGGCTACTTCAGAGTACCGGGTGCAAGGGAGTGGCAACGGGATGCAAGCATCTTGTTGTCTCGTGCCTCCCTGGGGCACCTGGTGGGGGCGCTGTGAGATACAGGAAGCCAGACTAGATGGGCCTTTGGCCTGATCCAGCAGGGCACTTCTTATGTTCTTACAAGAGGGAAAGCAGTTGAACGGCTCCTGATTTAGAGGACGGGGTGTTTGGACAGGCTGCCGCAGCAGTTCCAGACGCCCGGGCTGCGGGAACAGAGGGGACTTACTCTTTTGCACAGCCTTTGGGGCACTAGCAAAGTGATCCTAGCACATCCAGAGGCATACCTAGGGAGGACCTGGAGGGGCATGAGCCCTGGGCGCTATGCAACCACCAGTTTCTTCCTCCAGAACCCAGAAGTGGCCACGTTGCACTACTTATGGTTTTCCCAGAGGAGGGGACGCCTGTTGTAGCAGCTTCATTCCCAACCATTCAGGGGCATGGCTAAAGAAGTGCAGGGGGGGTGCAACTGCACCGGGCAACACACTTTAGGGGGCAACAAGCTGCGCTTGAGCCCAGTGGCCAAAATGGTGAGAACCTTTGGAATTATAATCCCACCAGTTAGATATCATCGGAAAGGTAATTTCATGCAGAATGCAATGAAGGAAAGGAGAATGCGACAGCTTTACCCTGTCAAACATGATGGCCCCAAAACAAGGACATGAAACTACAATTAGTTCCTTGAGGACTAGTGACACCCTCTCAAAACCACTCTGGGACAGCGACGCCAATACAAGATTGCGAGTTCTTTGGGGACAGGGAGCCATTGCGCATTATTTTTTGGGCCTGTAAACTGCTTTGTGGACTTCTTGTTGAAAAGTGGTAGATAAATCCTCATTGATTGATTGATTGATTGATTGATTGATTGATTTCAAAAAGTGGGTCCTGGTGCAAAAAGGTTTGAGAATCGCCGATCATCCCATTCTCGTCAAGCCACCCTGCGCTTCAGGAAAGGGCACGCAATCGGACGCCAGATTCGGTGGCTGCTCTTCACAAACCACCGCCAAAATGAAGGGAACAAATGGTCCACAACACCACAATCCAGCAGGGCCAGGAGGCAGCAGCTGCTCCCTGTCACATCTGATTTGGCTCTCAGGTGAGACTCATGATGTACCGCAAGAGGGCTACAGCACAGAACCGCAGTGCCACTCCCAAACTCCGTTTCTGAGGCCTGGAATGCTGCAGGATTGCGGACTCACAAACAGGCAGAAGTTCTGAAGCACAGCCAAGGTCTCTTTCTAGCAGACGCCTCTCAGAAGCGCATAGGCAACATCTCCCCTTATATTATCCCTATGCTCTGATTTTCAGAGGTAAACTGTTCCTAGACATGGAGGTTCCACTGCTACGAAACTCATAAGAACCTAAGAAGAGCCCTGCTGGATCAGGCCAAAGGCCCATCTAGTCCAGCTTCCTGCATCTCACAGTGGCCCACCAGGTGCCTCAGGGAGCACACAAGGCAACAAGATGCCTGCGTCCTGTTGACACTCCCTTTATCTGGCATTCTGAGGTAAATTTCTGAGGTAAAATTCTGAAATAAATAAAAGGGAATTTGCTATACTGTCTGTGGGGAGGGAGCTATAATAACTTTCAGCCCAATCTGGGTCTTAAGAACGTAAGAAGAGCCCTGCTGGATCAGGCCAAAGGCCCATCTAGCCCAGCTTCCTGTATCTCACAGTGGCCCACCAGGTGCCTCAGGGAGCACACAAAGCAACAAGACGCCTGCATCCTCTTGGCATGCCCTTGCACCTGGCATTCTGAAGTAGTCTACAACTAATGTAAGGCGGTTACACCACCCATTGTGGCCTGTAGCCCACGATGGACTTTTCCTCCAGAAATCCCTTTTCAAGGCACCTAGGCCAGAGGCCATCACCACCTCCTGTGGCAAGGAGTTCCACAGGTTAATTACCTGCTGTCAAAAAGTATTCATCTGCTCTTACTCTCCCAATGCTCAATTTTAGTGGATGTCTCCTGGTTCTGGTGTTGTGAGAGAGGGAAAAGAACATCCCTCTGTTGACACTATCCCTCCCATGCATAATTTTGTATGTCTCAATTATGTCCCCCCTCAGGCGCCTTTTTGCTAGACTGAAGAGCCCCTCCTGCTAACTCTCTTATAATAAGGAGCAACTGTCCTTATGTACCCTAATGCAGTTTCTTTTCCAGCAGCTGTTTGCAAGCTTCCCATTTTCGATTTTGAGCTGCCTAGCCAGGGAACCATTATTGTTGCTGCAGTTGGTTTTGTTTCCCAAACAACTTTGGGAAGTGTTTGTTATTGTTGTTGAAATGTTAAGAGGAAGAAACCAAAATGTCAACAGACCAGAGGATAACAGCTCAACGAAACCTTGGCTGTTTCGCTCTGAACCCAGGAGAGAGCCAGGGGAACTCAGCACCAGAGAATTCATCTATGGATTGTGTTGATCGAAGTGAGTTAATCTGTGGAACACTCTGCCACAAGATGCGGCGATAAACCATGAGTTAAGATGGTGTCAGAAGGGCACAAGGCACATTCATAGAGGGCAGCTTCTAGCACTGGTGCATTGCTGTGAGGGCTATGTGGCAACCATCAGATTTGGGAAGCAGTTTAATTCTGCTGAAGGTGAGAACAACATTGTTTGCATGTGGGCTTCTCATAGTCATCGGCTTGGCCGCTGTGGAAAGGGCAACCCTGGGCAACACAGGCCCTTGTCACGCTAAGCAGCTGACCCGGCCACCCACACATCCACAGGTGTACACACACACACACACACACACACACACACACACACACACACACACA
>JAJKFI010000053.1:5544039-5558712 GCA_029204185.1 Lerista edwardsae | reverse complement strand
CAATCAATCAATCAATCAATCAATCAATCAATCAATCAATCAATCAATCAATCAATCAAAGTATTTATATACCGCTTTGCAACACAAAGTTCACGAAGTGGTTTACAGACAAGCTTTTTGGGAACATCATACGTCTTACGCAGGTATTTGGACAATTCTTAGGCTCTTGGTTGGAGCTTGAATTGCCAATAAAAGACCAGTCTGTGATATCTGTGATCTTTTTATCATTTTGACTGTGTATATGTGAATGAATAATAACAATAACAATAATAATAAAGTTAAATGGCTCCCTGTCACAAAAGGGCTCACAATCTGAAAAAAAAAACAGAATGCAGAACACCACCAGCAACAGCCACTAGAAAGACACTGCGCAGGGGTGAAGAGGAACAATTACTCTCCCACTGCTAAATTTAAGAGGACACCTCTTGAAAAAGTGCCTCTTCGTCAGTTAGGAGGGTAAACTGTAAGGGCCACCGTAAAGCCCGTTTGGACCTCTCTCGGAGTCAGGGAGGATGGCGCACGTCTGTGTGCCGGCCTCTGTGACTCCGGGAGTGGTCCAAACATATTTCACAGTGTCCCTTGGGCCAGCCAAACTTTGCTGGCCTAACTGTGCCGGCCTAACTGCAGGTAGTAGTAGTAGTAGTAATCTTTATTTACGGTCAAAGACCAGCACAAAAATTAAAATTAACTGCAGGTAACAATTGCACACTTATTTTTTTTTTCTCTCAAAGCAAGTTTTTTTTTTTTTTTTTGGAGAGTGGTGGTGGAAACCCAAAGTTTTTTCTTCTTCCGCCTAAGCAGCTTCAAACAAATGCTTTATTCTCCTTCTGATGCCCCGCCCCCAGCCTTCAGGATCCCTCTGCTGATCTTGATAAGGTTACCATGGAAATTATGACAGGACTACGGATAGCCCTGGACAGCTGAGATTTGTTCTGGCTTCTCGAAAGGTAACGGAAGCTTCTGTGTCAACAGAGCTGTGTGGTGACCTTTGACAACAGTCTTTGCTTTGGTTTTCGTCTGGGTTGAGTTGAGTTTGGGTTGAGTTCATCCCAGCGTCGTCCCAAAGCTCCTCCACTGGACCAGTGATTCACAGCCGGCATGAAGGTCAAACGTCTTGACTCAGAGCAACACCAGAAGAGGAACGTACAAATCCGGAGTGGGCGGAAGGTGGAGAAATTTGTGGCCACACTGCCCTTCCTCACTTCCTCCCACAATGGGCCTCCCCCATTTCTTTGCTTCCTAACAAGACCTCCTGGGTTCAGATCAGGAAATCTGGGGTGGCTGAAGTCACGTCCTTCCACTTTCACTTCCCATTGCGTTTTCGTTCTCATTTCTCCAAGGTCTGGTGGAATTGTCCCGGAGTGAAACAAATGTTGAAATTATTTTTTTGCATTTCCATACCTCCCTTCCTCTAAAGGGGGGGTAGACATCATTCCTCCCTTTTTGTCCTCACAAGAACCCTGTGAGGCTGAGAGTGCGACAACCCCGTTGTAGAGGGCAAAACGGTGCCCCTGGAAGTGAAGTCACGACAGGAAGTGACATCACAGTTGTGTTTTCCTCTTCTTTTCTTCTTTTGACCATCACTTTGGACAGAATGAAGATACCATATTCCAATTTGTTTCATGGGATTCTGCATTAAATTCTGCTCTGAATGGTATACAACGTGATGGTATTCTTCATCCATACCAAGACGTTCATAATTTGGGCCACCGGTGTCAAGCTCAGCTTGTTGCCCTCCTTAAAGCTTGTTGCCCGGTGCAATTGCACCCCCTGCACCTCTTTAGCTATGCCCCTGTGCCAATGACATCCTCCCAGTCTTTGATTCCTCCCTTGTCTCATTATTTCATTAGTCCCCAAAACTGACTTTTGGGATGCTCTTTTCAGATGCCTCGTTCTCCTCCTTTCGTCGTTTTCCCTCTTCGACTCGCGACTATTTGTTCTCCCTTCAATGCGTGTCCTTTGAACATTTCTTTCCCCCCCTTCGCGGTTTGGTTCGAGCTACCTTGGAAGCCAACCTTTTTGCGTTGTTGTGTTGTTACCTTTTCCCTTCGGCTCGTCAGCTCCTGAAATCTCCTGCTGGCTGCCCGCAGCATCCCAGAACGGACACCTCTAAAAGTCGACAAATCAACAAGGCTGATGGTAATACAAATCATTGCAACTGTGGGGGAGGGGGAATGGGGGTCGGTGGTTAACGTTATCGATGTTCAAAGCAGGGGTGTCAAAAACAAGGTCCCCAAAAGCTCTTTATCCAGCCTATGTGCTAAAGGGGGTCTCCCAGGGTCCATAGAAGTGGAGCGCGTGGGTTCGGAGAGGGTGGCTGAAGGGTGTTCAGGGGGTGGGGAAGGGGCATTTCTGGGTGGAGAAGGGCAGAACGGGAGAGGATAGGGCCCGGAAAGGGGGCAGGATCCGGGCCGGCACTGCATACTGTATCCTAACCCCTGCTTCCGGGCCAGGCAGCCCTACATAGTGCTGATCTGAGTAGCCCCATAGGGTGTTACACAAGGTAAGGGGAAAAATATCCCCTCATCCTGAGGTGACCTCCAGCCCTCATCCAACCTGCATAGGATACTGCGCCGGCCAGTGTGGCCAAGCTCAGATCAGGATTGTGCCCTTCCTTATTTATATAAAAAGGTAAACGTTTCCCCACGACCGAATGGTCTAGTCGTGACCGACTGTAGGGGGTGTTGCTCATCTCCGTTTCAAAGCCTGTAGAGCCGGCGTTTTGTCCAAGGACAAGCCTCCGTGGTCATGTGGCTGGCATGACTACACGCCGTAGCTCACGGAACGCCGTTCCCTTCCCAACGAAGTGGTCCCTATTTATCTACTTGCATTTAGGTGCTTTCGAACTGCGAGGTTGGCAGGAACTGGGACAAGTGACGGGAGCTCACTCTGACGCGCAGTCTTGAACTCCCAACCTTCCGGTCAGAAAGCCCAGCAGCAGCGGATTAACCCGCTGCGCCACCACGTCCCTCCTTATTTATATACAGCTATGTTATAATTCTACTTTGTTTGCTTTTCTTCCCCGTCCCTGCGGTTCACATACCAGCATTTATTCTGTTTTCGTCTTAGGGCAAGCAGCTCAGAAAAGATCCCAGGGAGACAATAACAGGACAGTCACAGGTCAGGCTTGGATCTCGGAGGCTGTATCTTGTCTAGATCTGCTGCCGGCTCCAGGGCAGATGAAACCACAGACACCCACCAGACTGAGTCATGCACCGGTGGAGTTTTTAATTTTTTTTCAATTAAAAAAAAACTTTTTTTGTAATTGCTATGCTGGGCAAACCTAAGGCTGTGGCAGTCTCAGCCTTTTCCGGTCTCTTAATTTCAGCTTTCCCGGGACAGAGCGTTTCGAGGGGAGCTTGACGTCACCTCACAGGCTGTGACCGAGGTTAACATTGAAGAACGGTTTGGAAAACCACGGTGGGCCTCTCTTTTAGAGAGCAATCCTAACCTGGAGTGAGACCGGCCCAGTTAGGCCACCTACGTTTGGCTGCCACAAGGCACACTGTAAAGGATGTTTGGACCACTCTTGGAGTTAGAGAGGCCAGCACACAGACGTGCACCATCCCCCCTGATTCCGAGAGTGGTCCAAACACCACTCCCTTGTATCTGGCATTCTGAGGTAAATTTCTGAGGTAAAATTCTGAGGTAAATATGAGGTAAATAAAGCAAAGTCTGGCCAGCACAAGGGCCACTGTAAAGTATGTTTGGACCACACTCAGAGTGGCCAGCACACAGACGTGCGCCATCCTTCCTGACTCCGAGAGTGGTCCAAATGCCACTCCCTTGTATCTGGCATTCTGAGGTAAATTTCTGAGGTAAATATGAGGTAAATAAAGCAAAGTCTGGCGAGCACAAGGGACACCATAAAGTATGTTTGGGCCACTCTCAGAGTCAGAGAGGCCAGCACACAGATGTGCACCATCCTCCCTGACTCTGAGAGTAGTCCAAACACGCTTTACGGTAGCCCTTGTGCCGGGCAAACTTTGCTGGCCTAACTGTGCCGGCCTCACTCCAGATTAGGATTGCACTCACACACTAGTGCAAATTATGAGTTTGGAGTCTGTGCGTTATGTTTGGCCATAAGTTTCCATAGTGCTGCAGGGCTGGCTGGTCCCTGGCCAATCACCTCCCCCCCCACACACACATCGATTTCCGCCCTACACAGTCCATTTGTGCAAACACAGAATCGATCACCAGGGTCCGTCAATCGTTAGACCCCATTCCAACGTTCCTTTGGTGCCTCCTTTCTTCCCCCCCCATCTCCAGTTGCACCGCAGTGTCAAAGACACAGCGTAAACATGGCACTCATATATCTCCGGCAGACAACACCACGTCTCAAGGAGAAATTTCACAACAAAGATTGTTAGCCTCTTCTGCCGTTAACACTCTTAAAATTCGCAACTGCAATTTGCGGCAACGAGCCCTTGGAGACGTATTTATATGGAGATTATTGACATTATGGAGCATGAATGAAGTTCCCTGGGAGTCCGCACAATATAGAACCGCAAAGTATCTGACGTGCACAAGTGTGTTGTATGAGTTGGGTTGATGGGCACAACTGCAGCCAGGCCCGGCCGTAAAAAGGAAAATAAAAACAATTACATTTTGAATTGCGGTACATTTTCCTGCAGAACAACACACTTTCTGCTATTGTCAGTTGTGCCATAACTGGGTTTATGTGGGCGTATATTTCTGAGGCACTTTGAAATGGTACCTGGACAAAGTTTTGGCTAAGACTGGGAAGTTTGAAGGAGTCGTGGAAAGGCCAAGTCAAAGTTCCAGCAGGGATTCAGAACCTTTTGGAGGGCAGTACAGTGTAGTGGCTGGGTGCTTGAACAACTCTACAACAGTGGTTTTATTCAACAGTTGGGAGGAAAAGGAAGTCATTCTATCCTTCTGTCCACATCTCCTGCAACGCACGTGTCAGGGACCTGGGAAATGTAGTTTGCCCAGGACACCCACGTTCTATGAAAACTACATTTTCCAAGATCCCCAATGCCTACAATTCAGCTGCGAGAGCACTTCCAGTTCCAGGGAAGCAATAGACATGCCCTGGAATCTGCTGGGGTTAGTTCCGGCCCCTTCCATGGATACCTGAAACCAGTGGCATTATTCACACGGTATACTGGGCGGGACTTACCTTTGAGCGGCAGTCCACCCATTGCGTCACGCTGCATTCCACCACTTGCCCACCCGCCCCGGCAGGCAGGAAAGCGGTGGAACGCAGTGTGACGCAATGGGCGGACTGCCGCTCAAAGGTAAGTCCTGCCCAGCGTATTGGGTGAATAACGCCACTGCCTGAAACCATGGAAACTGGGGACGCCTTTTTAAAGATAGGGGAACATCAGTGGTTTTTCTGCAACAAGATAAATAAGAAGATTTGGTTCATGTTCCCCTGTCTTTTTAACATGGGGACGTGGTGGCGCAGCAGGTTAAACTGCTGAGCTGCTGAGCTTGCTGACTGGAAGGTTGGCAGTTTGAGACCACGCGACAGAGTGAGCTCTTGTCGCTTGTCCCAGCTCCTGCCAACCTAGCAGTTCGAAAGCATGTAAAAATGCGAGTAGATAAACAGGGACCACTTCAGGGGGAAGGTAACGGTGTTCCGTGCGCCTTGGCGTATAGTCATGCTGGCCACATGACCACGGAAGCGTGTCCTCAGATAAACGCAGGCTCTTTGGCTTAGAAACGGAGATGAGCACCGCCCCTTACAGTCGGTCACAACTAGACCATTCGGTCAAGGGGAAACCTTTACCTTTTAAATAGGTGTCCCAGTATTCATACTATCAGTGGATAACTGAAACCATGAATACCAAATCAATGGATACCAGGGCATGCCTGTACAATGGGGAGGAAGAGGGAGAGAGAAACAAGAACAGCTGCTAATGTCTCTGCACTGCCTGATAAGGGGGGAGGGATTCAGATCTCCGCACACTCTCGATTATGTCATTGGGAATGTGATGTGTATGAATTGGGCTTGGAATTAACTGAGGTATGTTCCTTGAGGGCAGGGGGGGGGGGAAGAGGAGGCAAAAATAGCCGGGTTTGCCAAGCCATTCATCACCACTAATTGAAGGAAGCGTGAGTTCGCTTACAATGCATTCAGCCCACACTCCCACACATGGTTGGACAGAAAAGCGATCTGGAATCCGCTCGACTTCTTTTGTTGTTCCAGGAACACATCAGACCCTGAAGAGCTCCCAAGGTATTGAACGAATTCTTTCAATGCATCGCGGTCTTGATGAACGATTCAATCGGGCCATTCTGTGTACCAGAGTTTTTTGACGAAGGTACTGATGAAACCGATTAAGGGCACAATCCGAACTTGGAGTTAGGCTGGAACAGTTAGGCCAGCAAAGGGTGTCCAGCACAAGGAACACTGTAAAGTATGTTTGGACCACTCTCAGAATCAGGGAGGAGGATGCAGGTCTGTGTGCTGGCCTCTCCGACTCCGAGAGTGGTCCAGACATACTTTATGGTGTCCCTTGCGCTGGCCAGACTTTGCTTTATTTACCTCATATTTACCTCAGAAATTTACCTCAGAATGCCAGATACAAGGGAGTGGCATTTGGACCACTCACAAGTCGGGGAGGATGGCACACGTCTGTGTGCTGGCCTCTCTGATCCTGAGAATGGGCCAAACATACTTTATGGTGTCCCTTGCGCTGGCCAGACTTTGCTTTATTTACCTCATATTTACCTCAGAAATTTACCTCAGAATGCCAGATACAAGGGAATGGCGTTTGGACCACTCTCGGAGTCATGGAGGATGGGCGCACGTCTGTGTGCTGGCCTCTCTGACTCCGAGAGTGGTCCAAACGCGCTTTAAGGTGGCCCTAAAAGCGCTGGTCTAAAAGCGCTGGCCTAACTCCAGGTCAGGATTGCGCCCATACACACAGGCAGAGTGGAATTTTACCATTTCCAGGCGGCAACATGTGGCATCCAGCTTCACCACAACCTCAGTGCCCCACAGGAGAATTGCCAGGTCACAATGCTGTGGTGTGACAAGATGCCACATCCGGCAGAATTCCCCTTCTTGCGTCAAAACAGCAACAACAACAACAGAAAACAGAAACGAAATTGCCACAAGTCCCTGATCTTGATTTGGACCATAGTGGACAATAGCTTTACTTCTCCTCAGTGGTGTCCCTTCAGGGGGGCGGAGCCCTAATTTTTGCAAGGAGCCTTACCCTCCCATGTAATTTGCTCCTCTCTCTTTCCGCTGTAGCCAGTAAGAAACGCCAAGACGTTGCTTTTCCCTTTGAGGATTGGCTAATGTGGTGCAGGAAAGGAGCTATTTCCACTGGAAGGTAAGGCTCCTTGCAAAACTTAGAGCTCCCCCCCCCGTAGGGACACCACTGTTTCTCCTACATCGTACTAGTGTATATTCTGAGATGAGAGGTGCAGTTCCTAGGAAAATGGTCCGTTCGGAATCTGTAGGATTGGGTCCGTCGAAAACAGACACATACACATTTTGTACTTCCTACATCCAACGAACTTCCAATCCCTTTGTAGCCACATGTACAAATGTAATTCTACAGTGCTTTGGATGTAGGTCAATAGAATTATCCTTGCATTCTGCGGTTCTCCTAATCCAATAATGGGACCACTAGGCCTTCCTTCCTCTCGCCATCGACGTTGAGAATACCCCAGTGAGAAGGGCAGGATGCGGATAATGCAAAATATAATTTCAGAGTTGACAGACTTCCACAGGAGCAGCCGAACATTTCGCTTCTGCTGGCTTTATTAAAGAGGGGAATCGTCAGGAAAAGAGCCAGAATTTGGTTCCTGGCTGGTAGACCTGATAGGCTTCTACTCCTTTCTTTTAGCTTCTGAGAAGGAAGTGCTTTTCTGCAGAGGTGGCCCATTGAAAAAAGAGCCTCTCTGATGAGAAATATTTTGGCCATTTCAGAATGTTAATAATTCTCCCAGCAAGCGGCCTGGAAACATCTTGCAGCATAAATAAATGGAAGAAAAACCTCCGTTTAATTGGAAGTTTGCAGGAAATCATGGAACGGCAATCTTCATATGCAGAGGAAGGATGAACGATACTTGCTACTGGAGGTTTAGAGGCGTCCCTATCAGGGATGTGGCTAACGCAAAGGTAGCCCAAGCGCAGAGGGCAAAATGTTGCCCCAGAAGTGACATCACAACGGGAAATGATGTCACAATTCTATTTCTGTTCGACCATAACGTTTGCTCGAACAAAGATATTACACTCCAGTTTGTTTCATTACATTCTGCACGAAATTCCACATCAAATGCTATATAACACGACAGTATGATTCCTAACACACACCCTTTTAACCAACTGCAATTTTGGACACAACAGTTGTATTTTTGTGTTCAGGAGTTTTGGCCATAATGTTGGATAGAGTAAAGAGATGACACTCTCGTTTGCTTCATTGAATTCTGCATCAAATTACCTTTCCAACGATATCCAACATGATGGCATTATTCCTAAGAAACATGATTTTAACAAACTGCAATTTTGACATGGGCGTTGTATTTTCGTTTGATCTGGGTTTTTGGCAATAACATTTGACAGAGGAAAGAGGTCACACTCTGTTTTGTTTCATGGCATTCTGCATAAAATTACCTTTTCAAGGATGTACAACCTGGAATTAGACCGGCACAGTTAGGCCAGCAAAGTTTGCCTGGCACAAGGGCAAACATAAAGCACTTTTGGACCACTGTCGGAGTCAGGGAGGATGGCGCACGTCTGTGTGCTGGCCTCTCTACCTCCGAGAGTGGTCCAAACATACTTTATGGTGTCCCTTGTGCTGGCCAGACTTTGCTTTATTTACCTCATATTTACCTCAGAAATTTACCTCAGAATGCCAGATACAAGGGAGTGGCGTTGGGACCTCTCTCAGAGTGAGGGAGGATGGTGTACGTCTGTGTGCTGACCTCTCTGCCTCCAAGAGTGGGCCAAACATACTTGACGGTGTCCCTTGCGCCGGCAAGACTTTGCTGTCCTAATTGTGCCGTCCTAACTCCAGGTGGAAGGGACGTGGTGGCACTGCGGGTTAAACCGCTGTTGCTGAGCTTGCTGACCAGAAGGTTGGCGGTTCGAGACCGCGCGACGGAGTGAGCTCCCATTGCTTGTCCCAGCTCCTGCCAACCTAGCAGTTCGAAAGCACCTAAAAATGCAAGTAGATAAATAGGGACCACTTTGGTGGGACGGTAACGGCGTTCTGTGTGCTACGGCGTACAGTCATGCTGGCCACATGACCACGGATGCTTGTCCTCGGACAAACGCCGGCTCTTTGGCTTAGAAATGAGCACCGCCCCCTACAGTCGGTCACGACTAGACCATTTGGTCATGGGGAAACCTTTACCTTTAACTCCAGGTGAGGACTGCGCTTTTCATGTTAATCCTGGGCTGGTTCCAAAGATTTACTCTCCTTGGCCACCCCCTTCTGTCCCTCGGCCCCCAACTGCAAAACAACCGAGCTCCATCCTGATTTAACTGAGATTTTCCTGCTGTCAAGGAATGAAGGAGGCACAGGAGGAGAGGAGGATGCTTGACTACAGGCTGTTAGGAAATCCGGCCTGGGCAGGCGGACAAAAGCTGACAGGTTGTACGAAGCCCAGGTGGCAGTTGGCTGCTGCAAAACGTCTGTGGCAGGAAGGCAGGGACGATGTCATCCATGTGGCGGCATGTGGCAGCCTTCCTGGGAGCAGCTGGGGATCTGGCCCAGACAAGGCGGCTCAGGCGGTTTCTTCTGGAGACCGCGTGGTGCGTAAATCCCACACATGTCGGAAGCGCTGGGTCTGCCTGCTTGCTCCCGCACCGTCTGTTCCATGTGGGCGGGGGGGCTCTTTTGGAAGGGAACCGTGTGACTCCTTGACAACTCCCCGTGGTCGCAATGAGAGAAGCCATCAACATGTTTACACACCAACTGAGGGAGGGAGGAGGAGGGTGCGGGGAATGGGGCTCTCTCCCCAGAAAAGGCTACTGCTGGGCCCAACGGTCATTGTGCATGGAGTTTCAAGTTGTGTTTTCCGCATAGGCATCCGCTTGCTGGCCAATTCAGATCATGCAGAGAGACAACGGAAGCTGCCTCTTGCTGAGCTTGTCCCTTCCGTTCAATCTGGCACCCCCAAGCGGCAGCTTCTCTCCGAAGATGCTTTCACAAGCCCTTTTTTCTGGTCTTGAGAACATCCAACATCACATATCAAGATTGCAGAGTCCCGTCCTCTCATTCAGGGTGCAGTCCTAACCTGGAATTAGGCCGGCACAATTAGGCCACCACTTACCTGGTTAGGCTAGCACGTTTGGACCACTCTCGGAGTCAGGGGGGATGGCGCCCGTCTGTGTGCTGGCCTCTCTGACTCAGAGAGTGGTCCAAACACACATTTCGGTGTCCCTTGTGCCGGCCAGACTTTGCTTTATTTACCTCATATTTACCTCAGAAGTTTACCTCAGAATGCCAGATACAAGGGAGTGGCGTTTGGACCACCCTCGGAGTCAGGGAGGATGGCGCATGTCTGTGTGCTGGCCTCTCCGACTCCGAGAGTGGTCCAGACATACTTTATGGTGTCCCTTGTGCTGGCCAGACTTTGCTTTATTTACCTCATATTTACCTCAGAATTTTACCTCAGAAATTTACCTCAGAATGCCAGATACAGGGGATTGGCGTTTGGACCACTCTTGGAGTCGAGGGGGACAGCGCCCATCTTTGTGCTGGCCTCTCTGACTCCAAGAGTGGTCCAAACATGCTTTATGGTGTCCCTTGTGCCGGCCAAACTTTGCTGGGCTAACTGGTGCCAGCCTAACTCCAGCTTCGGATTGCACCCTATGTGAATTAACTTGGCAATATGATAAAAAGCCCCTGTCCCAATTAAGACCCTTTCTTGCGACTGTTAAAAAAAACCTTCTTGTAAATTCTGATCTGGATTGCTCTTGACCTCTCTGGGTATTTATTTATTTATTTTCACGGCTGAGGGGGCAATCCGAACCTGGCGTGAGGCTGGCACCGTTAGGCCAGCGAAGTTTGGCTGGCGCAAGGGACGCCATAAAGCGTGTTTGGGCCACTCTCAAAGTCGGGGTGGTGGCGGTGGCACACATTATGGCCTAACTCCAGGTTAGGATTGCACCCTGAGCCATTGCCCCATTAAGATCTGCAGGAGGATGGCCGTGCGCAGAAATATCCTTATTTTTGTCCATGAAATGTGGGCGGGGATGTGGCTCTCCCTTCCTTTTCCCTCTCTCCCTCTGCCAGCATCTCTGTGTCCTTGGCCACATTCCCCCCCCCCCCCGCAGCTTTCCTGCACACTCACAGACAATCGTCTCTGCTGAAACCTGAATTTGAGCATGCCCATGCCCTCAAATTGACCCTGTGACGGATTTCACCCAACACATCGTGTTAGGTCTGGTTCCAGTCTTGCATCTCAGCATCGATGTGCTCAGTTCCCTCCAGCCTGGTGTTGACATCTAGATTGCATTCACTGTAGAAGCAAAGGTGGGGGGGAGCAGTCACTGTGGTGCAAACCATTCTTGGCTTCTCTGACACACCGCACATATGAGAAGGTCGTTTTAGCCCCGCTGTTCAAAGCAGATTTGACTGGTTAATTCCAGCCCCCCAGAGCTCAATCCCAAACTGGAGTTTGGCCTGCATAAGCTAAGCCAGCAAAGTTTGGCCCATACAAGGGCCACCGTAAAGCGCCTTTGGACCACTCTCTGAGTCAAAGAGGATGGCGCACATCTGTGTGCTGGCCTCTCTGACTCTGAGAGTGGTCCGGACATACTTTATTTTGTCCCTTCTTGCTTTATTTACCTCATATTTACCTCAGAATTTTACCTCAGAAATTTACCTCAGAATGCCAGATACAAGGGAGTGGCGTTTGGCCCACTCACGGAGTCAGGGAGGATGGCGCACGTCTGTGTGCTGGCTTCTCTGAGAGTGGTCCAAACATACTTTACAGTGTCCCTTGTGCCAGCCAAACTTTGCTGGAATAGCTTATGCCGGCCTAACTCAGTTTAGGATTGCACCCTCAATGGCATAGCTAAGGCTTTTGCTATCTAGGGTCAAAGAGGATTTTGTAGCCTTCCCCCATGACGAAATCACATTTAAGGCCCAATCCTGACCTGGATTTAGGCCGGCTCCAGCTCCAGCCACCCCCTCTTGCGACCCTCCAATGTCGACTGCCCGGGGATGGCCGCCCCTTTCCCATCAGATCCGACAACGGTACTATTCGTACTAACCAGGTTTTTCATAATTTTGGCCACTAGCGTCAAGCTCAGCTTGTTGCCCCCGTAAAGCTTATTGCCCGGTGCAATTGCACTGCCCTGCCCTTCTTTAGTTGCAAGATTGCTGTGTTCTTGGTTTCTGCTTTCAAACAGGAAAACAAGGTCAATAAAAACCCTGGGTGATGCTACTCATGCTGTCTAAGAGCCCCGTTGAGCTGGGCTGGAGAAATGAGCCGGAAAAACAAAACACACCGCACTGCCACGTTCTCTCCCTATTTTAAAAAAAGCAAGCAAGAAAATACTTTCCATGTGCAAATGCAATCAGGCAAATGCAAGACGGCTCCATTTGCATAATTTACATTGACTCGGGAATCGAGATAAACAGTGCCATTTGTTCCCAGAGATACAGCTGTAGGTATTCCGGGCTGTGCTGCTGTCCTGGCTGACAGGCCGCAAATGAGATGCTAGAGTCTGGCCCTCCGTAACTAAGTGACAGTTTGGTGATTAGATGCCAATGTTGCAGCGGGCGGGAATCCTTCTGCTCCCGGAGAAGGAAAGCCCTTCTGCATCTGCCGAATGGCTTTGCTTGTTTTAAATTGGGAGGGGGCTGCAGTTGTGTTCGTGCTTGGAGCAGAAAGAGACGTCATGAGAAAAACCAGGCTACTGCTGAAAACGCCAGCTTCCCATTTCCCATGTTGTCACATCTAATGCAACTGAGAGCACAATCCTAAACTGGTGTGAAGCTGGCACAGTGAGGCCAGCAAAGTTTGGCCAGCACAAGGGCCACCGTAAAGCCTGTTTGGGCCACTCTTGAAGTCAGAGAGGCCGACACACCGACGTGCGCCACCAGTGGTGTCATCTAAATGATTTAAGAACAGGTACTCACTTTTGATTGGCACGTGTCGGGACCCGCCCACCGGAAGTGACGTCATAAGCCAGAAGTGATGTCGTGGCAGGAAGTGACATGAAAAAAGTTCTTTTTGAGGCCTCAGACAATTTTAAACTGACCCAACAGTTGCAACAGTATTCCACAGCACCCCCAGAACATGTGAAGGAGGCCTGGCATCATGTTAAAGTGACCCAAAACCCCAGAGCAGCTCATTTTTCAGTGGCAAGGCAAGGAAAGGCTCCGCTCGCTGCCTGCCTGCCTGCCTGGCTCTGAGAACATGCAGGCAACTCAAACGTGCAGGAAATTCAAACGTTGCAGGGGGCAGAGTCGACGAGTGGGCGGGCGAATGGGCGGGGCCAGCCATAATCCTAGAAACCGGTACTCGCGTACCCCCGCGTACCCCCTACATGACATCACTGTGCGCCACCCTCCCTGACTCCGAGAGTGGTCCAAGCACGTTTTGTGCCAGCCCTTATGCTGGCCAAGCTTTGCTGGCCTCACTATTAGACAAATGTAAAGTGATGCACGTTGGGGCAAAAAACCAAAACTTCACCTATAGGCTTATGGGTTCTGAGCTGTCTGTGACAGCTCAGGAGAGAGATCTCGGGGTGCTGGTGGACAATTCAATGAAGGTATCGACCCAGTGTGCGGCAGCAATTAAGAAGGCCAATTCCATGCTTGGGGTCATTAAAAAAGGGGTTGAGAATAAAACAGCCAATATTATCATGCCATTGTACAAATCGATGGTAAGGCCGCACCTGGAATATTGTGTCCAGTTCTGGTCGCCGCATCTCAAAAAGGACATAGTGGAACTGGAAAAGGTGCAGAAGAGAGCGACAAAAATGATTACGGGGCTGGGGCACCTCCCTTATGAAGAAAGACCGCAGCGTTTGGGGCTCTTCAGTCTAGAAAAAAGGCGCCTGAGGGGGGACATGATTGAAACATACAAGATTATGCATGGAAGGGATAGAGTCGATAAAGGGATGTTCTTTTCCCTCTCTCAAAACACCAGAACCAGGGGGCATCCGCTAAAACTGAGGGTTGGGAGAGTTAAAACAGATAAAAGGAAGTACTTTTTTACCCAGCGGGTAGTTAATCTGTGGAACTCTTTGCTACAGGAGGTGGTGATGGCATCTGGTCTTGATGCCTTTAAGAGGGGATTGGACGGATTTCTGGAGGAAAGGTCCATTGTGGGCTATAGGCCATGATGGCTTGTGCAAACTCCTTACAAAGGTGGTGGGCTACTGGTACCGGGTGCAAGGGAGTGGCAACAAGATGCAAGCATCTTGTTGTCTCATGCCTCCCTGGGGCACCTGGTGGGCCGCTGTGAGATACAGGAAGATGGACTAGATGGACTAGATCCAGCAGGGCTCTTCTTATGTTCTTATGCCGGCCTAACTCCGGGTTAGGATTGCACCCTAAAAGTGTACTTGGTAGGTGATATAGGTGCTATAGTGTCAGCAGTTACATGCATGTAGAGGTGTTAGGGAATATGTAGTTATAGAATTGTGTTTGTTTTTTTAAAGGATGGCAGATTGTAAACACACACACACACACACACACACACACACACACACACACACACACA
>JAJKFI010000053.1:5533732-5544029 GCA_029204185.1 Lerista edwardsae | reverse complement strand
ACACACACACACACACACACACACACACACACACACACACACACACACACACACAGAGAGAGAGAGAGAGAGAGAGAGAGAGAGAGAGAGAGAGAGAGAGAGATGCACAAATAAAGGGAAAGGGAAAGTGGTTCTATAGCTATTCTGTAAGTATTCTATAAGACCAGCATCTACACCTGCTGCCTAAATTGTAGGACACGCTTATTCAGAAGTAAACTCCACTGATTCCAGTGGCATTTTCTCCCACAAATATGTGTATAATGCAATATTTTGTTGCAGAAGCCAGTAGGGTATTGTATTGGAAAAAGCAGGAGCTACCCAGAGGAGTGAGGGAATGGTATCAGCAATGGCCCCTTGTCCAGGTAAACCAGGGATTATGGGGTTAATCCCAAAACTCCTGCAGCAGGAACACAGCTGCAGGCTGATGAGCTCTCCAGCTATGAAGGGAGGTTAGCACAGGTGCAGATGGGTGTGGCTGATGAATTAAACCCTTCCCACTGATTGGCTGGCCTCAGTATAAAGCTGGAGGCAGGAGCTACAGTAAAGCCCCTGGGAAGGTGTTGGATGAGGACCTGGGTAGGTGCTGGATGGATGGAGTGCTGGCTAGACTGCCTGCCTGAAGGACTGGATGGATGGACTGACTGGCTAAAGGAAGATAAGCTTATTGTGGGAAATAATTGGGAGTTGTATGGCTGCCATGCCTCTGGAGCCACCAAGTGGAGGAGGCAGTTGTGGCTTAGGCAAGCGGACTGCCTATGGTTTGGTGGTGGGGTTTGTTGGGGCTAGACTTAGGGTATCTGGAGCTAAGCCAGTGATGAGGGCAGTCTGGAGGAGGCTGGCCAGACGGTGATCCCAGGCAAAGCTGCTGGAAGAGAGGAGGCCCAGTGGGTGACTGAACCCCTCCCTCTTGCCTATCTCTGAGGCCGCTCTGGAGGGGAAACTAGTTAGCCTAGTGTGGGCATCGGGGCCCGGCAGGGAATTTGGCAGAACAGGTATATAAAAAGAAAGTCCTTGCCCAGATCCCGAATCCGGCAGTCTCTTTGGAATCAAAACCCTCAATCAGGTAAGCTTTATCTCCTGATAGCCAATGGTTGTCAGAAAAATCTGTGGAAAATGTAAGCCTGGTGTACAGGAGGCATTTGTGTCTAACAGCGGTGAAGTATTTCTAGGAATTTCAAGGACGCTTCCATAACTTCCGTTCCCTGTCATTTTTATTGCCTCTGCATAGTTTTTTTCTTGCTTTTTTTTTTAATGAAAAAGATGGCCCAAATTACGGCGCCACTATATCAAATAAGGAGCTGCCACGATGGCCACAATAAAGGGGGGAAAGAAAAGGCTACTTTCCCCACACTAAAGAAGAATAGACTCACAGCCGGGAAAATAAGATTTAGACAAACAGCAATAACCAATCAAGTTTAGAGCCTGGCTCAAAGCCTTCCTCTTTTTTTTTTTTTGTTGTTGTTGCAGACACAAAAATCATTTGAAAGGCAGCTGGGAGGAAATAAATGACTGGGCTGGCGGAAAACTACAGCATGACAAAGCGAGTGAGGGGGCGGACGTGGAGGAGGAGGAGCTAGGAAGACACCCTGGGACTGTGTACAAATGAGCTCATTGGAGAAATAAATACAAAAGCGAGGCTGACAGACAAGGCTGGGTTTTCAACCCACTCAGAGAGGTGATGAAGAACAGCTGGAGGGTGGGGTGGAAATGGCTTCAGAGACAACTTCCACTGGCATACCTGGTGGAGGTCAGGTGGCAAACGCCCCCAGGTATTAGGCGGAGGGGGGCAGCAAATTCAGCCACACTCGCCCTCACTTGCATCCCCCATCACCACTCTAGGGGGCGACCTCCTCCTCTGCTTTTTTAGGAGGGCAGCCCCTGGAGGGTCTCTCTTCCCGAGAGCCTGGGAAGCAGCTTATGGCTAAAAACCATCACTTCCGGTTGGGGGGACAGCACCCCTGGAGGTGTGTCCTCAGGCCAACCCCCCAGGATCGTCACTGCCAGCTCCAAAGAAACCGTGAGGCACCCAAGATGGAGGGCCTCTCTCTTTTTAAAGTTGTGCTGCACATCAATCAATCATCAATCAACAGGTGCTTATATACTGCTTTTCACCATGAAGTTCACAAAGCAGTTTACAGGCACATAGCAAAAATACAGTTAAATGGCTCCCTGTCCCAAAGGGCTCACAATCTAAAAAAAAAGGCAGACCCACCAACAACAGCCCCTAGAAAGACACTGCGCAGGGATGAAGAGGGACAATTACTCTCCCCCTGCTAAATATCAGAGGAACACCACAGATCCACAGGCACATGGTCCACAGGCAGTGATGTCATTCAGGGAGAACGGACCAGAACGGGCGTTCCGGATCCTAACGGGCTCCGTGGCTGGTTCTGGGTCCCCGACAAGTGCCAATCAAAAGTGAGTTCCTGTTCCTAAATCATTTGAATGACACCACTGTCCACAGGTGTGCCATGAAAGGTGGGCAAGTGTTCTGGGCCACCCCAAGGGCCCAAATGCCCACAGTAGGCTAACTAGTTTCCCGACAGAGCGGCCTCAGAGATAGGCAAGAGGGAGGGGGTTCAGTCACCCACTGGGCCCCCTCTCCTCCAGCAGCTTTGCTTGGGATCACTGGCTGGCCAGCCTCCTCCAGACTGCCCTCATCACTGGCTTAGCTCCAAACTAAGTCTAGCCCCAACAAACCCCACCACCAAACCATAGGCAGTCAGCTTGCCCAAGCCATAACTGCCTCCTCCACTTGGTGGCTCCAGGGGCGTGGCAGACGTACAACAATTCCCAACAATAGTCTCCCAAAACAACTTTACGTTATCTAGTCCTTCAGCCAGTTCCTCAGCCCGTCCTGCAGGCAGGCAGTCCAGCCAGCACTCCATCCATCCAGCACCTACCTGGTGCCCTCCTCCAGCACCTTCCCAGGGCCTTACTGTAGCTCCTGCCTCCAGCTTTATACTGAGCCCAGCCAATCAGTGGGCAGGCTTTAATTCATCAGCCACACCCAACTGCACCTGTGCTAACCTCCCTTCAGAGCCAGAGCCCTTATCAGCCTGCAGCTGTGTTCCTGCTGCAGGAGTTCTGGGAATAACCCCCTAATCCCTGGTTTACCTGGACAAGGGGCTATTGCTGATAGCATTCTCTCACTCCTCGGGGTAGCTCCTGCCTTTTCCAATACAGCAAGGTGCCACCGGACCCTGGCAGCACAACCGCCTTTGGGTTGTGTATGCTCACTCGAAAAGCACGGTTTGCTCAATTCAGGAGGCCTTGTTCTCGAACGAGTGGGCCTCGCTTTTAAAATCACCACAACTGACATTTTTGTTGCAGGGCTGAGGAGGTGCAAAATCCCGATGCTGACAGAACTGCAAGGTTTGAGCAAAATCATCATAATTTGAGGCAATTAGTCCTGAATAAACGAGGATGGCTTGGAGGAGAAACACAGGAATGGGGGGGAAAAAATCTCGCCCCCCCTCCCCGTTTTTGAGGCGTCAAAAGACCATGGACTCTTTCAATGTTATTAAGTCAATAATTAAGCATATTTGAAGTGCGGTGCACACATCCCCTTTAAATGGGTTAATGACATGAGGATTCCAACAAAATTGCTGTGTTGATTTTATGTTAATGGGTATTTGACTATGAGCTGAACTATTAGCCAAAGATAAGTGGAACTAATGCGCAGGCATTAGGAGAGGAATATAATTGAAAGGAGTTCTTGCAAAACGTGGGCGATCTCACCCACCCCTTGGCAGCGGCGATAGGGTCTGGAAAGCCAAACAGACTCCACTGTGCAAATAAAAATTGGATGTGCTGCTATTGAGGGGAGAGAGGAGAGGATTAAGGCCGGTTTAAGAAATGAATCTGTCCCTCTGGGTGGAAGTCAAGGAAATGGGTGGGAGAGATTTGGTGATTGACTTTTTAAAAATCTGGTTTTTCTTTTTTTAAAAAATTGAAGTATTGGGCAAGAGGACTGTTGTATGGAGGGCCAGGGTGGTAGGGCGTTGGATTTGCAGGAGGGGAAGAGGTTTTCTTTTGGTGGGACAAGAATGAGAGCACCATCCTAACCTGGAGTTAGGCCAGCACAAGTTAGGCCAGCAAAGTTTGGCCAGCACAAGGGACATCGGGACCACTCTCGGAGTCAGAGAGGCCAGCACACAGATGGGCTCCATCCTTCCGGACTCCGAGAGTGGACCAAACGCTACTCCCTTGTATCTGCTATTCTGAGGTAAATTTCTGAGGTAAAATTCTGAGGTAAATAAAGCAAAGTTAGGCCAGCACAAGGGACATCATAAAGTATGTTCGGACCACTCTCAGAGCCAGAGAGGTCAGCACACAGACGGGCGCCATCCTCCCTGACCCTGAGAGTGGGCCAATTGTGGTCCTTGTGGTGGCCAAACTTTGCTGCCTAACTGTGCCCGCCTAACTCCAGGATAGGATTGCACTCTCTCTCTCTCTCTCTCTCTCTCTCTCTCTCTCTCTCTCTCTCTCTCTCTCTCTGTGTGTGTGTGTGTGTGTGTGTGTGTGTGTGTGTGTGTGTGTGTGTGAGAGAGAGAGAGAGAGAGAGAGAGAGAGAGAGAGAGCAGATGGCTAATGTGTGTCAGAACCTATGAGATTGACTTCTGTGAGGTTCCGTGACCTCTTTTTGGCCTGAACAGAGTTTGCCATTAAAAGCACAGTTAATTTTTGACCCGTTGGTTTTCCGCAAACGATGGTGAGGAAATGCAACGACTAAAGTATGTTATTTTTCATGACGCATCCAGTTATGGTTTCAAATGGAATGAGAGATACAGGCATTTTTTTTCTGCCTTTCTTCATTTCCAGAACGTTGCTCAAGAGTCTTCACCAAGGAAATCGGGGTCAGAAGGCTGGATTTTTCCTTCTTCGATGGTATCTGCCCTGATCTCTGTCTGAAGACCTTTTAACCGCAAAAACATAACCAGACCCCTTTCATGATACAATCTCCACCATTGCTTTCTTTTATGAAGACAGAGGGTAGTTTGTCGCCAACGTATAGAAACACATCCCTTCATTATCCAGATGAAAGTTCTATAAAATTAATTGACATTTTGGGTTGCTGGTTTGTTTGTTTTTAAATCTCCTTTTTTCAGTAAGTAGGGATGTTTTTTTTTGGTGATCCACACCACTAAAATAATGATGCTACATAAAACAAAATTTAGGTCAAACTGAAAAACAAAACAAAAAACCACTGCTTTTGCTTATTTTGACAGTGTTTGACACAAATTTAGATCCATTTCACAAAAATGACACCACTTTTTACACAGTTTTGAGGAAGGGATCAGGAGGAGTGGCAGAAACAGGAGGAAGCTTGCTTCAACTGGCGTGAACACGCATGTTCCCAGTTCCCAGTGCATGCTGGAGCGACTAATGAAATATGGAAGTAGTAAGCAGCAGTTTCTTGATGCTCCAAGCAGCGACCAGAGTGCATCTTGGGAATTGTTGAGCATGTTATTTTGGGCTGGTGTGTGTGTGCCAGTTTTGGATTGCTTTTGTAGGGCCATTTGCCCTTTTTTATTGCGCTGTTTGTACAATTTGCAGAAAAAAAATTGGATTAAAAACATATCACACTGCAATTTGCTATTTGAATTAAGACATTTTGGAAAAAAATTCACCCCCAACCCCCCCAACCCCCCACAGCAATAAGTAGCCCTGGAATTTCCAACGAGCTCTAATAGAGGGAGGAACAAATTTATTCCAGGCCTGCTTTTAAGTTTATAGCTGGGGAGAGAGCGAGAGAGAGAGAGAGAGAGAGAGAGAGAGAGAGAGAGAGAGAGAGAGAGAGAGCCTTCCAATTTTGACCTTGAAACACAGCTACCAAAATGTTTCATTGTGACTCATACTGATAAGATTAGATAATCGTGTAAATTTCCAAGAAGCTTTCCTGCGATTTCCTTCTTGTCTGGAGATTTGGCAATAGTGTCTCGAGACACTGATGGAGACAGTGAGTTATATGTTCAGGAGATCTTGTAAGTATGATGGATAATCCTTTCATGGCGAGGGTTACCAAATTCAAACAGGGACAGAGTGCCTCTGCTTTTAACCATTGCCTAGAAGAGGGAATGTGGGCAGGCGCAGCTCAGCATGGAAGGGTTTCAAAAGCTGCACCTGCCCAAATTCCCTCTTCTGTGCAATGGTTAAAGGTAGAGGCACTCTGTCCCAGTTTGGATCTTGTAACCCTATTGATGGCCCAATCTTTCCCTCTGTAGTTTAAGCTCCAGTGGGGGAGATGAGCAGATGGCCTGAGAGAGGGGGATATTTTGTACTTACCTTGTCAAAGGCCGCCTGCCTTGCGTCATTGTGACACCAGAACCAGCTGCTTTCCTGAGAATGCAGCAATACAATGAGTTGGGTGATTTCTCAGCCCTTTTCCAATAGCAAAGGGAATCTGAAAGGGAAAAAAAAAAGTATTTACAACCTTGACACAAGCAAAACAACTACACAGCCCTCCCCTTTCCAGCATCCCATCTTCCCATATTTTCAAGATGGCTGCTCTAGGGGCTTTGTGACCCACCTGAAATTGGCTCATGACCCACCGGTGGGTCCTGATCCATGGTTTGGAAACCTCTGCGATATACTTAAAGACAGTGGTGTCATCCTCAAATTAAGTTCCGGAACGCTAGGCGGGACTTACCGCCTTATTGGCTGCCCGTCTGTGACGTGTTGCTGCCTGCCCGCCCGCCTGCCGCGCGGACACCCCTGGCTTTGGAGGGGGTGCCCGCTTGCCTGGGGGGCGCGCTGGGTGCCTGGGCAAGTAGCGGAGGGGCACACCAACCGGAGGGAGCCCGCGCAGTGGGTGGGCAGGCAGCGACACATCACGGACAGCCTGTCAATCAAGCGGTAAGTCCTGCCTAGCATTCCAGAACTTAATTTGAGGATGACGCCGCTGCTTAAAGATGAAGTGTGAGACCATCTAGCATACAAGGGGATCAACATATCCCACTGAAGTCCCCAGAAGGCTCTCCACTGAGTTCATTCGACTTAAGGATTAAAACTTTGGATTGGCACGGTTGGCCAAACAGCTGCCTGCATCCTTGCCTGTTGCCTTCCCCCCTCCCCCAGAATACATTCCACATTGTCAAAGAACTCTGTGTTGCATCGGAGTATCAGGTAGCGATGGAAGCATTCGAAAAAGAAAGGGGTGGCGGGAAAGACACCGTATACAGCTCTGCCGTGAGAAAATGTTTTCCATTACGACCCTCTTAGCTCATGGCACAACAATGCGGTCATGCTTTTTAGCAGATGGCGCTGGGAAGGGTGAAGGGGAAGGTAATCCCCCACACCAAATGCACAATAAATCAGGATTACGCATGAGATAGCTCTCACTGAAAACATTTGGGGTATTTTTTAAAAATGGGGTGGGGAGAAACAGCTACGCCAGCAGGGCTGGCCAAAGGAAGAACACAATGAAGTCACAAGGTGCTTCAGATCGTCCAAAGGAGGACATACAATGTACGGAAAGGGTCCCCATCAGAACATTGTAATGGACATTGCGAAAGGGTGTCAGAGTTGGCCCTTCTCCAAGTGTGGTCTGCAGTTATCAAGTGTTTGCTCCTTGCTAACGCCAGCGGATAAATGTGGCCAGTGGTGGGATTCAAATAAATTAACAACCGGTTCTATGTCCTTCAGGGCGGCCTTCAGGGCCATCCGCTGCCTTTCTTCCCTCTCCCAACCTAAAATTAGAAACCGGTTCTGCAGAATAGGTGAGAACTGGCTGAATTTCACCACTGAATGTGGCCCTGAAGCAGCGGCACTTCAAAACGGCGCCTGGGTCTAGTGTGGAGCGCTAGTTGCGGGTGCCATTTTGAAGGTCTCCACTGTCGTACTGGGTCTCTGTAGGGTTCCATTGCCACTGCTGGCAGGTGGGCTAACCCCTCTCCCTAACCAGTAGTGCTATCCAGCCGGTACGCTAGGCGGGACTTACGTTTGATCGGCAGTCTGCCCGTTGCGTCACGCCACATTCTGCCGCTTTCCTGCCCGCCGGGGCGTGCGGGAAAGCGGTGGAACTCAGCATGATGCAATGGGCGGACTGCCGATCAAACGTAAGTCCCGCCCAGCGTACCGGCTGGATAGCACTACTGCCCCTAACCCTGCTGATCCCATTGGATCTGCGGTTTCATGTTGATTGCGGGGGCCATTTTGAAGGTCTCCACTGCCGTGCTGGGTCTCTTGGGTTGGCCTCCTGTGCACTCCCCTGCAGCATGGCACCCCGGGCCAGGGACACCCCCCTGGTCACCCGCTTTGCCTGCCACTGCTTTGCTCTGCTAAACTATTCTGCATTCAGTTCTGCCACCACTGTCCTTCCCATGGCTTCTGCCATTGTCTCCGTTGCCCCATCCCATCAGCAGTCAGCAATATCTATAGGACATCATTGGATCTTGCACTCAAGATCCCAGTCCGGTTGGCACACAAGAGTCGGTTCACTCCACTCCTTTGGCAGAGTTCCCCGCGAGAGCTCCAGGCCCAACCACGGTTGATAGTGTCTGTTGACATTTCCCTGCACGGCTTCAGCCTTGTCAAGGCTGCCAGAGTTCCTCGTTGGATTTCTTGCCAAGGTCTTCAGTCTTTGAGAGCTGCCTCCTAATTGTGACTTGATATTTAACTTGGTTGGCAAGATCCGTCGGCTTCCGAGGGTTTTCCGTTCCCGCCTCCTCCGAATCAAGAAGGCGGCCGGCCAAAAAGAATGACAGTGAGTGAGCTTGTTGGGGAGAAGGGCAACAAAGGGGTCTGTGAGTTCCCTCTCTACGCTCTGTTGAGTCACAGGAGTTCAGAGCGCAATCCTAAATGGCGCTGGGACAGTGAGGCTGGCCGGCCTGTATACACTGTATCCAGCGTATCTTGGGAGTGTTCAGGAGCTCCCCCAGGACAAGGGAACATTTGGCCCTTGCCCCAGGGAATTCCAGCCTTGGAAAGCAGGTGCAGAGCTGAGGAGGCCGCGAGGCCTGATTGGGGGGGGGCGTGACCTAGGGACAGAGTCTTGGATGTGGCCTAACAGCCGTTTCCCAGCCCCACCCCCTTCCTAGACCAGCACGCCTCCCAGATCACCCACCCCGCCCAATTCCTCCCCCCTGCCCCCTCCCCCATCCTGCCCCATCCCTGGGCCTCCCTCCTGCCTGCCCTCCCCCCGCCCAGAACCACTCTTGTGGCAGCCGTTATATGCAAACGTTTTCTGAGATCCCAGGAAATTTATCTCCCCTCCTGGGCACCCCCTTTGACACTTTGGCCCGGGTACAATATATCCCCTGTACCCCCCTCTCATGGGCCGTAATCCTGCTCTCGATGGCCTAATGTCAGCAGGAGTTCCTTACGTGTATGTGCGTGTATTGTGTGTGTGTTGAGGTGGTACATGTTCTTTGGGCTAGGCCAGTGATGTCATTCAGGGGGAACGGACCAGAACGGGCGTTCCGGATCCTAATGGGCTCTGTGGCTGGTTCCAGGTTCCCGACAAGTGCCAATCAAAAGTGAGCTCCTGTTCCTAAATCATTTGAATGACACCACTGGGCTAGGCCCTTCTCACGCCCCATCCGCCTTGGGGCCTGAACCAGGCCCCCACCAGACTAAGCCTTGTTTTGCTTTATTGACCTAACAGCATCATGCCCCTGCAGGCTGTGATGGACATGCCCACATCTGCCAAAGTTCATCTCCTTGGATGCGCCATGGAAGGGCCTAGAAGCATGGCCTGCATTGATTCCGGCCGCCCCGGGAAAGCCCGGAGACAAGTAATTGGATCTGGCTGGGTTGCAGGAAGACTTCCATCTCCATGGCAACACAAGTGGTTCCTCAACTCCGCCCACTCTGGGTTCATCGGCGACGAATCGCCAATGGCGATTTGCTTGTATTTAGGGATTTGTTCTTGGCGATTTCCATTTGTTTTCTAAAGGAAGAGGCTAATTAAAGACCACCTGCCTGGTTACACACACATGCACACTCACACACACAACACACACACACACACACACACACACACACACACACACACACACACACACACACAGGCAGTGCTTTCTTCTGCAACCCCAGCGAAGCTCTGGCAAGGGCTGTTTGCTGCACGTAGACATGCAGAAGAATGAGAAACCTAATTAGCGTCACCTGAGACGAAGAGCTCGGTAATCATGACTGCAATCTCGGAACAATTAATCATCCACCTCTGATAGGTCACTGAGCTCATTTTTCAATTTCGTCTATAACGAACATCTTTTCCAACTGGAAAGGGGCTGGAGGAAGCGGACGATGAGAGAGAGAGAGAGAGAGAGAGAGAGAGAGAGAGAGAGAGAGAGAG
>JAJKFI010000053.1:5519436-5533722 GCA_029204185.1 Lerista edwardsae | reverse complement strand
AGAGAGAGAGAGAGAGAGAGAGAGAGAGAGAGAGAGAGAGAGAGAGACACCTCCAAATTGCAGCCAAGTGGTTAATCAGAAGGAAGTCAGCCTTGCAGATAAGTCTATTCAGATATGTTTAGGTGACAATCCCATTCAGTTGCCCACTAGGTGGAAGAAATTGGGACTCCATGCAAGGGGTCATGCAAAGAACCCACAGTGTGGAGGTCCCCAAACATACCTGGGTCACAACACCCTTGTAGCCTCTTCTTCCCAGCTGAACTTGGTGCCGCCATCTTGGATCTCACCAAACCTAGCAAGATCCAAGACGGTGGCACCCAAATCCCGTGAGATGTTGTGAGATCCAAGATGGCGGGCATCCAATTCTCACAAGATCTTGCAAGATCCAAGATGGTGGCACCCAAATCACGTGAGAGTTGGTGAGATCCAAGATGGCGGGCATCCAAATCTCACAAGTTCTTGCACGATCCAAGATGGTGGCACCCAAATCGCATGAGAGTTCATGAGAACCAAGATGGCGGGCATCCAAATCTCACAAGCTCCTGCAAGATCCAAGATGGTCCAGGGAGATCAGATAGGAGGGGCAACTGGGCACATCCTGCAGTGCCCCTGGGATTGTGTGAGCATGCCCCTCTATGTAGAAAAGGAGAAGGTCTCATTTGACTCTTTCACCATTGAGGTTTGAAGAGGCAAATGTTTCCATGGACGGGGCACAGCAGTAGCGTCTGGAGCACAGCGAGAGCTATGTGGTCAATGGGTGCGACCAGGGGACAGTCTGGGCAGTGGCCTCCGAGTGGCTTGAAATTAACTTTTGCCACATGCCTGCTTGAGAAAAAGGCAAAAATTCAGGCTCATTTCAGGCAAACTGGCAGCCCTAGTTAGCGCTAAGCTGGGTCAAAGATGACCACTTCCACTTCCAAAATCACTCAGTGCTTCCAGCGCTCAGAGTCCCTTAAGAAAGATGCACAGGCTTCTCAATGCCAGTCTTGACCTTTCGGTCCAAACAATCATCGGCGCGCGCACTCTCCCCGCGGCGTAACTGAGAGTTGCCCATATTTGGAAAGGTGCCAGCAAGAAGCAGGAGGTTGGCGACATGCTGAAATTGGCGGATTATACCCGGTCAGATTCATTCAGAACTCCTTTCGACTCACCGGGGTTATTTCCTGCCAAAAATCAGTGCTGCCGTTACGGCGGAGGTCATGTCCGTTTTTGAGTGGCGCGGACAATTGAGAGTCCAGGGAATGCCGGCGGTTTGCGTTTATTGCCTTGCCGAAATGACAGAACACTCAGAATCACCTGTGCGTCTCTAATTTAAATGGGCAACACGTCAGTGTAATGTGATTTTCCCCCTTTCCCTTCCTGATCTTGCATAACATATAAAGGCTCACACATTTTTACGGCGTCTCACAGAACAATCCTAACCTGGAGTTAGGCCACAGTTAAGCCAGCAAAATTTGGCCGGCACAAGGGACACTGTAAAGCGCGTTTGGACCACTCTCAGACTCAGGGAGGATGGTGCACATCTGTGTGCTGGCCTCTCTGACTCTGAGAGTGGTCCAAACATACTTTATGGTGTCCCTTGTGCTGGCCAGACTTTGCTTTATTTACCTCATACTTTCCTCAGAATTTTACCTGAGAAATTTACCTCAGAATGCCAGATACAAGGGAGTGGCGTTTGGACCACTCTCTGAGTCAGGGGGGATGGTGCACATCTGAATGCTGCCCTCTCTGTCTCTGAGAGTGGTCCAAACATGCTTGATGGTGTCCCTTGTGCCAGCCAAACTTTGCTGCCCTAACTGTGCCGGCCTAACTCCCAGGTTAGGATTGCGCTCTCCATCTTTATCTTTTCCGCAGCATCGCACGTTCTCCAGGGTCTCCCAGACAGCTCAAAAGAATGTGGATTTGTCGGTTCACACAATAAAATCCACACTTCCAAACCCATTGACAATTTGCCAGCTTTTCAAATGCGCTCTTATCGGGTTTTTTTTTTTTCACGGAGAGCTCACTTTATCCGCAAGGCATAGAAGAAGGGGAAGCGTATGTCCTATTTCCATTTTAAGGGCAAGGGAAGAAAAAGGTTGAGTGACAGTAATTTGTTCATAGCTATTGAATTATGCTGAGGCTGAGCAGGGATTTGATCCCGGTCCACGTTTAACCCTGTGCTTTCTGAACTCGACTGGGATGTGTATTCCTTCTGATGTCATTTTTGGCTGCAATCCTAATCGTAGATCGGAGCCAAGTTTTCATGGGGGAATATTTTGGGTGCAAAAAAGGGGGAGTTTTCTGGGACACCACAATGTGTTTCATGTAGCACTATTCTGACCGTATAAATACAGGCATGCCCTGGTATCTGCTGGGATTCCATTCTGGATCCCACCGTGGATACCTGAAACCATGGATACTGGGGACTCCTTTTTAAAGATAGGGAAACATCTGTGGTTTGGCTGCAACATGGTAAAAAAAGAGAGATTTGTTCAATCTTCCCCTAACTTTTTAACAGGTGCCCCAGTATCCTTGTTTTCCATGGATAACTGAAACCATGGATACCTGTACTCCAGGTATCCACTGATTTGGTACCCATGGTTTCAGTTATCCACAGATGCCATGGATACTGGGGAAAAAGCAGGGTGGATTGGAGGTCAAAGGAAAATGAGTGATGTTCCAACCAAACGGAAACAGAGAAATATGTTCGCCCTTATTTCAAGGAAGCTCCTCATCCTGGACCAGGTGAAAAAGACAAAATCTTCGGGGAGGGTAGGCTCAGTGGCAACACAGCCTCCTCTTCTCGACAGGAACTTGCTGTGGATGCTCTAGGAGGATTTCCTGCTCCAGGCATGGGGTTGGACTAGATGACCTTGTAGATCCCTTCCAACTCTATGGTTCTATGATTTTCCCAGACAGAACTTCTGTTCCTTAGGAAAATCTGGATTTGTATGTGTACATATGGAAGAACCCGGCAGGATGGGGATATTGATATTCAATATTGAAGGCCAATTTCCAGCCAAAGTCAGCCCCATCCACCCTAAGGCTGATCTCAGAGACCATCCCAATTTGACTCCCTTTACCAAGTCTTTTAGGCCTCATCATAGTCCTGCTTAATTCGGAACAGCTGGCCCAGCTGTTCTCTCGAAAATCTCTGTTCTGGGCAAGCACAGCTGCAGCTCTACCTTTACAGGGTGAAAGTTAACTCTCTCCCTGCCAGCTCCTCCTCCTCATGATCTCAACAGAGCAAGTTGGTTGGGAAACACGTTGACCATTAAGGTCGCCAACGTCTTTTCTGGCAAAGCTCGGGTGTCTTTTAACAGCAAGCAGAGGTGACACAGGGTGACGAAAACCAGCAGGAGAGATGTGGCAGAGACACAGAGCGCAATTCTAACCTGGAGTTAGGCCGGCACAGTTAGGCCAGCAATGTTTGTCCGGGACAAGGGCCACCGTCAAGTATATTTGGACCACTCTCGAAGTCAGAGAGGCCAGCACACAGGCAGACAACACCCTCCCTGACTCCGAGAGTGGTCCAAACACCACTCCCTTGTATCTGGCATTCTGAGGTAAATTTCTGAGGTAAATATGAGGTAAATAAAGCAAAGTCTGGTCAGCACAAGGGACACCATAAAGTATGTTTGGACCACTCCCGAAGTCAGAGAGGCCAGTACATAGACAGGCTCCATCCTCCCTGCCTCCCAGAGTGGTCCTAACATACTTTAAGGTGTCCCTTGTGCCGGCCAAACGTTGCTGGCCTAACTGTGCCGGCCTCACTCCAGGTTAGGATTGCGCCCTTAGTCTCACAGCAAGACAGCATCAACAAGCAGTGGCTCCATTTTGGCAGCTGTCCAAAGCTTGACGAACAAGACAGGCGTTGGACGGGGATTTCACAATGACAGAACGGACAGATGAAATTTTTTGACAATCAAAGCAGGCTCTCCGTTTATCACTGTGATGCATTTCGGAAAGGGAAGGGAGAAAGGAACACAAAACCCAAATTCCTGATCTTTGCAATTTGACTTGTTTGTGCAATTTGAATTATGCCAGATGCAGGAGAGTGGCAACAAGATGCAGGTATCTGGCTGTCTTGTGTGCTACCTGAGGCGTCTGGTGGGCCACTGTGAGATTCAGGAAGTTGGACTAGATGGGCCTCGGCTTGATCCATCAGGGCTCTTTTTATGTTCCTAAGGCCCAGATTTGGTTGCAAGTTATTATAGCACTCTCCCTACAGACAGGATAGCAAATTTTATTTACCTCATATTTACCTCAGAATTTTACCTCAGAAATTTACCTCAGAATACCAGCTATAAGGGAGTGGCAACAGGATGTAGGCATCTTGTTGTCTCGGGTGCTCCCTGAGGTATCTTGTGGGCTGCTGTGAGATCCAGAAAGCTGGACTAGATGGGTCTTGGTCTGATCCAGTGGGGCTCTTCTTATATGCTTATGACTACTGTTTAGCGGCTCCGATTCACAGCCCTGCCAAGTGACGGTAATAGGGAGTGATCCGCAAATTCATGCTAGCGAGGGCCAAGTGTGAATGGTGAGGACATCTGCATTTTGAGGTGCTATTCCCGGTTTATGTCGACAAGTCCCAGCCCATGAATTCAGAGGCGCCCTATTAATATGAGCAAGGGCTGAAGGGTCATCTTGGGGGTGATGTATTGAGCTCTCGTGCTGGGTGATACAAACCCTAGAGACGCCTCTGCAGAGACCCACAACCCCTCATAATGCCACGAACACAAAAAAAGATGGGAATCAGGTCTGCATTGCAATGCTGCCCTAGCGCATCAGACTTGTCTCTAAGATGCCTCCAATTGGTGCTCACCCTCAGCAAGCTGCTTGTGCAGACATGCCAGCGTGAAATTGCACTGCACCTAGACATGAAAGAGCTTTCCAGAGGACTTGCATTTGGCATTCCCCCCCTCCCCACACACATACCCTCCGGAAGAGAATTACTCAGTCCACAAGCGGGCCTGAGCGCTAATCATACAATTACTCTTAAATATGTGCTGGGGACTCCATGTTGAAACCTGCAGAACTGGTTAAATAAGGAGAATTTGAGGAAGGCCAATTCGGATGAAAATCTCTGCTCGGTTCCAGTTCTACCTGTCCTCAAGAGCTTGGGCTAGGTAAGAAAGATTTCAATAAGAACAGAAGAAGAGCCCTGCTGGATCAGGCCAAAGGCCCATCTAGTCCAACTTCCTGTGTCTCACAGTGGCCCACCAGGTGCCTCAGGGAGCACACGAGACAACAAGAGGCCTGCATCCTGTTGCCACTCCCTTGTGTCTGTCATTCTGAGGTAAATAATAACTTGCAACCCAATCTGGGCCTTTAGTGGTGAGTCAAATTGCACTTTTTTTTCTGCCTCTTGCTTTCTGCTTCTTAGCCCAGCCCCCTCCCAAGCAGCTGCTAGAAGCTTTATTATGGTATTGACCTGTGTATAAGTCGATCCACGTTTTCAGGCATAGATTTTTAGACTTATACATAAGTATAAGTGTGTGTGTGTGTGTATGTGAATTTGGTGAATTCAGATATTCTGAAATCCTGGGCAGATGATCCTGAGATGTAGCCTTTATCAGAAAAGTATGGAAAACTGGATCACACCACTTCCCCCATGGATAGAACCAACATTCTACCATCAAACTTCAACCAACACAGAACTCAACATCCATCCGGCAAATGCCGCACACCCAAGTATCTCCGTTTGAGCTTGCCTGGCTCACCATTCCTAGCATTGCTTGTCCTGACCTTGAGGGAATTTTCTCTGGATGCCTCCCAAATCATTCCCTGTTCAGCCGTTTTGCTGAGCGCTGCCAAGACCGCTCACAATTAGTGCCAATCACGGCTGTGGCTGCTGTGATGTCAACACCTGTCCTCGGGCAATGGGAGAACTTCAGGCTGTTCTGTGTGCAATAAATACATATTAACGACAGAGCACATGTGCCCGTCGGAAACATGAAAGGAAATCGGGCTTTGTTGAAAGTTAAATTTATCATGTCTTTGCTGAAGGGATTATCAGCATTCCCATTTGTGGCGAGTTCACAATGAGATGTCTGAGAACCACTTTGGAAACTCTAAGGGTCTATCAAAGAACTTCTTTGTCTTCATCATCCTCATCCTCATCTTAATAAGATGTACTACTAATAGTAGTATTATAGTACTACTAGTACTATTAATATACTACTAGTATTATACTACTAATAAATACTACTACTGCTAGTATTATAGTACTACTAGTATTATACAACTAATAAATACTACTGCCGCCACCACCACCACTACTACTACTAGTAGTAGTACAATTACTGACAGTATTTACTGTATATGCTGCTATTCAACAAACGGAGTATCAGGAGAGCTAGAAAACACAAGAAAAAATATTTCTTTATGTAGCATGTCTGTGGAACTCCTTGCCACAGGATGTGGTGGCAGCATGCCTTGAAAAGGGGTTTGGACAGATTGCGGGAAGAAAAGTCCATCACAGGTGACAAGCCATGGTGGGTATATGCAACCTCCTGGTTTTGGAAATAGGCTACCTCAGAAGGGCAGATGCAAGGGAGTGGCAACAGGATACAGGTATCTTGGGGCATCTGGTGAACCACTGTGGGATACAGGAAGCTGGGCTACATGGGCCTTTGGCCTGATCCAGTAGGGCTCTGTTTATGATCTTATGTGCTGAGATACACATTTATGGGTCAAGAATCACTACAGTGCTCAGGATAGCTTCAGGTGGTCTCCCATAATGACCATGATAGAGATCGGCCTGCAAGGTCATGTGTCGCCTTGCTTAGTTCTAGAGACTGAGCTTCACGATGCTTCGGAGCAAGAACCGGAGCGAGTTTTTATTTATTTATTTGAAGAATTTATACCCCGCCTTTCCCATGCCGAAGCAAACGCCCAAGGCGGCTTACGTGGGCAGGCTAGTCTAAACCACCATTTTTCAATGGGGCTTTTACAAATGTACAGTATTCTGCGATTCACCGAATCCTCAGTCCCAGATGTAGCCTTCACAGTGTGGTTCTCTCCTCCTGCTGTGTCCTTCTGAAGGAATATCGAGACACACCGCTGGAGACTGTCCCTGCCCACCCATCAAGTTCAATGCGCCACACCGGCCTTGCACAAGCACATGACCATCTGATTGCTCCTCCACGCTGCCAGACTAGAGACGAGTCCTTTTTCACCCACACCTCATTCAGGGCTGACAATCAAAGCGGTGCCTTCATCAGAGCCACCAATCGACTGCATGGCCGGCCCTTTCATTGTACCTGGAACGGAGAATGCGAATGGCCATTCCACCTTCACAATCAGGCCAGTGCCAATGTGTTTTGATGAGATAACCAGTTCCTCTCCTGCACCACTAACTGAGACCTCCGTTACTCCGATGCTCCCCTGCCAGTTAAAATGACCCGTTTTCCTGTACGAGATCCAAACCTGACAGCAGAAATCGACACCATATGGTTGACGCTGGGCTTGCTGTTTTGCTTTGCTTTTAGGTAGAGTCACATAATTTCTGCCATTGTTTCTTCCCCCCCCCACATGCTGTCTGTGGCAGGCTGTAGGAATTGCATCATCTCCGACAAGGTTTACAACCTTCTCGACTTCTCTGTTCCTTTTTCTGACCTCTGTTATAATCTCCTCGGCTGTACGAGGGCCAGCTCTGCCCTTGAGAATTTGGCTAATTTGTACAAACGAGATCTGATTTCGAAGGCTCGTCCTCTCGCAAGAGATGCCTCTTCAAAAGAACATAAGAAGAGCCTGTTCCGCCAAATTCCCTGCTGGGCCACCCCAAGGGCCCTAATGCCCACACTAGGCTAACTAGTTTCCCCACTGAGTGGCCTCAGAGATAGGCAAGAGGGAGGGGGTTCAGTCACCCACTGGGCCTCCTCTCTTCCAGCAGCTTTGCTTGGGATCACAGGCTGGCCAGCCTCCTCCAGACTGCCCTCATCACCGGCTTAGCTCCAAACTACCTTAATTCTAGCACCAACAAACCCCACCACCCAGTGGTGTCATTCAAATGATTTAGGAACAGGAACTCACTTTTGATTGGCACTTGTCGGGAATGCGGAACCAGCCACGGAGTCCGTTAGGATCCGGAACGCCCGTTCTGGTCCGTTCCCCCTGAATGACATCACTGCCACCACCAAACAATAGGCAGTCAGCTTCCCCAAGCCATAATTGCCTCCTCCACTTGGTGGCTCCAGGGGCGTGGCAGACGTACAACAATTCCCAACAATAGTCTCCCAAAACAACCTTACCTTATCAGATCCTTCAGCCAGTTCCTCAGTCCATCCTTCAGGCAGGCAGTCCAGCCAGCATCAGTCCAGCACCTACCTGGTGCCCTCCTCCAGCACCTATCCAGCTCCTTTTCTCCAGCTCCTGCCTCCAGCTTTATACTGAGGCCAGCCAATCAGTGGGCAGGCTTTAATTCATCAGCCATATCCATCTGCACCTGTGCTAACCTCCCTTCATGGAGAGCTCATCAGCCTGCAGCTGTGTTTCTGCTGCAGGAGTTCTGGGATTAACCCCATAATGCCTGGTTTAACCTGGACAAGGGGCCATTGCTGATACCATTCTCTATCTCCTCGGGGTATCTCCTGCCCTTTCCAATACAGAGCCCCACTGGATCAGGCCAAAGGCCCATCTAGTACAGTGGCCCACCAGGTGCCTCAGGTGACATGAGACAACCAGATGCCTGCATCCTGTTCCCACTCCCTTGCACCTCTAAAATCATTTGCGCTCAGTTTGGCAGGTGAAACGTTGCCCCCCCCTTCAAACGACTTGTCCATCATAATCACTGAGCTTTGGGAAAGCATTGAAGAGTATTGAATGCAGGTCTGGTCGTCACATCTCCAAAAGGATATAGCGGGAAGTGGAAAAGAATGACCAACTGAGTTGGGCTAGGGTGGGCTGGGGTACTGCCCTTATAAGGAGGTACTCTTGGGGCTCTTCAGTCTAGAAAAAAGGTACCCAAAGGGGGGGAACATTTGAGGACGCAATCCTGATGTCAGGCCAAGGCAACGTGCGTTCACTGGCCCCACATCACTCGCGCTGACGGCAGCTGAACTTGGCTGGCACAAGAACAGTGCTGGGTGTGGGGCGGGCAGATGGGAGGGAGAAACTGGGTGGAAGGTAGGCTGGCCAGTAGGCACATGAGCCCAGGGAGTGGGGCAGAGATGGGATGTGGCTATAAGCCAGCATCTAAGCCTCCATTCCTAGGCCCCAATTTAGGCCGCATGGCCTCCTCGGCTCAGTGTCTGCTATTTAGCAGGCACAGATTTGATGAACTCATAGAGGAGGCTGAAGCCTCCCCTGGTGCAAGGGTGTGAACATGCCCTTGCCCCGGGGAGACTCCTTAGTGCGCCAAAGCGGCGCTGGATTTGGCGCAGGCCTGCCTGCAGTTTAGTTATAGACAGAGCGCAATTCTAACCTGGAGTTAGGCCGGCATGGTTATGCCAGCAAAGTTTGGTCGACACCAGGGACACTGTCAAGTGTGTTTGGACCACTCTCGGAGTCAGAGAGGCCAGCAGACAGACGTGCGCCATCCTCCCTGACTCCGAGATTGGTCCAAACGCCACTCCCTTGTATCTGGCATTCTGAGGTAAATTTCTGAGGTAAAATTCTGAGGTAAATATGAGGTAAACAAAGCAAAGTCTGGCCAGCACAAGAGACACCATAAAGTGCGCCATCCCCCCCTGACTCCGAGAATAGTCCAAACGCACTTTACGGTGTCCCTTGTGCCAGCCTAACTCCAGGTTAGAATTGCGCTCACAGATATCTATGTCCAGCACTGACATCAGTAATGGGGCTGGGGAATCTGTGTCCTTTTTCCCCCAGACGTTATGAATACCGCCTCTATATATTTTTTTCCTCTATCACAGAGCAGAGGCTTCCGGGTAGCATAAATGTGCCTGTTTGGACAGCAGCCTACCAATTTTCCAGCTATTTTAAGAGCAAATTGGCATTTTTTCCAGTCAGTATACACACACACGCGCACGCACACACACACACACACACACACACACACACACACACACACACACACACACACACACACTCCCCAATGTTTTCTGAGTCGCTTACACAATGGGTGTCATTTTATGAAGCCGGCTGTCTCGGGTTTCTTTTCTGGCGGCTCATCTTTAAGGCATTGAGTTGCAGCAAGCAGTCTTTAATGTATCCATTTATATTCTGAACAAACATCCTAGACTTATCCCATCATCGGAAACGCTGGCACTCGATAGGTTTGGGTGAGTGCGTGTGTGTTTTCTCACCGCTTCCATTATGTAGGATTACTGTTTCAATTGGGGGGGGGGAGTTTCCTACTTCTCCTTCTCCCCTGCCTTTCTTCCTATGGTTTGTTTGGAAACAGCAGTCTAGAGGAGGAAGAATAACAGAAGCATGGCAGACTGATGGAAGGCCATTTCAAACTTTGTCCTATAAGAACATAAGAAGAGCCCCACTGGATCAGGCCAAAGGCCCACCTAATCCAGCTTCCTGCATCTCACAGTAGCCCACCAGGTGCCTCAGGGAACACCCGAGACAACAAGAGGCCTGCATCCTGTGGCCACTCCCTTGCACCTGGCATTCTGAAGTAGCCTACTGTTAATGTAAGGAGGTTTCACCACCCAACATGGCCTATAGCCCATGATGGACTTTTCCTCCAGAAATCTGTCCAATCCCCTTTGAAAGGCACCCAGGCCAGACGCTATCACCACCTCCTGTGGCAAGGAGTTCCACAGTTTAATTTACCTGCTGAGTAAAAAAAAGTATTCCTTTTATCCCTTCTAACTCTCCCAACTCTCAACTTGAGTGGCTGTCCCTTGGTTCTGGTGTTGTGAGAGAGGGAAAAGAGCATCCTTCTATCGACTCTATCATCCCATGCATTAGAGCAGTGGTATTCAAACATTTTAGACCGGGACCCACTTTTTAGAAGGTCACGCAGGTTGGGACCCACCGGAAGTGATGTCATTAACTGGGAAGTGACATTGTGGCAGGAAGTGATATCATCAAGCAGGAAGTGCTGTCGTTGTAACATCATAAAATGACACTCCTGAAATGCAAATTGGCATTCTTGGACTGCAACAATTGTACAATCGTGAAACATCCTTGACAGAAAACAAGAGTAGGGCAAAATATGAAGGCACAGTTAGGCTAGCAAATTGGGGCTGGCACAAGGGCCACCGTAAAGCGTGTTTGGACCACTCCCAGAGTCCGGCAGCATGGCACACATTTCCTACATCCCTGTGTTCAGGCAATACCCTTAAGACACTAAGAATATCCTGTTACAGGCAGGGGGTTGGACTCGATGACCTTGTAGGATCCTTTCAGCTCTATGATTCTAATATTGCAGGACTAATTTTTTTAGTCTTTTTTTTTAGCACCCAAACCTACAAACTACAGACTCAAGAGGGGAAAAAAATATGTGGAAAAAGAATCGTTGGACCATTTGAGTGTGTAGGACAGTCAGGCCAAAAAAGAACCACCAGCTGGATTCTTATAGCTACCAGACCGAGAAACTTCCGGCAAGCACAGCAAATGAATTCCAGGTGTCTCCCGAAGAAATGGAAGCAATTAACCAGGGAAGCATGCATTTGTTGGGTTGTTTAATTAATTAAACGTATAGACAGGGAGTCATGCCATTAAGGGCACATTCCTAACCTGGAGTTAGGCCGGCACAGTTAGGCCAGTAAAGTTTGGCCGGTGCAAGGGACGCCATAAACTATGTTTGAACCACTCTCAGAGTCAGAGAGGCCGGCACACAGACATGCGCCATCCTCCCTGGCTCTGAGAGTGGTCCAAACACGTTCTATGGTGTCCCTTTTGTCTGGCCAAACTTTGCTGGCCTAACATGTGCCGGCCGAACTCCAGGTTAGGACTGTACTCCAGGTTAGGACTGTTCCATGTTTCCTCAGAAGCAAGTTTCCTTGAGTTCCGCAGATTCATTTCTTGGCTTTCCATAGGGAACGCAATTCATGGGAAAAAGTGGGTTTTCGTCTTCAAGTGTTTGATTCCGGGTGAAAAGGGTTACGTAACGCTCAAAGGCACCTAGAAAGTGCCAACACTACAGAATTATTTCCAGCAGGGTCACTCTGAATTGGAAGGAAATCTTGGCATTGGCTTTTTGAATTAAGCTCTTCAGGGTGACTTGTCATTCCTTCAACGTTGCTTCCACTATCCCTTTCTTTTAATTTCTTTGGCTCTCGTTTAGCCCACGTTTGCACTTGTAGGGACGGACAGCTCGACGTTTTCCAAAGCCTGTTCACCTCCTCAGCTGGAACCTTGACAACATCCTCCCCAGGCCAAAGAACAAGCAAACAGAGCCAAGACAGAATTCCAGCCAGCCGAAAATGTTGAAAGAGATCCTTATAGAGACTGAACGTTTTGATCAATGAGCGCAGGGAGGAATGTGTTAGGGTTGCAGTAGGGCACAACCCTAACACGGAGTTAGGCCAGCACAGTTTGGCTGGCACAAGGGCCACCGCAAAGCGCATTTGGACCACTCGGAGTCGGGGAGGATGGCGCACATCTGTGTGCTGGCCTCTCTGCCTCCAAGAGTGGTCCAAACATTCTTGACGGTGTCCCTTGTGCCAGCCAAACTGTGCTGGCCTAACTGTGCCAGCCTAATTCCAGGTTAGGATTGCACCTTCAGTCTAATTTACTTCTGAGTAGACATGCATGAAGGGATGTGGTGGTGCTTCGGGTTAAATCGCTGCTGCTGAGCTTGCTGACCGGAAGGTTGGCAGTTCAAGACCACGTGACGGAGTGAACTCCCGTCGCTTGTCTCAGCTCCTACCAACCTAGCAGTTCGAAAGCACCTAAAAAATGCGAGTAGATAAATAGGGACCACTTTGATGGGAAGGTAACGGCGTTCCATGCGCCTTGGCATTTAGTCATGGCCACGTGACCACGGAAGCTTGTCCTTGGACAAATGCCGGCTCTTCGGCTTAGAAATGGAGATGAGCACTGCCCATACAGTCGGTCACGACTAGACCATTCGGTCGTGGGGAAACCTTTACCTTTAGACATGCATGAGATTGGTTGCAAGTGCGCTCTACATTCTACTCCAGTTTCCTCTGTGTTGAATTTCTGAAGACTCCTGTGGCTCAAAAGCATCTTTGGAAGTGGGTCTTCCTCCTTTTTTGATGTTGCTCTTTCATTGAAACACACGTTCTTTCTCTCTCCTGCCACAGCTCCTGTTTTGCACGTTTCAGGTAGGCTTAAATATTCATGGCGTTATTTTAATTAACACCCCCAGAGGACAGATTTCCTATGAAAACCAACATTTAAAACACGGCAATGTTTGACACTCAGAAAGACGTACTTCCAAGAAGATAATAATGAGACAGTGAGAGAGGGTGAGACGAACTGGGAGGAGAAAGAAGAGAGAAATGGTGTGATGGGGAGCTGGGCGTTTGATATAAAAAATGCAAGATAAGCTGGTGATTAAAAGCAGAAAAGGAGACCTTACTTAAGGCATGGTTCACAGCCTGCCTTGATGAGGGTACCCAACCTGTGGGGTACTAAAGTACTTGAGAGTGGAATCCTAACCTGGAGTTAGGTCACACTTAGGCCAGCAAAGTTAGGCCGGCACAAGGAACACCATAAAGTATGTTTGGACCACTCTCGGAGCCAGAGAGGCCAGCACACAGATGTGCGCCATACCCCTGACTCTGAGAGTGGTCCAAATGCGCTGTACTGTGGCATTATGTGAAGTAAATATGAGGTCAATAAAAGAGAATTTGCTATCCTGCCTGAGGGGAGGGAGCTATAATAACATGCAACCCAATCTGGGCCTTAATAACATCAGAAGAGCCCTGCTGGATCAGGCCAAAGGCCCATCTAGTCCAGCTTTCTGTATCTCACAGCAGCCCACCAGATGCCTCAGGCAGCACCCAAGACAACAAGATGCCTGCATCCTGTTGCCACTCCCCTACATCTGGCATTCTGAAGTTGCCTATTTACTCTGGCACCCATCAATGAAGAGACCCAACTGCTGCCCAGTTTAACTTGGGCCACTTTATGAAACACAAGTGACCAATTTTGTAAAACACGAAACCTACTAAACACACCATCCATCTCTCGTCGGTCTAGTGTGTTGGTGGGGAAGAAAAAAGCCACCTACAGCCAATTCAGGTAACAGCAAAAAATTCTTACCCGGCCCTCATAATGATCGACCAGCTAATCTCAGACTGTACAAACCCATCATGACTTGTAACCTGTGATGCAGTTTTGCAGTTTTCCTCCATCCATCCATCCTTCCATCCATCCATCCATCCATCCATCCATCCATCCATCCATCCATCC
>JAJKFI010000053.1:5499867-5514615 GCA_029204185.1 Lerista edwardsae | reverse complement strand
CAGAATGCCAGATACAAGGGAGTGGCATTTGGACCACTCTCGGAGTCGGGGGGGGGGGTGGCGGTGCACGTCTGTGCGCTGGCCTCTCTGACTCCGAGAGTGGTCCAAACATACTTGCCGGTGTCCCTTGTGCTGGCCAAACTTTGCTGGCTTAGTTTATGCCGGCCTAACTCACTTTAGGATTGTGCCCTGAGAATGTTCCCAATAGACGTTCCAGATCCTAAAAGAATCACTCAGCTTTGATATGGCCCTGGAAAATGAAAATTGAGCACTCCCGAGCGCTCTATTCTAGTGGTGTCCTTGAGATGCAAACTTTCTGAGTGCAAATAACTTTTTATTTGCTTATGGGAGAGCATTCCAACATGCACTCTCCCCCCCTTGCAGTCTGAAATGGTACAGCCCCCAGATGCTGATTCTAAGGGGTTGCGGCTACCTGGGTAGTGTTGTTTCCTGAAGCTTGCTTTCCCCTCCCCCTTCAGTCATCTGCCAGTCCAGCAATAAACTCAGAACTTACAACCTCTGGTGCAAAGTAGGGCACCCGATCAATTATGCTAATTCAGGAGATCAATAAGAGTTTAGCCATAATATATCAGGATATTAAACTGGGCTCTGTGCATTCGGCCAGAAGCTCATAATCCTTCAGCACAGCCGAGAGGGGAGCTGTGTAATTCTCTCCCCACCACCACCACAAAAAAAAAAAAAAAGTGTATTGACACTCCTTTCTTAGTGCACATGCCTAAAGCAGTAATCACATCACTTCCAGTCACTGACATGGCTGCAAGACGTGACACTGTTTTTTAAAGGCGCAATAGGGTGAAGCATTTGTAGATTAATTAGATCAAGGGCACAATCCTAATCTGGAGTTAGGCCGGCAAAGTTAGGCCAGCAAAGTTCAGCCGGCATACAGGACACTGTAAAGCGTGTTTGGACCACTCTCGGAGTCAGGGAGGATGGGGCAGAAATAGAAATATACCCACTTACAAAGTGAGAGCACAATCCTAACCAACTGGCCAGCATCTGGGTAAGGGCAACGAAGCTACCAGGAAAGGTAACAAACATTCCCTTAGCTTAAGGAGGCCTCTGTGACTGCCCCCCAACTGTGGGATGCAGCACATGCCCCATTGGCACAGCTAGGTCAGGGTTGGAAATTTGGTTAGGATTTGGGCCTTTGTTTGTCTGCCTGTCTATACACAGCATTCAATTAAAAATGTTCTTTCTTTCTTTCTTTCTTTCTTTCTTTCTTTCTTTCTTTCTTTCTTTCTTTCTTTCTCTCTTTCTCTCTCTCTCTCTCTCTCTCTCTCTCTCTCTCTCTCTCTCTCTAGTCATGAGTATTACTGAAAACAATTATGTCATGAAAAGGTAAAGGTTTCCCCGACCGAATGGTCTAGTCGTGACCAACTGTAGGGGGCGGTGCTCATCTCCGCTTCTAAGCCTGTAGAGCTGGCGTTTGTCCGAGGATAAGCTTCCGGGGTCATGTGGCCGGCATGACTATACGCCGAGGTGCACAGAACGCTGTTACCTTCCCACCGAAGTGGTACCTATTTATCTACTTGCATTTTTAGGTGCTTTCGAACTGCAAGGTTGGCAGGAATTTTTTTTTTTGTCATGGGGGGTGCCAAAAATATATGGGCCCTGGGCGCCAAATGACCTTTGTATGCCATTGCTTGGAACGGCAAACTTGCCAAACTTGCCTGTCCACCCCCCTCTCTCTCTCTTGGATGGCAATCTGCCCAAGTCTTGCAGGTGGAAGCCCGTCGGCTGACCTCTCTCCAAGCATTGGCTGGAAACTGTGCTCATACTGCTGGAGCGCATGCTCTCCTGTCGTCGCATCTGGGACATTGGCGGCTGCTGGAGCATGCAGCTTGCATCGGAAATTCAGATTGAATTTGCGATGCTGGGGGAGCATGTGGCAAATTGGCAGCCAGGCGCTGGAAGGAAACAGCGTGGCTGGAAACACCGAGAAGGGGCGGCTCCGGGGAGCGGCTGAAGCCTGGCGGAAACGCATCCCCTGACCCAGTGCGGCACAATCTGAGCAGGAGCCCTGGCGCTCACCGACCACTCAAGAGCAACCCCCCCCCGGAAGCGACACGGCGACCACTTCCTCTCGCGGGTCACGTGACGGACACCGGAGCCAGGAGACTGAAGGGCAAAGGCAGGGAGCAGGATCGTTTTGCTCGTTTGGAGCAGCCTTTCGAGCTTTCCGAGACGAAACAGACTCTTAATTAGGGCTCTGTCAAATCCGTTTTGCCATTCCTGTTTGTTGTGGTCCCTCCTGCGTCCCGCCTCATTTTCAGAGCGACGCCATCTGGTTTTCGGCATCTCGTGGCGCTGGGCTTGGCAAACCATTTTGGCTCGAGATGTGGATTTGCGGGATTTGATGGCAGCGACACTCAGGGTGCAGTCCCAAGCTGGAGTGAGGCTGGCACAGCTAGGCCAGAAAAGTTTGGCCAGGACAAGGGCCATCGTCAAGTATATCTGGGCCATTCTCAGGGCGCAATCCTAAGCAGCGCTGGATTAGCGAGGCCGGCCGGCCAGCGCCAAATCCAGCGCTGCTTAGGATGGGCTGGAGCCTCCCTGCGGCAAGGGAGTGTGCGCTCCCTTACCGTAGGGGAGGCTCCAGCCTCCCCTATGTGCTCCTCAGATCTGCGCCTGCTAAAGCGTGGGCATAGATCTGAGGAGACCGCGTGGCCCAAATCAGGGCCACGCAGCTTCGCTGACAGGCTTAGGATGTGGCTGTACAGCCACCTCCCAAGCCTTCCCAGGTCCCGCCCAAGTCCCGCCTCCCGCCTTCCTCCCTCCAACCAATCCCCATCCCAAAACGGGACAGAGAATTCCTTGCGCCAACCGTCTTCAGTCGGCGCAAGGGAGGCTCTTTGTCGGCGCTCTGAATCTATTGGGATCATAGTTCTGCCTTCCCTTGGGAAAATGGTTGAGGCAGCTCCGTGAATTAATTTGAAGGATTCCGCCCTTCTCCCTCCAGTGTTTCTCCTCCAAATCTGTGATCAAGAAAGGGTATTTGGATTTCCGAGCTGATCCAGAATTTGCCACGCAGCTGTGCGTAGCTGTGACATGACCTTGGCATGATACGACTTTCTAAAACCCATAACGCCAAGAGGACAGCTTGCTCTATTGTGCATTAACTGAACTTTGCCTGCAATGATTAATCTTTGAAGAGGCTCCTGTACCCTTCAGTGAACGAGTAGCTTGAATAAGCACCATTGTTCTTCTCAGTTGTAATTTAAGCCTTTCCCGCCCCACCCTACGCTTGTCAAAACTGGCTCTGGCAGCAGCTAATTTTGCCTAATCGTAAGGGGAGACAAGCTGCTGCCAGAGTGTTAAACCCATCATCTTCATAGAATCATAGAATTGTAGAGTTGGAAGGGACCTACAAGGTCATCTAGTCCAACCCCCTGCCTGTAGCAGGAAATCCTCCTAGAGCATCTCCAGCAGGTGCCTGTCGAGCCTCTGCTTGAAGGTCTCCCAGTGAGGGAGAATCCACCACCTCCCTCAGACCTGCAAGGTTCATAGGATCATAGAGTTGGAAGGGACCTTCGAGGTCATGTAGTTATGCCGGCCTAACTCCAGTTTAGGATTGTGCTCTCAGTAAAAAAGTTTTTGTGTTTGTAGCTGCTTTTTTTACTTATGTAAATATGACAGTTGGGAAGTCCTGAGGGTGACTCTGGCTTCCTGGTATGGCTTGGGAAGCGGGCTGTGCGCCTTTCAATTCCAGTCATGGGGTCATGCTCCTGACCGACACACAAGGCAGACCCATGTGCAGTGATGTCATGCAGGGGGAACGCGGGGGAACTCAGTTCCACTAGTTAAAATTAGGGCTGACTCCGCCCACTTCACTCTCCCTCCTCCCCCTCCCAATTCCTCTGCAAAAAGCTTTTCTTCTTGGTTGGCCAGCACTCAGAGGGTTAAAGGTAGCGACTCCGGATTCCTAGGGGGGCGAAGGCAGTGATGTCATTCAGGGGGAACGGACCAGAACGGGCGTTCCGGATCCTAACGAGGTGCCCTGGGTTCTGGGTTCTGAGTTCCCGACAAGTGCCAATCAAAAGTGAGTTCCTGTTCCTAAATCATTTGAATGACACCACTGCCCACGTGCCACATCTTTGATCGCGACAGGTGCGCAACTCCCAGGTGTTGCTCGAATGGAGAAAGCGACAAGGCCCTGTGTGTGTGTTCCCTCGATGGTACCTTGGGGGTTAATTAAAATTTGCCTGCCAAACTCTCCCAAGACTCTGAAATTGGTTCCCAGGCCAAGCATGGAAGCAGCTGCAGGTGCTTTTAATTGCGCAAGACAAATCGTCGCCTTCAAAAACCCGCTTCTGATGGAAACAGGGTGCGATGAGCATGTTTCTGGAGAGGAGAAATGACATAAAAGGTGGGGAGGGGAACGAAAAGGACAAGCCGATGTGATGGGAAGAATTAAATTCTCCTGCCGCTTGTACGCGACGGAAAACTATTTAATCCCGCTAAGGAAAAAAATGTGTGCGGCATTTTAACACCCCTATTACAGTCATTCTGGTTGAGGGAGAGATTTAAATTGTAGGAAATCCCATGTGAAAGATTTGGAGGAGACGGGAAAGAAGCTGACAGATAAACAAGTGAGGTTCAGTCACCTCCGGCTATATTGCTCTGGAAAGTCCCATTTTTCGGTTCCCCAAATCTGGAGTGCAAGGTACAACCTAAACATATGAAACAAAGGGTGACATCCGAACCTGGAGTTAGTATCCTGTTGCCACTCCCCTGCATCTGGCACAATAGAAATAGGTGATGTCAGGGGGTTCCCAAAGTGTGTGTCGCGATAACTTTGGGCATCGTGGCATACTCACAGCGGCGCCACTGGGTGTCCCCATTGGCCCATTCTCCCTGTTTCCCTGGGTGCCACCATCTTGGATCTTGCAAACTCTCACCAGATCCAAGAGGGCAGTGCCCAAATCTTGTGGGCTCTATCATCTTTGCGCTCCACCATCTTGGACCTCATGACTTACCACTCAATTTGGGCACCACCCTCTTGGCTCTTGTGAGATTTCACGAGATAGTGGTATAGGGCTGAGCTGGGAAGAATAGGCCGCAGGGGTGTTGTAATCCAGGTAAGATTGGAAACCCACTGCGGGCACAATCCTGACCAGGAGTGAGGCCGGCAAAATTGAGCCAGCAAAGTTTGATTGGCAAAAGGCCCACCGTAAAGTATGTTTGACCCACTCTCAGAGTCAGAGAGGCCAGCATACAGAAGCGCACCATCCTCCCTGACTCCGAGAGTGGTCTGAATGCCACTCCCTTGTGTTTACTTTGAGGTAAATTTCTGAGGTAAAATTCTGAGGTAAATATGAGGTAAATACAGCAAGATCTGTCCAGCACAAGAGACACCATAAAGTACGTCTGGACCCCTCTCGGAGTCGGCGAGGCCAGCACACAGATGTGCGCCATCCTCCCTGACTCCTAGAGTGGTCCAAACCCACTTTATGGTGGCCCTTGTGCCGGCCAAACTTTGCTGGCCTAACTGTGCCGGCCTCACTCTGGGTTAGGATTGGCCTCTGCACTACATCTAAAACCCAGAGGTTGCACATACCCATCATGGCTTCTCACCTGTGATGGAGATTTCCTCCATAAATCTGTCCAATCAAAGGCGTCTGGGCCAGATGCCATCAGAAATTAATTTGGTAGGCACACCAGTGGCCAGAAGAAAAAAAATTGCCTGGCATGGTCGAGGGGGCGGATTACATCTGGCCAACATGCTGCCAATTAGCTCCTGGTGTTCTAGCACACACAAAAGCTTGAGCTGGTTGCCTGTGAATAAAAAAAATATATAGTTGGCAGGCATGAAATGTTAACAAGTGAGCCATCTTAGCAGGAGACGCCTAGGAAAGAGATAGCCTAGGGATTCGTGGGCCAGGAACCATTAATAGAATTGTATCAGGGAGATTTTTGACAGCGCCTACTTCCTTTAACCATAATTTAGCATATTTCATACCATTTCTATTTCATGGTAGCAAATGCCCCCTCTTGGCTCAAGGCACTTTTACCTCTGCATTTGCAGGTCCACATCCAGGAAGCAATCCTAACCTGGTGTTAGGCTGGCATAGTTAGGCCAGCAATGTTTGGCCTTATTTGTTATACACCATAGAGCATGTTTGGACCACCCTTGGAGTCAGGGAGGAGGGCGCACGTCTGTAAAATAAGTCACAACCAGCGGCGGCATTCAGCCGGTGCACTGGGTGGGAGGAACTGGTGAGCGGCAGCTCGTCCATTGCGTCCCGGTCCATTTCGCCGTCTTCCCCGCCCCCGCGGGGACAGGGAAGATGGCGAAACGGAGCGGTAAGCTACAGGCAAGCTGCTGCTCACCCGTTCCTCCCGCCCAGCGTACCGGCTGAATGCTGCTGCTGGTCACAACCCAACACTCTAAGAACCACTGATATATATCATTATTATATTATTCAAAAACACTTCTCCTTGAGTGTTACCCCTCCTTGAGTGCTTCATTGGTGTGGTCAGCACCTCTTGCCTGCCCCTAGCGAAACCACTTCCTCTTTGCTGGGCCTCACTTCCTGCCCAGTGTGCCTCTCTTTCTTAGGGTGCAATCTTAACCTGGAGTTAGACCAGCAAAGTTGGGCCGGCACAAGTGACACCATACAGTATGTTTGGACCACTCTCGGAGTCAGAGAGGCCAAAACACAGACGTGCGCCATCCTCCCTGACTTCGAGAGTGGTCTAAACGCCACTCCCTTGTATCCAGTGGTGTCATTCTATAATGAACTACCGGAACGCAGGCGGGACTTACCCCTTGATCCTCCGCCGCGGAGGGCTTCTTCCGGGTGGCGCGCCCCTCCGCGGCTCTCCGCAGCACCCAGCGTGCCACCCAGGCAAGCGGGCACCCCCTCCGAAGCCAGGGGTGCCCGCGTGGGGCTCGGAACGGTGGCGACGCATCAGAACCGCGCAGCCAATCACGCGGTAAGTCCCGCCCACCGTTCCGTTAGTTCATTATAGAATGACACCACTGCTTGTATCTGGCATTGTGAGGTAAAATTCTGAGGTAAAATTCTGAGGTAAATATGAGGTAAATAAAGCAAAGTCTGGCCATCACAAGGGACACCATAAAGTATGTCTGGACCACTCTTGGAGTCAGAGAGGCCAGCAAACAGACATGCACCATCCTCCCTGACTCCAAGAGTGGTCCAAACGCATTTTACGGTGTCCCTTGTGCCAGCCAAACTTTGCTGGCCTAACTGTGCCAGCCTCACTCCAGGTTAGCATTGTGCTCTAAAAGCTTTTGCGTTTCCACATGTTCGTTCCAATGGGTATGCTAAAGAATTACATCTTGTTCAGGATTTTCATTGACAGAGTGAAGGGGGGCAGGAATTTATTTGTTACACAGATTGAAATGTCACGGCAATGCCATAATTCAGTCACGTTTCAGCAAGGCATAATTATTCATAGCTTTGGAAAATGTCAGAAGTAATTCCACTTCACGTAATAACGTGCACTTACCAAATAAATACTACGGGAAAGTCTCAAGTCCCAATTCCGCAGAGTAATATGAACAGCATCCGGAGCAAAAGAAAAACAGCTATTGAGATGTTAAATTTAGTGTAAGTCAAGAGAGATTAATAGTTATTAGAGGGAGCTTTTTTTTTTCCTTTGGTAAAGAAAAAAAATGGAAAGAAATGCAGATGTCTAGATTTCCAAGACGCTATCCAGGGAGTTATCTCTGATACTTTAATTATGCTAATCTGAAAGGGCTGGCATGACAGTTTGGTTTTATGGGAGAAAGAAGAGTGAACATAAGAACATAAGAAAAGCCTTGCTGTATCAGGCCAAAGGCCAACCTAGTCCAGCTTCCTGCATCTCACAGTGGCCCACCAGATGGCTCAGGGAGCACACAAGACGACAAGATGCCTGCATCCTGTTGCCACTCCCTTGCACCTGGCATTCTGAGGTAAATTTCTGAGGCAAATGAAACAGAATTTGCTATCCTGTCTGTGGGAAGGGAGCTAGAATAACTTGCAACTCAGTCTGGGCCTTAAGAAGAGCCCCGCTGGATCAGGTCAAAGGCTCATCCAGACCAGCTTCCTGCATCTCATAGTGGCCCACCAGATGGCTCAGAGAGCACATGAGACAACAAGATGCCTGCATCCTGTGGCCACTCCCTTGTAGTCAGAGTCTCCCTGACACCGAGAGTGGTCCAAATGCACTTTACGGTGGCCCTTGTGCCGGCTAAACTTTGCGGCCTAACTGTGCCGGCCTCACTCCAGGTTCGGATTGCGCCCTCAGCCACGACCCTTCACCATTATTCAAACCTGGGCAGCCCTGGGCCTCAAAACAAAATGGTGGTGCCTGCACGGCCACAACCCATTTGCGGTTGGGCTGCAACCCAGTGCTGTGTCCCCACCCACTTGATCCAAACCCCACCATATTGATATAAATATGGTGTATACCAGTGTTATTCAAAGTGTGGGTCAGGACCCACCTGGTGGGTTGGAACCTGATGTCAGGTGGGTCAAGGAAAGCTGGGAGCAGCCATCTTGGAAACTGCAGACCATACTCTTGTTGTAGCCATTTTGTGAGTGTTAAAGGTTTAAATTTTCGAGTGAGGGTTTTTTTTAAAATTTTGTTTTTAGTTCAGTGCTTTTACAGAATATTTTGTCCAAATCTCGCTTTCTGTCAGGGATGTTTCATGGTTGTACAATCGCGGCAGTCCAAGAATGCCAGTTTGCATTCCAGGAGTGTCATTTGATGATGTGACAATGACAGCACTTCCTGCTTGATGATGTCACTTCCTGCCAGAACGTCACTTCCAGGTGAACGACATCACTTCCGGTGGGTCCCGACGTGAGTGCCGTTCTAAAAAGTGGGTCCCCGTCTAAAAAGTTTGAATACCACTGGCGTGTACATTTCATCCCAAATGGAAAAGACATTTCGCTGCTACTGAGAAGCTAAGGGGCAGAAGCAGATTTGAGTAGGTGACGTCCACCAGTTGCTTCTGTGGTACTGTGAAATTCTGCCTTCTGGGAGTCGAGGATGCTGAATTAAATGTCACCACTATTGCAAGCGATTTGCTGGAAAGAGGAGCAAGGGGAGTCACTACATGATCTAATTGCTCCCAGAAGGCCCAGGAGATGCGTCGAACCCAGCCAAGATCTCCTATGATTAAACATGAAGAAGGGGAAATACAACCGGGGGGAGGGGGCAGCGGCTCAGAATTCAGCTCATTCCAAATGCTCAAGCAACACTTTTTTTTTTCGAGAGCTTAATGAGGATTTTAAGGCTCTCGCTTGCTTGCCAATTCTGTGTGCCGTGCCCTCATGTTCATATACCATGTGTCAAATTTAAATGCCTTGCGATGCAGCAAAGGTCAGGCTGCAACACATTGCACATGGAGCATTAATGCGAAAACCTTGGACATCTTTGGTTTACCATGAAAATGGCAGGGGCTAGGTTCCGGGAAGCAGGCACATATTTTTCCCTTGGTCTTTTCCCTTGTGGTTTCCACAATGTTGGTGTCTCTCAGCCCTTGAGAGCTGATGTGGCAGAGTGACGAATAGACTGAGCTGTGAATTCAGGATGGTCTTGGTCGGAACTGCACCTCTTCCTTGAACCTACTAGATGGCCTTGGCCAAACTGTTCCCCTCTCAGATTCAGGGCGCTATCCTAACTCCAGGTTAGGCCGGCACAGTTAGGCCGGCAAAGTGTGGCCGGCTCACGGGACACCAACACCAGGGCCCATCTAGTCCAGTTTCCTGTCTCTCACAGTGGCCCACCAGATGCCTCAGGGAGCACACAAGACAACAAGAGGCCTGCATCCTGTTGCCACGCCCTACTTCTAACATAAGGAGGTTGCACAACCCATCATAGCCTGTAGCCCACGATGGACTTTTCCTCCAGAAATCTGTCCAATCCCCTTTTCAAGGCACCTTGGCCAGATGCCATCACCACCTCCTGTGGCAAGGAGTGCCACAGATTAATGGCCCGCTGGATACAAAAATATTTCCTTTTATCCGTCCTAACTCTCCCAACACTCAATTTGAGTGGATGTCTCCTGGTTCTGGTGAGAGGGAAAAGAACATCCTTCTATTGATTCTATCCCTGAGGGCGTAATCCTAAACTGAGTTAGGCCAGCATAAGCTAAGCCATCAAAGTTTGGCCAGCACAGGGGACACGGTAAAGTATGTTAGGACCACTCTCGGAGTCAGAGAGGCCAGCATACACATGTGTGCCATCATTCCTGACTCAGAGAGTGGTCCAAAAACGCTCTATGGTGGCCCTTGTGCCGGCCACATTTTGATGGCTTAGCTTATGCCGGCCTAACTCCAGTTCAGGATTGCGTTCTGAAGATCTGTCTATCGATTCTATCCCATGTCAGCCTTTTGAATGTCTTCTGCACTTTGACAGATTTATGGAGGTTTATGGAGATGGAATTCCCAATTGGCTGTGTATCTGCAACCAAATTAACCCAACCTTTCTTTTGCTCCTCAGTGAACAGTCCCTCCCCCCCCCCGCCAAGAACCTTTTGACTAATCAGAAAGGAGTATTGTGCACTTAATACCTAGAGCTGAAGAAAAGCAGAAAATTTAAATTTTGCATGAGGTGGGCTTGCTCCTGCTGTCCTAATCTCATTAAATAGAAGACGTTTTTGCAAGATGGAGATGAGCCGATAATACTATGAGCCTCTTGAGATATTTCTGTTTTTCATCCATCAGGCAGGTAATTGTGGGAGTTATTACTTTGTTAGCCCGAAATGTACAGCTCGAAAGGACCGAGAACTGAAGCTTTCAGCTCACCAGACAATGGTTCAGCATCCAGTAACTGAATACATCAATAAGCGTTCACGTCTCATATAACTTCGGCATGCCGGACAGGCTAGCATTAGACATAATCATATTTTGATCAGGAGAAAATAGAAGTTGGATGAAGCAGTATCAATTTTATTTACAGGGGAGGAACGGCGCCATCGACTCTGTGATGGAAAAAATGATTATGTCTCCCCCCCCCTTTAAAAAGAAAATAAAGATTTGGCTTTGATATGGCTCTGGGCTCCAAATTCAGTGGCAAATGGGTGTGTGTGATTCATTTACACCAGCAGCTGGACCATTTTCAGTGCAGAGTACGTAAGAGGAGAGACTTGCTTAGAGGGACAAATAAATAAATAAATAAATAAATAAATAAATAAATAAATAACACACACACACAGAGAGAGAGAGAGAGAGAGAGAGAGAGAGAGAGAGAGAGAGAGAGAGAGAGTAATAAATGGTGACAAAACAGCCCAGCACACATTTTACAATACTAAGCTGTGCTGGCCCAATGGGGAAGATTTCATATTCAGGACAAATGCCGTTTATTGATCCACCTTCCCCCTTGGGCCAAAGAGCACGTTTTGTGCTAGGTGTTTAAATAAGCGTTTCATTTTTCTTATTTTTCGCATTCACAGGATATGCTAGGAAAGGAAAGGCATTTTTGAAATGCTGTTCTCAGAACTGAATGAAGCGTAGGAACTGGATCAGTTAATAGCAGTGGTTCCCAAACTTACTGGAGGGTGCAATCCCAACCTGGAGTTAGGCCAGTACAGTTAGGCCAGCAAAGTTTGGTCGGTGCAAGGGACACCGTAAAGCGCGTTTGGACCACTCTTGGAGTCAGGGAGAGTGGCGCACATCTGTGTGCTGGCCTCCAACTCCAAGAGTGGTCTGAACATACTTTACGGTGTCCCTTGTGCCGGCCAAATTTTGCTGGCCTAACTGTGCCGGCCTAACTCCAGGTTAGGATTGCTCCCTGAGTTACAAAGTCCCTGCAGCCTCCTCTTCCCAGTTGAGCTGGACATGGAATCGCAAGGCTGCAAGATCCAAGATGGTGGCTGCCAAATCTCACACAATTTTGTGAGGTCCAAGACGAAGAGGCCCAAATCTCATGTGATTTGGGCGCCGCCATCTTGAACCTGCGAGAGCCAAGATGGCGGCTCTCAGGAGAACCAGGGACATGCCTGGGCACCGCTGTGAGTATGCCACAACATGGGGTTCAGATGGGGCAGACATAGTAGCTTTGGGACAAAGCGATAACAGAATCAGAATTAGAAGTTACGACTGGGAATGGATGGATGGTTGGATGACCCTATATTGGCATTCCATCAGTATTTCGCACAACTTTCTTTGATTTCCATTCCACTCTTTTCTGCCAAAACTCCCTGAATTTTCCTTTCTCTCTCTCCCCCCCCCAAATCTGTATTTAAGTGAGTACTTTTCCAAGTGTTTTCACACTTTTTCTAAACCAACAGCTGGGGCGATAATTCATTGCAAAGTACGTGTTTTGATACAGGCTTGAATTTTTGCTGCCGTGGGCGGGACTGCTTAGCATCCGTAGGTAGCTCTGTACTATAAAAAAAATAGTTTCCCCACAGAGCGGCCTCAGAGATAGGCAAGAGGGAGGGGGTTCAGTCACCCACTGGGCCTCCTCTCTTCCAGCAGATTTGATTGGGATCACCAGCTGGTCAGCCTCCTCCAGACTGCCCTCATCACTGGCTTGGCTCCAAACTACCTTAATTCTAGCAACAACTAACCCCACCACCAAACAATAGGCAGTCAGCTTGCCTAAGCCATAACTGCTTCCTCCACTTGGTGGCTTCAGGGGTGTGGCAGCCATACAACAACTCCCAATAATTTCCAACAATAAGCTTACCTTCCTTTAGCCAGTCAATCAGTCCATCCAGTCCTTCAGTCAGTCAGTCCAGCCAGCACTCCATCCATCCAGCACCTACCTGGTGCCCTCCTCCAGCACCTTCCCAGGGCCTTACTGTAGCTCCTGCCTCCAGCTTTATACTGAGGCCAGCCAATCAGTGGGCAGGCTTTAATTCATCAGCCACACCCATCTGCACCTGTGCTTGCTGGAGAGCTCATCAGCAGGCAGCTGTGTTTCTGCTGCAAAGACCTTGGGGGTTAACCCTGTAATCCCTGGCTAATCTGGAATAAGGGGCCATTGCTGATACCATTCCCTATCTCCTCGGGTTATCTCCTGCCTTTTCTAATACAGTGCTCCAGGAAGGCAAGGAGGGGCATTCTGGGGTGAGAAAGGGGGGCAGTTTAGGCCCAGAAGGGTGCCAGCTCCTTAAATCTGTGTTGGTGCAGATCCAAGTAGACCCATAGAGGCTGCAGGGTGCTGATGTGGGAAAGGGAACTGATGTTCCCTTATCCTGAGGAGACCTGAACTGGCTCATTGGCCCACATGTTACAGCTGTGAGCCTCCTTGGGTGCTCCAATATGGTGGAGCAGAAATCCAATAAATAGTAATGTTTACTTCTTCACTGGAGACCTTCAAGCAGAGGCTTGACAGGCACCTACTGGAGCTGCTCTAGGAGTATTTCCTGCTATAGGCAGGTGGTTGGACTAGATGACCTTGTAGGTCCCTTCCAGCTCTATGATTCCATGATAATAATAAATAATTGTGCTGCAAATTTTGGCAAGAGTGGAATTCCGTGATGTCCCTTGTTACCAACTGGCTATCTTGATCTATATGTCGCCAGGGATTGGTTCCGTGGTCTGTGTTTCTGTGGCTCCATCTCATCCTCAGAAACACTGTTCCATATGATTTGGGCAGGATGCAAATCTCAGTGAGGCCAAGGTGGAGCTACCGGATCATATCCTGCATTCAGTACCGTTGTTTTCAGCAGAGTAGAAAGCTCTAAAGGATGCACCAGGCCTACTTCAACATAATATATTCCACAGTTTTGAACTCATCAGGTCCTGGAGACAGCTGTGCTATTGAAAAGTAATGAATCAAGCATCTTTCTTTGCAAGGAGAGGACCAAGTGACTAATAAGAAAACCACTTGAGGAGCTGATTAGCATAACTGTGTTATAATCCCACATGCTCCATAATGATGAGATGCATTAGGAGAAGATACTCTTCTGATATTGAATTTCTCGCGGGCGACGTTTTCAGGAGGAGAAAAGAAATCAGTTTCCCCTTTCAAGGCGTGATTGTAAATTCTTTCAAAAAAAATAAATAGCTCCATTTGCAATTATGATTTGGATTCCGTCTCCACCAAGGTGCCACTTTGATGATGGCCATGGGCACATTTTTGGCTTGGAAAATGGGCAGAAAAGACCTCTAGTGCCTTGATCGCACTCAATGTCCTTCATCCTGAGGAGGGAACCCCTTCAATCTGGGTATGAGGTGGATAACTCTGAAAAGGAGACAGATTGAAGGAGAGGAAATTCCTTCATCATGGCTCCAAGATGTCCTCATTGCACTGCCACATTGCATAAGAAGAGTGTCAGATGGCAGAACCTGTGCATCCTCTATGGCTGAAAGACATGACTCTGCCCCTTTCTGATGACTTGGAGAATTCCCTAGGGGACCCAATGGTAAAGCTATAGTGCTTTCTTTGCAATATAGGGCAGAAGATTTAGTCGAGAGGGTTAATGCCTCCGTTTGCCTGAAGATAAGAGCTGAAAGATCTGAAGGTCGCCAGTTCGGGACAGCCGGAAGTCTCTGTGAGCGGCAGACCTCGTTAATTGCGACCGATTAACAGCTGAGCTTCGGCTGCCTTGTGTGAGGGGGAGTTGTGCCGAAGTTCAGCCGCTTCTCTGGTGGGAGCAGGGAAGCCGCTTATCAGCCAGCAAGAAGACAAACGGGTGGCCAGAAAGAAGGACTAAATCCAGAAAGATCCATCTGTATGTGTGTAGTTCTTGGAAGATAGAACATTTCTGTAAAAATTGTAAAAACCTTCGGGTTTCTGAATAAAGTCTGCCTATGTAAA
>JAJKFI010000053.1:5476620-5492150 GCA_029204185.1 Lerista edwardsae | reverse complement strand
TTCTTCTTCTTCTTCTTCTTCTTCTTCTTCTTCTTCTTCTTCTTCTTATTATTATTATTATTATTATTATTATTATTATTATTATTACTATTAGCCTGTAAACCACTTTGTGAACTTTGTATGGAAAAGTGGTATATAAATACTGTTGATTTGGTTGGTTGGTTGGTTGGTTGGTTGGTTGGTTGGTTGGTTGGTTGGTTGGTTGGTGAACATGATTATGAAGAAGAATGTGGCAAAGAAAAGAAGACCTCCTGCCCTGATCCAGCAAAGTATTCCAGGGTGTGTCAAAAAGTTGCTTCGAACGGAGGCTGCCCATACGTTGGCCATGAAGCGTGTGTTTTCCTGATTCTTCAGAATAGCAGTGGCGGGTGCCAAGCTTGTGATGATGGGCAGGTGTTAAGCAAAGCTCTTTCCACGGTGTCTCGTTTGCAATTGGAAATGCTCCGTCGTCCTTGGAGTCGAGACTGGTTTGGAAGAGGAGCAAGCCAGCCCGTATTTGCTCCCCAGTGTGAACTGCCGGAGAGCATCGAGCCCTCCTTGACTGGCAACTTGATGCCGTTCCCGGGAAGAGATTGGTTGGTTGCCCTCTCACCCCTCCCTTTCTCTTACATCCGTGCCACGGCGTTCCTAATAGGCATTAATGAGATGTTAATTGCTTATGCAAATTTGGAATCGTCGACAATGAAGGTTGTTGTACCAGGAGTTGAAGGACCATATCATTGCGATGGGTGTTCACGGCACTGCTACTAACATTAATTGGAATTACTTGCACACCAGAAAAGCCCCAGTGTGTGCAAGCTCCAAGTGTTCAGGAACACACTCCATTTAAAGGTCAATCGTTGCATTTTTCTCCCACATTGCTTCTTTTTTTTCAGGTGCACCCCTGAATTAGGGGGTGGCCGCTAACTTTCTCCATCTGATCTGATCCGCTAGACCAGTGTTGTTCAAAATGTGGGTTGGGACCAGTGATGGGATCAGCTAACGACTCGGGGGAACGCTGGGCGGGCAGCAGGGAGGCTGGGCGGGACTTCCGGGTGATTGACAGCCAGCCTGCCCGGGTCCACTGCCTGCCTGCCTGCCGCACGGGCTGCCCCCGGGTGGCGCACCCCGCCGCTGCACGCCCTGGCACCCGAGCCCCCCCATCCCCCCGGCAAGTGGGCGCCCCCTCCAAGGCCAGGGCAGCCTGTGCGGTGGGCGGGCAGGTGGCGGACCCGGATGGACAGGCTGTCAATCACCCAGAAGTCCCGCCCAGCCTTCCTGCTGCCCGCCCAGCATTCCCCCGAGTCGTTAGCTGATCCCATCACTGGTTGGGACCCACAGTGGGTTGTTGCCAGGTGGGTTGCGGAAAGCTGGGAGCAGCCATCTAGGAGGTGCTCTTGGAGGATTTCCAGCTACAGGCAGGGGGTTGGGCTAGATGACCTTGAAGGCCCCTGCCAGCTCTATGATTCTATGATGCTTTGATCTCTTTTGGCTTTTGCCGTCCTGGCTGTTAAGCAGGGCTATATTTGATTATGCTTTCGAGTCAACACTGCTTCTCAAAGAGAAGTATAATTACAGCCCTCAAATAGCCTTAACACCATTTACCTAGTCGGGCGCTTTCTTTTCCCATGGCAAAGTTATAGATTCATATGACCTTCATGGGTTTTGAGAGCTCTGAGCACCATGCGATATGGCCATTAAACTGTTATTTGCCTAATAACGATGCCCTGTTGTTAGGAAGAAACTCTCCCGCCAGCTGCATTCAAAGCACTCCGGAACAGAACGTTAAGGCTCTATAAAATGACTTTCACCTTATAAGAACATAAGAACATAAGAAAAAGGCCTGCTGGATCAGACCAAAGGCCCATCTAGTCCAGTTTCCTGTATCTCACAGTGGCCCACCAGATGCCTCAGGGGGCACACAACACAACAAGATGCCTGCATCCCATTGCCACTCCCGTGTATCTGGCATTCTGAGGTAAATTCCTGAGGTAAAATTCTGTGGTAAATATGAGGTACATAAAAGAGAATTTGCTATCCTGTCTGTGGGGAAGGAGCTGTAATAATGTGCAACTCAGTCTGGGCCTTAAGAACAGAAGAAGAGCCCTGTTGGATCAGGTCAAAGGCCCATCTAGTCCAGCTTCCTGTATCTCACAGTGGCCCACCAGATGCCTCAGGGAGCATGCGAGACAGCAAGATGCCTGCATCTTGTTGCCACTCCCCTGCATCTGGCATTTTAAAGTAGACTATTACCCTTGCACCACCCCCAAGGAAGTTGTTGGGGTTTAACTTTATTAAGTACAAATGTAAATCTTGTAACCTACTGAACATCCCTCCCTCCCTTGTCAGTCTGGGATAGGCAAAAAAACTGCTATCCATGGCCAATGTGGATGACAGAAAAAAATTCCTGCCCGGCCCTCATGATGAGCGACCAGCTAATCTCAGACTGGATGTACCCATCATAGCTTGTAACTTGTAATGGAGTTTTCCTCCATAAATCTATCCAATTCCCTTTTAAAGGCATCCAGGCCCAATGCCATCACCACATCTGGTGGCAAGGAGTTCCACATTCTAATTACATGCTGGGTAAAGAAATACTTCCTTTTGTTTGTTCAAACTCTCCTGACACTCAGCTTTAGAGGATGTCCCCTGGTTCTGGTATTGTGTGAGAGGGAAAAGAGATTCCCTTTATCTACTCAATCCACTCCATACATAATTTTGTATTACCTCCTTCGGATGGAGACATCCATCACTGCACATGGTTGGTGAGGGATGCAGAGGAGACCCACAGCCCACTCCTAACCTGTGCTGGAACAGGTAGGCCTAATGACCTGCGTTGTACTGTGCAGGTGAGGGGGTAACTGCATGGTAACTTGGGGTAAGAGGTATTTTCCCCTTACCACAAGTCATGCCCTGGCCACAACTAGGGCACAATTTTTGTGCTACACCAGTGCTTCTCAAACAGTGAGTCAGGACCCACTTGGTGGGCCAGGACCTGATTTCAGGTGGGTCGCGGAAAGCTGGAAACATCTTAGAAACTTCAGACTTGATTCTTGTTATATTCCTTTTGTGAGTGTTAACAGTTTGAATGGGTTTTCCGTTCAGTGCCTTTAAATACTGTTTTGTCCTAATCTTGCTTTCTGTCAGGGATGTTTCTTAGGGCACAATGTTAACCTGGAGTTCAGCCAGCAAACTTTGGCTGGCACAAGGGCCACCATAAAGTATGTTTGGACCACACTTCGAGTCTGAGAGGCCAGCACACAGGCGTGCACCATCCTCCCTGACTCCAAGAGTGGTCCAAACCCGCTTTACGGCGGCCCTTGAGCCGGCCAAACTTTTCAGGCCTAACTGTGCCGGCCTAACTCCAAGTTAGGATTGCACTCACAGTGGTGCAATTGCTGCAGTCCAAGAATGCCAGTTTGCATTCCAGGAGTGTCATTAGATGACATCACAATGATGGCACTTCCTGCTTGATGATGTCACTTCTGGCCATGACATCACTTCCAGGCTAATTAACATCACTTCCGGCAGTTCCATACCTGAGTGCCGTTCGAAAAACTGGGTCCCAGCGCTAAAACATTTGAGAACCACTGTGCCACACAATGTAATGTTTGACGGTGCCCTGACGTTCAGCAACCGCAGGTTTGAGTCCCGACCCAGATACTAGTCTTCGCGTTGACCGTGCTCCGCATGTATTACACACAGTGAGGATCTGATTACATTTGTTTGACTACAGCTAAGTAGTCTGTTAATGCGTGCTCTGACCTTTGCCTGCCAAATGCTTGTCTTTGCTAATTTCAGCGTCATTAGCAGCACATAAGTTTTGAAAATCTTCCGTTGCCAAAAAAAAAGAAAAAAGAAAAGAAAAGCAGGGACAGTTATCTGCTATGCTTGCTTAATGAGGCATAAAATGAAATGGCAGACGATGCCTTCCACATGCGATCAATCCACTAGTTAAGGAAGGGCCACGATCGCAGAAATGAGACCCATAAATTCTATCACCTCGACAAGAGCTCTTCAGTATTGACCGGACTAATCACAATTGATGAGAAAGCCTCTCCCTTCGTGGCCCCCCCTTGCCAAGTTTCAATAGCAATTAGACCGTCTTCCATCATTCCAAGGCACATCAGCACTATTGATCCAACAACGTATTAATCAAAGGGAAAAGCTTGAGGGGCGAAGCAAGAGCTTGCTGGTCTTAATGGGCTCTCGATGGCCTCCTGAGTTCAAAGCGTTAACTCATTGCACAAATAAAGAGTCCCTGTGGCAATTCATAGATCACGTCTGAGTGCACTGCTCTCTCTTCTGTATCAATGGCCATATAACCACGTTGTACGGAAGCCACGTTGGTCGAATGGAAGTTCTCCATTCGGATGTGGGTCGATCCACCAGTTCCACGGATACCTTGAAAGGGGTACAAACAAAGGTCTGATCTACACAAACTAAGGTCTGATCTGTCCTAAACCAGGTGAACGTACTAATGTCGGAAGTGTGGTCTGGAGATGAGCTGTTGCTCTGCCTGAAGATGCTAAGCAGGATCAGCCTTGGATTGGCCTTGGATGGGAGACCAGAAGTCGCTGACAGAGCTTGTGGAGGAATGTGAGGAGGGTAGAGGAGTTGGCTGACAAAAGACGGATAAAATCTTGAGAAGGTGTGATCTGTGGTGGACTGTGAAGGCTCTGAAGGTGTCAGAGTCAGGATGATGACCACACACTGAAAGGGACACATCTGAAGAAATTCACAGAAATCTGAGTTCTGTGAATTGTACATAGAACAAGAGTTGTAAAAACCCCAATTGACTCTGAGAGTGGTCCAAACATACTTTACGCTGACCCTTATGCCTGCCAAACTTTGCTGGCCTAACTGTGCCGACCTAACTCCAGGTGAGGATTGGGATTGCGCTCTGAAATGTTCTTCCTTGGGATGGAGTGTAAAATTGGCTTCCCATTTCCCATTTTTTGACATGTGTGTCAGCCCTCACTAACTAAGGTGCAATCTTAACCAACTTTCCAGCACTGGTATAGCTGTGCCAATGGGGCATATGCTGCATCCTGCAGTGGAGCAGTAGCCACAGAGGCCTCCTCAAGGGTAGGGAATGTTTGTTCCCTTGTCTCGGAGCTGGACTGTTGGTTAGGATTGTGCCCTAAGTCTTTGAAAGTGGAAGATATGGAGGTCTATCAAGAACATGGAACCCTATTACAGTTTTAAAGACCATAAAGCTGCTCAGAAAATAATGTTTGACAATATGGGATTTTTTAATAGTTCAAAAGAGAACTCTCTCTTGGGAACTCTTTCCCGGAAAAGATGATTGTAACTTACTGTAAGTGTGCCCAGGAGTCACATATTGCATCGCCTTAGTTCCTAACAGTGTCTGCTCACAATGACGGGAGGAAAATGAACAGCTCACAAAAATATGGAAATGGATTCTAATTTATCTTGCTCGGTTAGTTTGAACCATGGCTGCTTCCTCTGAGCAATTAAGGCAGGGGTCTCCAAAGTGTGTGTCATGACACCTTAGGGCAGTGGTTCGCAAACTCTCCAGGGAGCCACAGTAACCAGCTAGGAGAACCACAGAATCTTTGCACAAAAAACCACGTCATCCTATACAATGTATAGGATCGCAGCCTTAGGGGGAACCACTGCCTTAGGGCATTGCGGCACACTGACAGGGGCCCCATGGGATGTCCCCAGTGGCCCCTTCTATCTGTTCCTCTGGGTGCCGCCATCTTGAATCTTGCAAACCTGGGGATTTGGGCACCACCATTTTGAATCTCGTGAGATTTCGTGAGATCCAAGATGGCGGCATCCCAGCTGAGGAGGCTGCGGGGATGTTGAAACCCAGGTAAATTTGAGAACCACTGAATTATGGGATGCTCTTTCTGCAAATGGGTTGAATAGAGAAGAAAAAAAAGACGCATCCTTTCATTTCCACCCGCGATCGAAGAAAGGATTTGTGGACGTTGTAGAAAACACCAACAGGGGGCAGCAATTTCTACAGGAAATAGAAGTTGAGAGGACTGTAAGCCAGCAGAGTTGTGTGAAGTTTAAGCACTAAATGTGTCTGCCAGATATGCATATGATCAAGAATAACAGCCCAGCAGATGAATCCGATGAGGTGCAGTAGAGTCAGAGGCCAACAGGTCAATGTGGAATCATAGTTACACTCCTGTCAGTTTGACAGGAGGGTGTGTGCGTACTGGGAAAGAGATGGCTCTCGCTTATTCCCTCCCTGCCCACTGACACTTTCCACCTGTCTTCCTCCCTCATCAATCAGCCTCCATTCCAGAGGGAGCAAAGGGGGTGAAGCACCTGATTCGCATGCCAAAGGTTCAATCCTGACATTTCTGGATTTAGCTAAGAAAGATAAGAACATAAGCTCATCAGAAGAGTTCCACTGGATCAGGCCAAAGGCCCATCTAGTCCAGCTTCCTGCATCTAACAGTGGTCCACCAGAAGCCTCAGGGAACACACAAGACAACAAGATGCTTGCATCCTGTTGCCACTCCCTTGCACCTGGCATTCTGAAGTCGCCTACTATTAATGTAAGGAGGTTGCCCAACCCATCATGGCCTATAGCCCACGATGGACTTTTCCTCCAGAAATCTGTCCAGTCCCCTTTGAAAGGCATCTAGGCCAGATGCCATCACCACCTCCTGTGGCAAGGAGTCCCACAGCTTAATTACCCGCTGGGTAAAATATCCCTCCCTCCCTCTTGCCAACCTTGGAGGGTTGCTGTCACTTGTTGTAGACCAGCGGTTCTCAAACATTTTAGCATTGGGACCCTCTTTTTAGAATCTGTCCAGGACCCACCAGAAGTGATGTCATGGCCAAAAGTGCTGTCATCGTCATGAGGCCAGAGCCTTCTGCTTTCCGGAAAATGCAGTGATCAGTTGGGTTATTCTCAGTCGTTTTCCAATCGCAAAGTGAATCAGAATTTTAAAAAAGCCTATTTACAACCCTGACACAAGCAAAACCACCACACAGCCCTCCCGCTTTCCAGCATCCCATCTTCCCATATTTTCAAGATGGCTGCTCTGGGTGCTTCGCGACCCACCTGAAATTGGCTCGTGACCCGCTGAGGGGTCCCAACCCACAGTTGGGGAACCACTGGTGTAGTCTTTCTTTTCCCAAACCTTTATTGGCATACGTCCAACAGGTAACAATACTAACACTAAAAATACACATACAAATTATAGCTTGAGGGTTAATTTGAGAATCTCTAACAGAAAAGTAGCCACAGCTTCTGTGACAAGAGGGAAGGAATCACTCAGAAAGGTTTCAGGGGTGTTCGGCAGGGAATATAACCAGGGTTCTAAAAAAACTTTACGAATAGAAGAATGTGCTGGGCAGTGAAAAAGGACTGGTGTAGTCAATATGACAGCATTAGATGGCTCGAATGTGTGACACAATTTAATACAACTTCACACGTTCCAAGATCAGAGGTATAACTTGGGTGGAGCCTAAGGGCACATGCCATGGGTGCTAGGCTGGAGGGGTGCATGATTGATCCCTGGCTGTCCCCAGTCACTTCCAAGTTCTCCCCAGGGAGGGGGGCTGCTGCCTTGTGTTATTTATCTGAAATATCTGATTTTTCTGATTGTGCTATTTATCTGAAATATCCAGCAGTTCCTCATTCCTGTTTTCTCTACCATCCTGGCCAATAATTTATTCTTACAACAAACATGGCCTAGTATCTCAAAGTCTCCCAGTGGTTCAGACAGCGATTTTCATTATCATCAATTGCATTGATTGGGAATGGGTTTGGGGGAGAAATAAAGCCCCTTTTAAGGCATAACAAAAAGAAAGATTATGGGAGCCCATCTTGGCAACCCTCAGCCAGGCTTTCAGTGCAAAAAGGTTAACCAATTTAGTACGGCAGCTCTGACGGAGCTTTCCGGAATAAGTCTTTCATTGCTCGAGGACTAAATGCTTCACTTGGATCCAGGAAAGCAAAAAAGATTGATTATGTTTGCCTTTCGATTAAGAGAACAGGATTTGGACATGAGAATCCAATTAGAGAATTGCTAGGCGGGTGGTGGGAAGGGGAGATGAGGGGAGGAGGGGGTGTACATGTGGAAGAAATGAAAAAGCTGGGCGGGGGGGAAGGCCACTGCAAACATATCCTGAAATCTAAGCATCTCCACCAACTTCCATTTATTTTAAAACAGTTCTTTACTGCAGATCTACCTAAGTAAAAAAAATCAAGTAAAAACCAAATGAAGGTTTGGTTGGGAGAGTGAGAACAGATAAAAGGAAACACTTTTTTACCCAGTGGGTAATTAATCTGTGGAACTCCTTGCCACAAGGAGGTGGTGATGGCATCTGGCCTGGATGCTTTTAAAAGGGAACTGGACAAATTTCAGGAGGAAAAGTCCATCGCAGGCTACAGGCCATGATGGGTAGTGCAACCTCCTTACTTTAGAGGTGGGCTACCCTGGAGTGCCGGATGCAGGGGAGTGGCAATGAGATGCAGGTATCTAGTTGTCTTGTGTGTTCCCTGAGGCATCTGGTGGGCCACTGCGAGATGCAGGAAGCTGGACTAGATGGGCCTTTGGCCTGATCCAGTGGGGCTCTTCTGATGTTCTTATGTTCTTAAGGTTAACATAAGAACATTGTCCCCTGCTAACTGGGCAAGAGGCACTTTTTCAAGTGGTGTTCCACAGAGTTCCACAGATTAATGATTGCACTGGGTGTCAGAAGGAACGTTATATTTAGCAGGGGGAGAGTAATTGTCCCTCTTCAGCCCAGCACAGTGTCTTTTTTAGTAGGTGTTGCTGGGGGTGTTCTGTGATTTTATTTTAGATTGTGAGCCCTTTTGGGAAAGGGAGCCAGCCATTTAACTTTATTTTTGGCCTGTAAACCACTTTGTGAACTCTCTCTCTCTCTCTCTCTCTCTCTCTCTCTCTCTCTCTCTCTCTCTTCCCCTGTTCAAGATGCTTCCCCCCCCCAAGCTGATATCAAGACAGGAACGTCCTGTAGTGGTGTGCTTTCCAGGGAGAGGGCAACCAGCCAAGCTCCAGGCAAAGACATAATGGCCCCCCTTGAGAAGTTTGATCAGAGGGAAACGAGCCCACATTTCCAAAGGTTCATGCTTGTATCGACCAGTCTGCAAAATCATCTTAGGCTTGCTTGAGGCAGAAGCTGCACAACTCCCTAGAAGGAAGGAAGCAAACAGTCAACAAGGAAAGATAAACTGGGTTGCAAGGTGTTGGAGATCTTGGAAGCACAGATCATGCAGCGTACATCTCTGTGATGAATTGGCCAGGCCTGATATGAATTCATTGATTGGATAGCAGTCTTGTATCTCATGCTTATTATGGCATTCCAGGCTCCAATGTATACCCCCCAAAACAACCAGAGATGGGGAACATCAAGACTGGCTTCCATCCTGGTTGCATAGCTCTGATTGGCCCAGTCCTGTGACGTCTTCCAGTCTCTGATATCACTGAAGCCACAAGGCAGAACTCAGTCATGAGGACGCAATCCTAACCTGGAATTAGGCCAGCAAAGCTAGGCCAACGGAGTTTGGCTGGCACAAGGGCCATCATCAAGTATGTTTGGACCACTCTCGGAGTCAGGGAGGATGGCGCATGTCTGTGTGCTGGACGCTCTGACTCTGAGAGTGGTCCAAACGTGCTTTACGGTGGCCCTTGTGCCGGCCAAACTTTGCTGACCTAACTGTGCCGGCCTCACGCCAGATTGGGATTCTGTGAATTTGCTCCACCACCTTTGAAGGACCCCTACATGTCAGGCCATCACCACATCTTGTGGCAAGGAGTTCCACAGATTAATGATTGCACTGGGTGTCAGAAGGAACGTTATATTGGCAGAGCTGGACATGAATGCTTTTAGAAAGGGCTGGTTCACCCAATCTTTTTCCAACCGGAGCAGGCCCCTAACTGGCATCTTACGGGGATGTTTCTCACCATGATTGGCAGACATTTCTCGACGTACAACACAACTATAGATTTGTGCTTAGCATGACTGTGGTCAAGTTCTCCAGTTTCTAAACCGGCACAGCTGCAGCGGTATTAAAAAGATACCACAAAATAAAGCCACAATCTGTCCATTGCACACACATTAGAAATAGCTTATCTGCATGCAGATGGCTGTCTCTATTGGGAGGTGGTCCAAGAAGCCAGCCATAAAGTCTAACCACCATGAACCAAGGGCTTGTTTTTCAGGTTTTCCCCCAAAAACCGATCAGAGGCAGCTGCTCCATTGTTTTATCCGTGATAGTTATGATGGCACACCAGTAGCACGTTAACCTCTCCAATGCCTGGCACTCACCTTATCGGACTGGAGGTGCTGCCATCAGGATGACAAAACGGAGGCTGAGCGACCGGGCAAGGTGGTTGGACAGACTGTATTGGAAAAGGCAGGAGCCACCCCGAGGATAGGGAGTGGTATCAGCAAAGGCCCCTTCTCCCAGATAAACCAGGGATTATAGGGTTAATCCCAGAAGGTATTTGCAAGCCTTGCACAGGTGCAGATGGGCGTGGCTGATGAATTAAAGCCTCCCCACTGATTGGCCTCAGTATATTGGCCTAGGTATAAAGCTAGGATGAGTGATGGAGAGGGAACTGAAGGCACCTGGGAAGGGACCTGGGAAGGTCCTAGTATGGGAAGCTGTGTAGGTACTGGAGGATGGTACCTTGGTAAGGAGCTTGGTAGGTACTGAAGGATGGTACCTGGGATGCAGTGCTGGACGGATGGATTGCTGACTGCCTGAAGGACTGAGGAACTGGCTGAAAGACTGGAGAAGGTAAGCTGACTGTGGGAAACAGTTGTTTGGCTGCCACGCCCCTGGAGCCACCAAAGGAAGGAGGCAGTTGTAGCTGGGACAAGCTGGCTGCCTATTGTTTGGTGGTGGGGTATTTTGAGCAAAGCCAGTGATGAGGGCAGTCTGGAGGAGGCTGGCCAGCCTGTGATCCCAAAACAAAGCTGCTGAAAGAAAGGAGGCCCAGTGGGTGACTGAACCCCCCTCCCTCTTGCCTATCTCTGAGGCTGCTCTGTGGGGAAACTAGTTAGCCTAATGTGGGCATTGAGGTCCTTGGGGAGGCCCAGCAGGGAATTTGGCAGAACCTAACTTTAAGTTCTCTGTTGTAGGATGGGATTTGGCGGAACACAGATTTGGCAGAACACAGACGGGATTTGGTGGATCAGCACCGAAGCTGTTAGATCGACATCACCCTGTAACTTTCAGGGCACAATCCTAAACTGGAGTTAGGCCGGCACAGTATGGCCAGCACCAGGGACACCGTAAAGCATGTCTGGACCACTCTCAGAGACGGGGAGGATGGCGCACATCTGTGTGCTGGCCTCTGACTCCAAGAGTGGTCCCAACATACTTTATGGTGTCCCTTGTGCCATCCAAACTTAGCTGGCCTAACTCCGCCGGCACTAACTCCAGATTGGGATTCTGTGAATTTGCTCCACCACCTTTGAAGGACCCCTACATGACAGGCCATCGCCACATCTTGTGGCAAGGAGTTCCACAGATTAATGGTGGCACTGGGTGTCAGTTTTTTCTATTTAGATCCATGTAAAAATCAATTCCAACCTGCAGAACGATCTCAGAGTCAGGGAGGGTGGCGCACGTGTGTGTGCCAGCCTCCCTGACTCCGAGCATGGTCCAAACATACTTTACTGTGGCCCTGGTGCCGGCCAAACTTTGCTGGCGCAGATCCGAGGTGCAGATCCGAGGAGACCGTATGGCCTGAACCAGGACTGTGTGTCCTCCCAGATGGGTTTAGGATTTGGCCTTGAAAGAGAAGCTTAAAAAAAAAAGGACCAAACTCTCCTAGACTTACCAGGGATATTCTGATAGATTAGATTTAGTATTGACAATGGCAAGGCAGCACATTTCTGGGAGGAATATTCCTGACTCAAAAGAAGCATCTCTGGGCATCCTCAATTTACTGTTAAGAAGCCAAGAAAAAAAAAAAGACTCTGAACTGTCACTGTGTACAGCTGAATGAAAGTGCCTTTATATCATGGATTGGATAACTCGACTTCAATCAAGACTTAGGAAAAGAAATGAAAGGTAATGGATTTCTCCCAGAACGCCGGATTGTGCTTCCGTGATTTGACTTGTGTTTATCGAGTTTGCAACATCATATTGTACCTGGGGGATCTGAAACGCAATAAGGAGAGAAATATTCAGGTCCAGCTCTAAGTGCTGACAGGCGTGCGGAATGCACAGTCAGGCGGACCTGTGGGGAATGCGCATGGACGATCGGTGGACTTTATGAGCCTGGTGCTCCAGAGTCTAATAATTCTCAGCATCTGATTCAAAGAGGCAGGACACATTTTGCCTTGAACTTCCTGTCCTATTGAGGGACCCTTCAGGCATTAAAGTGATCAGGGATTGCTACGCGCATAAATTCTAAACCGGGCATCAGCAGCAGAATTCCCATTTCTGACAATGCAAGATTTTCAAAGTCCACATTTCAGTGCCACTGATAGGGCCGGCCATCCATGAGGCAGGCTGAGATGGTTGCCTCAGGCAACTAAGAAGTAGGGGCACTCACCTCCACGAGAACTCCTCCTCTTCACCCTCTGTCTTGGAAGTCTCTTGGAGAGTCTAGAGCTTGTTCAGTCTCTTTGGTGATCATACAATGACTCAAAAACTGGGGGAGCATGTGCACAATCACAGGGGAGACTGAGCTATGGGATTGGGGAGGGACAGGGACTGTATTTCCTGCCTCCCCTGCTTGCATGCCAGGGGTGTAGCTAAAGAAGTGCAGAGGGGTGCAATTGTACCGGGCCACAATCTTTAGGGGGCAACCAGCTGAGTTTGACATTAGTGGCCAAAAAGGTGAAAACCTTGGTATGAAGGAATAACACCATCATGTTATATGTCATTGAAAAGGTAATTTAATGCAGAATGCAATGAAATTGACCAGAGTGTAATATCTTAATTCTATCAAAAGTTATCCCCCCAAAATGAGAAAATGAAAATACAACTGTGTTGTCATATCCTGTTGTGATGTCACTTCCAGGGCATCATTTTGCCCTCTGTTCCAAGCTACACTTCCATTAGCTATGCCAGTGCCACATCTATTTGTACCACACCTCATGGAACCCTGGAAATCATTTAATTGATTTTCCGTGCATTTGCTTAAAGCTCCCTCTAAAATGTGGTGCCCCCTTGTGGCAAGGAGGACCAACTGCCATCCCCAGGGATTCCTGTAGTATATGGGCCAGCTCTCCTTAGCCCATCAGAAAAGCTGGTTGCGATGCAGATATCCTCCTACAAAGCAAGCCATAGACCAGAGCTATTTTTATCAGATGACAAATGATTTTGTCCTCGCCGCGCCTGGAAAGAAGTTGACAAGTAACACAACGTTCATGTTGATTGCCCTGGTACATTATCAGAGTCCTCCTTGGAGATTTTTCAGGCTGGGTAGAGATTGTTCACCAGGTAGGTAGCCGGAAAACTCCTGCAGCACTGTGCTCTTTCTTAATGGGGCATGAAACGAATCGTCGCGGGACTCGTCCGCCAGCACTTAAGATGGCAACGTCCTCCTGTGTACGTTCTGCAGCTGCTAATGAGACTTTCATAAATTAAGAGGCCCGAGTGGACCACACATGCAGAGTTGGCCCGGAGCCATGTACAATTTGAACGCAGTTCCTGCAGGCATTATTGCATGCCGGTGTGATTTCTGAAAAGGTCAACAGCTCGACGAGTGCATGGAAAAGAAAAGCGGATTTTTTTGCAAAGGTGAAGTTGATTCACTTTAGCCCTGGAATAGCGAGCGCGGCAGAGCAAACAAAACATCGCTTATTCCAACCTCCAGCCCTCCTCGCTGCTCGGGTTATAAATAATTTACCTTGGAAGCATTAGGCTACATGCGCACCTCCAGGGCCCCATGGAAACTGGCATGAACGTTGCCATTGATTACACAGAAATCAGCTCTGGGAAGCCTTCGAGCAACCTTCAAAAGGTCCACCCCAAAAATGCTTGAAACCTCTTTTGGGGAGAAACTAAAACTTTAATTCCTGGTTTCCTTCTTCCATCTTTGACGCAATGGAGTGGGTTTAGAAGGGGGGGTGCTTTGGGGCTTTGTGAAGTGCACTGAAAGGTTTAACAAACTAAACTCCGTTTCAATGTACCTCTTGGGTTTTGATTGAATACTTGTTCCCCTGTTCCTTTTTAAATAGCTGGTTATGGCGCGCCACAGTCCATTGTCCCCAACCAAGATTTGAGAGTCATAATGCATGAGGGACCCCCACACTGCTATGAGCAAACTCTTAAGAACATAAGAAGAGCCCCCCCCCAGATCAAGCCAAAGGCCCATCTAGTCCAGATTCCTGCATCTCACAGTGGCCCACCTAAAGCCTCAGGGAGCACACAAGGCAACAAGAGGTCTGCATCCAGTTGCCACTCCCTTGTATTTGGCATTCTGTGGTAAAATTCTGAGGTAAATATGAGGTGAATAAAAGAGAGCTTGCTAACCTGTCTGTGGGGAGGGTGCTATAATGACTTGCAACTCAGCCTGGGCCTTAAGAACAGAAGAGGAGCCCTGCTGCAACAGGCCAAAGGCCCATCTAGTCCAGCTTTCCTGCATCTCACAGTGGCCCACCAGATGCCTCAGGGAGCACACAGTCGAACTTCCTGTTGTGACATCCCTTCCCGGGACTCATGTTGTCCTCTGCACCAGGCGACATTTTCATTTTAGCTACACCAGCGGGATTGGCCCAAGAACCTCTCTCGAAGCAATGTATGGAGCTCAAAGAAAGGTGGTTACCGTCTGTCGTCCAGTGGCTAAAATTCTAAATAATTCCGCTTCAGGCATTCTAGCAAACCCGGGAAGTAGCGGCTGACATTTTGCCGCAGCTTCTGACAGCGTCCATTCAGGGTGCCAGCTGCTCTCCTGACACTTACCGAGACTCCCTGATCGTCCCGACGTTCAGAATTAATAGAATATACGATTGGTCCGCTAGTCTGTCGAGCCCTCAATCCTCTGAAGTCTGGCTTAGGCTTGTATTTATAATTCAAACACTAATGAAAAAGGAAATTAAAATGCTTCTGATTTATCAAAAGAATGAAAACTGCAGCTGAAGAAAGGGGGAAAAAATAAGGAACCAGCCCACTGGGAATTGAGAAAATTACTTTGCAAACGTTTTTTTTCCCCCCTTCACTCCTTCAAGGAAAGGAGCTATTAGTTAATAATGTTAACACGTCTTTTGTCCTTTCCACCTTGATATTCTTAATTCAAGAATGTAACAAAAATGCAACATACCTCTTAAACTGATGTAGCATTTATCTCAGTGGATTTTTTTAAAAAAAAGGAGAGAGAAGAAAATGACTTTTCTTTGCTGGTATTTTTTTTTCTCAACAGGAACAGCTCGAGTCCCGTCAACTTCAATTTTAAAATTAGTGTTATCAAAAGAAACAGAAGGGGAACTAATAACTGCCTGGTGCAAATAATCTCCGTGTTTTTGCATGACGCTTAAATCCATTGTGCGAAGAATGTTTTCGTACTGCAGAATTAATGGTGCATGCCTACTCAGAAGTAAGTGTATGTGTAGTGGGTCTACTCCCA
>JAJKFI010000053.1:5443019-5459942 GCA_029204185.1 Lerista edwardsae | reverse complement strand
TTCTTTCTTTCTTTCTTTCTTTCTTTCTTTCTTTCTTTCTTTCTTTCAGGAGGGATGGAGGGAGGGATGTTTGCACTTTCTGAGAAACGTTCTATTGTCTAAAAACACATCTATAAAATTTCAGCCCCGCGCACAGACCATGAAAATGTGGTTTGTGATGGGGGCCATGTGGGAAGCTGAGAAACCGTTCAGATCATTTAACAAAACATGGGGGGATAAAAAGAAAAGGGGAGAGGAGTCAAAGCAAATTAAATTATACATCTAAGAAGCACAAACAGAATTCTCCTTTCAGCAAACATAACCTAGTTCCTTCAAAGAAAGGAAGAGCCATAGTAATTATTTATGGCTTTTATCTCTTCAGGATACTGAAAATCAGCTACATCTCTTTGCTCCCCCCCACACACAAATAGCATCTCATTGGCACTTCTATGCTACATTAAATGGTGTGCTAATTTTTTAGGCTGGCACAGTTAAGCCAGCAAAGTTTGGCTGGCACAAGGGCCACCGTAAAGCGCATTTGGACCACTCTCGGAGTCAGGGAGGATGGCGCACGTCTGTGTGCTGGCCTCTCCGACTCTGAGAGTGGTCCAAACATACTTGATGGTGTCCCTGGTGCCGGCCAAACTTTGCTGGCCTAACTGTATCGGCCGAACTCCAGGTTAGGATTGGGCTATCAAACTAGTGGCCAAAATGGTGAAAACCTTGGTAAGTACCAAGGATATCATCATGTTATATACCATTCAATGTGGAATTTCATGCAGAATGCAAAGAAACAAACCTGAATGTAATATCTTTACTCTATCAAACGTTATGGCCAAAAAGCCAAGAAAATGAAATATAATTGTGAGGTCACTTCCTGTTGTGACATCAGTTCCAGGGCATCTTTTTGCCCTCTGCACTGGGCTACACTTCCATCAGTTACGCCAGTGGCTTGTACACATTCTGGAACAGAGGGCCAGGTGAGCAAAAGACCGAGGCAAGCAAGTTGGGCAGCAGGGAGGGTGAGACAACATACAACAACCCCAAATGCGTTTTGCTTTTATGTTGCTCCAGATGACTCCAACATTTAACTTCTGCTTGTTTAAGGTTCAAAGGAAGATGTCTCGCCAGGCAGCAAAGCTACTTTCAATTATTTAAGCGGTTGGCTTGCTCTGTGTGTGTGTGTGTGTGTGTGTGTGTGTGTGTGTGTGTGTGTGTGTGTGTGTGTGTGTGGTTTTTTTTTACATCATAAACAATTTAACAAACTTGTCGACACTTCCTGGCAAATCTTCCTGTCTATCTCAACCCCGAGTATGTGGATTGATGTGATTGCCTGCAGATGTACCTTTGGTGCTAAAACAGGGGAACAAACCCCCTCTAAACCATGAACAAGATGCAGTCGCTTGGGGCCAGAGTCCTCCAACTCACACCAAAGAAACGAGAGAGCATTGCCCTTGTGCTTCCCCAATAATGGAACACCAAGTCATATGGCCTTTGAAGCAGGAACTGGCTTGAGACATACAAAATTCTGCATGGGATGGATAGAGGGGTGTTCTTTTGCCTCTCTCACCACATCAGAACCAGGGGACAGCCACTCAAATTGAGAGTTGGAAGAATTAGAACGGATAGAAGGAAATGCTTTTTTTTTTTTACCAGCAGGTAGTTTGTCTGTGGAACTCCTTGCCATAGGAGATGGTGATGACATCTGGCCTAGGAGCCTTTAAGAGGGGACTGAAAGTCCATCGTGGGCTATAGGCCATGACAGGTGGTGCAACCTCCTTATGTTAGTAGTAGGCTACTTCAGAATGCCAGGTGCAAGGGAGTGGCCACAGGATGCAGGTATCTTATGGTCTCGTGTGCTCCCTGGGGCCTCTGGTGGGCCACTGTGAGATGCAGGAAGCTGGACTGGATGGGCCTTGGGCCTGATCCAGTGGGGCTCTTATGTTCTTAATGCTTGCAACATCTCTACTTGAAGCCCATTTCCCTTCTCAGACAGCATCCACCAAGTGTGCATATGGTTTGTGGAATATGTCTTGAGTGAGACAAGGATAAACAAGCAGATGGGTGCCGTTTGGATAGCGGATCTTTGCTCTGAGCTCTAAATTACCGACAGAAACATTCCCCCTCTTTGATCAGGAGCAGATAAAATGTATGGTAATCCTTCTTTCCTTTGTGAAAGCTACATCTCATTCATGCAGAGGAAACGGAGTATTACAAGTATCAAACGTTCCAGCCGTAACACATTACCAGGTTGTCTTAAACAGGCATTAAAAGGGCAATGAATGACACGATACTTGTTTTTTGCTAGAAATTGTGCCGGGCTAGGTTCTATCCCCTTGCCCTGCTGGATTAGGCCAAAGGCCCATTTAGTGCAGCTTCCTGCATCTCACAGTGGCCCACCAGGTGCCTCAGGAAGCACACGAGACCACAAGATGCCTACTTTCTGAGGTAAAATTCTGAGGTAAATATGAGGTAAATAAAAGAGAATTTGCTATCCTGTCTGTGGGGAGGGAGCTATAATAACTTGCAACCCAATCAGGGTCTTAAGAACATAAGAAGAGCCTTGCTGGATCAGGCCAAAGGCCCATCTAGTCCAGCTTCCTGCATCTCACCCTGGCCCACCAGATGCCTCAGGGAGCACACAACACAACAAGAGACAATTTACTTCTAAAACCAGGAGGCTGCATTTATCCATCATGGCTTGTCATCAGTGATGGATATTTCTTCCAGAAATCTGTCCAATCCACTTTTAAAGGCATCTAGGCCAGACACCATCACCACCTCCTGTGGCAAGGAGTTCCACAAATTAATGTTCTATGTCTCCTGCCACTCAGGGCGCAAGCCTAACCTGGAGTTCAGCAGGTACAGTTAGGCCAACAAAGTTTGGCCAGCACAAGGCCAACGTAAAGTGCGTTTGGAGCACTCTCGGAGTCAGGGAGGAGGGCGCACGTCTGTGTCCTGGGCTGGTGCGAATGTGCCTTGTGTGGCACGTTTGCAACAGCCCTGGGCTGATGTAAGCAGTTGGTTTTTTAACCTACACACATAAGCTTGTGCATAAGGAAACGATTCCTTCATGATCTGTTTTTTTTTTTAAACGTATTTGTGGACATAGCAGAATTTATGAGCACAAGTGAGCTATTTCGAATTGAAAGGCAACGAGGTGCAACATAGCAGTTTGTTTTCTTTCTTTAAAAACCACCCCCCCCCAAAAAAATATGTACGTAAAACAGTAAATTCTGAGGCTGCTAATATGAACCTCACATCTCAAAACGGAGAAGCGGGGGGAGAAACCAACCTGATGCTCAGACAGCCAAGCTGCCAAGCTGTCTGCATATTTAGGTGTGTTTTTCTCCCCATTTGTCATCCGTCACAGCCTATTTTGGTTCCTCTGAACCATAGCTGAGCTTCAGCTGTCATATCGATTTGGATATGGGACACATGAAAATTGCTATGCGCTGAGCATTATTGGAAAGGACCCTCGTCCCTGACCTGTTTCTTAGCAGGAAATGCCTCAAGGCAGCTACCCTCCCCTCTCTTCCAAGTTGCTTCTTAACATTCCCCCCACATCCCTAACAGAGGTGGTATTTCTACCCTGCTGATGCTCAAGTTGTTTGTGAGTCCGCCGCCGGTCCGAATGACTGTGTGACACATGCCAAGGCTGGATTAATGCTCTGCTGAAAAGTAACAAATAGATGCATCACTGGTGCCCATACATCTTGAGTGATTTGGGGGGACTGACTCCCATTCCAGATTATGTGCTCATGAAAGGCTAAGGCAATCAAGCAGGCAGGGTCTAAAAGGTGGGGGGCGGCAGATGGGGTGGATGCTGCCATTTCTTACGGGATAATGAAAAACAGCCAATGGTGATAAAGTGGTTTCTTTTTGACAAGCGTGCTCTTCCTTCACATTCAGGCTGTGCTCGTGCAAACCAAGGTGAATCTCAGAAGTCGATTTGAAATGCCTGCATATGTGTCAATGCAGGAGGCATTAGGGCATCTAATGAGCAGGGGTGCCCTGGCCCATTTTTGCCTCAAGTTGGAAGAGGAGAACAAATGGAACAGCAGGCACAAAAGTGCCACAGTTAGCAGTCCTTGTCCACAGGCTTGGCATCTGAGGATTTGACTATCTGGGGGGGGGCACGAGTGCAGGGCTGGAGGGCCTCCCTGAGGCACCTGGTGGGCCACTGTGAGATACAGGAAGCTGGACTAGATGGGCCTTTGGCCTGATCCAGTGGGGCTCTTCTTATGTTCTTAAGGCCCAGACTGGGTTGCTCGTTATCATAGCTCCTTCCCCACAGACAGGATAGCAAATTCTGTCTCATTTACCTCAGAATTTTACCTCAGAAATTTACCTCAGAATGCCAGATACAAAGGAGTGGCAACAGGACGCAGGGATCTTGTTGCCTTGTGTGCTTCCTGAAGCATCTGGTGGACCACTGTGAGATCAGAAGCTGGACTAGATGGGCCTTTAGCCTGATCCAGTGGGGCTCTTCTTATATTCTTAAGGCCCAGACTGGGTTACTCATTATTATAGCTCCTTCCCCACAGACAGGATAGCAAATTCTGTTTTCTTTACCTCAGAATTTTACCTCAGAAATTTACCTCAGAATGCCAGATACAAAGGAGCGGCAACAGGACGTAGGCATCTTGTTGCCTTGTGTGCTTCCTGAAGCATCTGGTGGACCACTGTGAGATCCAGGAAGCTGGACTAGATGGGCCTTTGGCCTGATCCAGCAGGGCTCTTCTTCTGTGCTTCCAGCCCTCAGCTAGCTCCACGAATGCTGTTCGGCCCACTGTATGAAGTGAGTTGGACATGTTTGGTGTAACTAGATGGGCGGCAGGAGATTTTGGACCAGGCCCGGCTCCGGTGCAACTTGCACTGTGCGATGAAAGGACCAGAACTCGACTGCTGAAGCAAACCAATCATGCAAACGACACTCCCCTGGCTCATGATAAAAAAAAGCAGAAGACATATTTCAAAGCAAACAGTATTGGCTGTCATGGCTGGAGACCCTGATGCGCCCATGTGCAGTGCTGACCTTCATCCCTTGCACCGGGGAGTTCATCATTCACTCGGATCAATGCTGTCTAGAGGGAGACAGGATTGGATGGAGGTTGCAAGTCTCACTGCCCTTTATGGGGTGCTTGGTGCTTTTATGTGGCTGTAGAGCTGCAGAGATGGAGCCACAGAGGTAGTCACCGGATGCTTTGAGCCCTGCCAAGCAACTGTGCGAGGCACTAGATGAGTTGGTTGGTAGACCTGCTCTGGCAGGAGAAGGCAGCCATCGCTGGAAGGAAAGCAGGTGACACCGTTCTCCTGTTGAGCAGACGAAATGCAGAAACCAGCTGCACCCGATGGAGTGCGTGCGTGCGTGCGTGTGTGTGTATGCACGAGTGAGTGAATGCGCGAGTGAGTGAATGATAATGACAGATAAAAGGAAATATTTTTTGACCTAGTGGGTCATTCATCTGTGGAACTCCTTGCCACAGGAGCTGATGATAGCATCTGGCCTAGGTGCCTTTCAAAGGGGATTGGAGAGATTTCTGGAGGAAAAGTCCATCGTGGGCTACAGGCTATGACGGGGGGGGGGCGCAATCTCCTTGCGTTAGTAGTAGGCTACTTCAGAATGCCAGCTGCAAGGGAGTGGCAACAGGACACAGGCATCTTGTTGCCTTGTGTGCTCCCTGAGGCACCTGGTGGGCCACTGTGAGATAAAGGAAGCTGGACTAGTTGGGCCTTTGACCTGATCCAGCAGGGCTCTTCTCTGACATCAATAGACAGCCCAACCCTGTTCCCACCCCCTTGGGGAGCTATCCAAGGTACTGATTGAAGGGATACCTTGAGGCCCTGCTTCATGCCATGTGCAAGGGAGTGGCAACAGGACGCAGGCATCTTGTTGTTTCATTTGCTCCCTCAGGCACCTGGTGGGCCACTGTGAGATACAGGAAGCTGGACTAGGTGGACCTTCGGCCTGATCCAGCGGGGCTTTTCTTGTGTTCTTAATGAGGGCGCAATCCTCTCCGTTGCAACATGCCCACCCCCATGTGCAGGTTCCAATTGGGTCTAATCGCTCCAGTTGGGCTAAAGCTGGTCCCCAATGCCTCAACATTTCACATTGTGCTTTCCCAAGGTAACCTTTTCCAGTGCTTTACACCTGTGCTCTGTTTTTGCATGCTATTCCGGCTTGTTTAAACCTTGGCTTTGAGCACAATCCTAACCTCGAATTAGGCCGGCATAAACTAAGCCAGCAAAGTTTGGCCAGCAGAAGGGCCACCGTAAAGCATGTTTGGACCACTCTGGGAGTCAGGGAGGTTGGATCGCATCTGTGTGCTGGCCTCTCTCACTCCGAGAGGGGTCCAAACATACTTTACAGTGTCCCTTGTGCTGAGCAAACTTTGCTGGCTTAGCTTATGCCGGCCTAACTCAGTTTAGGATTGCGCCCTTTGTTGGCTACAGGCTTACTGCAGTAGGACTGCAAGCAACCCCCCTGGTCCTGCTACCTCAATCTCCTGTAATTGTGCCTCCATCTTTCCCTCCTGCTAGAGATTGCATCTGGCGTCTCCTTGGGTCAGCAAATATCTCATTTTGTGCTACTGGGCCCCAATTCCGGCTGTCCTCCGGCAGTGTTATGAGCCAAGGCGAGATAGCAATAAATTCCTGGTGCCAAGCTCGATCGCTGCTTCTCCCACTAATAGACAGTGGCCCACAAACCTCACGGAGTGATAACTTATTTTTCCCGAGAAAAAATTCTCTCTCAGATGGACTCGCACGCTTAACTGCCTCGCATAATTCCCCCCACCCCTCTGCCGCGGAGCCCTCTGTATGAGTTATTGTATAAATACAGTTTGTAAATTAAACCTGGGGTTGGATCAATACTCGCCTCCTTGCTACAGGGGAGAACTTAATAATGGAAAGGTGTTCTCATAATTTTTATGGGTCCCGGGGGCTGCTTCGCCTCGTGTCGGTAAAACGTGTCGTTAAGTCCTTTTAATGATACGAGTTGAACTCTGGGGGTTCGGTAATTGTGTGGCGATGACAACATTCGCAAAGCCTTTTCGACCATAGCCAGCATTTGCAAAATATTTCTCATGCTACGGGCCAGTGACTCCAATCGGTTGTTTACTAATTTTCAGTGCCAACCATTCCAAATCAGATTCCCCAACTGGAATAGATTCTGCCCTGGAGTAGATAAACGGCGCAATCCTAAACTGGAGTTAGGCCAGCAAAGTTTGGCTGGCACAAGGGACACCGTCAAGTATGTTTGGACCACTCTTGGAGTCAGAGAGGCCAGCACACAGACGTGCGCCATCCTCCCTGACTCCGAGAGTGGTCCAAACGCACTTTACAGTGGCCCTTGTGCCAGCCTTTGCTGGCCTAACTGTGCTGGCCTAAGTCCAGGTTAGTATTGCACTCTAAGGCACTCTTTGAAGAGAATTCGCTCTCAGAGGAAACTGGGGGAGACAGAGCTCTCTTTATCGCAGTGGTTCTGAAACCTTTTTCTACCAGAATCCTCTTTTTAGAATGACAATTGGCCCAGGACTCACCAAAAGTGATGTCATGGCCGGAAGTGCCATCATTGTGACACCAGCAAGAAGGTTAGATTGACTGGCGTCGGCATGACATCATTTTCTTGAAGCTTCCGGGGCACACAAATATGGCTGACTCAGATCTTTCCCGCCAATAAGGATCACCGCGAATTCATGAATAAAAATCTTCCTGCACGTGTGTAAAAGTTAATATCAACTTTTTAAATCATGCCTGCGTGTTCTGCATACGGGTGTGCGAATCGCTTTAAGAAAAATGGGATTTAATTTCCACGGAAAGGTTCATGTATTCACATTACATCAGTATGTAATATTTCCCCCCTTCTTTTTCCCCCCTTCCCGTTTACACGTTTTTCCCGCCTTCCATTTTCTACTATAATATTTTTGAAATTCTGAACATTAACAGAATTTGTTTTATGGGGGGGGGTTGAGTGTAGAAGTTTAAAAAAATACTCTTAATAGTCTAGAAGTAAAAAAGAATTACTCTCATATTGACAACTACTTGTGTCATGAAGAGATTTTAATGTAATTTTCCTATATATTTATTTGATTTTTGCCCACCCTCACCTTTTTTTCTTTCCTTCCCGTTCACACGTTATTTCTGCTTGTGTAGATTTCAAAAAATAAGTCTGTCAAAACAGTGCAATCCAAGTTTAAATAGACAGCAAGTGGCATTTCGTCCAGTGTGTTCAGTAATATAATTACGTGGAATTAAACCTTGGAATTGCATATTAACTCATAATTAGGTTACCAATGATGTTTCTACACGATCACACATTGTTATTTTGGTAAGTTTTTACTTCAGGAGTAAATTATTAAGTGCTAAACATCACGCGAAAAGCAATCTGAAATGCTTGGAATAAAGATTGTTTGGGGCACACAAACATGGCCGCTAAGCCCGCCCCCTGGCTTCACTCGATTCCTATCAATTCAACAGGGATGCCGACTCCAGTCAATCTAACCTTTTTGGACACCAGAGCCTGCTGCTTTCCTGAGAAGGCAGCCAAAAGTTCGGTTATTTCCCAACCGTTTTCCAATGGCAAAGTGAATCAGAAAGAAAAAAAGCCCATTCACAACCTTGACCCAAGCAAAACAACCACACAGCCCTTCCCCTTCCAGCATCCCATCTCCCCATATTTTCAATATGGCCGCTCTAGGTGTTTCGCGACCCACATGAAATTGGCTCACAACCCAATCCAACAAGCGCCTTAGGGCCGAGGCTAGCCGCTTGCAGCAGCCCAATTATGACATCATTTCCTGTTGTGACATCACTTCTGGGGCAACATTTTGTCCTCTGAACTGGGCTACACTCTTTAGCTACTGCCCTGCATCCTTGTAATGTCCCCGCTACTTTTTCTGCAACACATTTGCTGACTTTCAACTCACACAGACTGTGTATTGGTCTGCCCTGGGACTGGCTCTCTGATCTTGTGCAGCCATGTGATGGATGTGTAGATTGGGTTCTATGCTGCAATCCCTATAGGGGCTAATTAATGGCTGCCCCTCCAAAAGCACTCCCAGACCAAATCAATCAGCTCTGTTGATACTGGAGAAAAAAAGCTTGCGCTCTCAAGAAAAGGCACAGACTGTCCTTTTATGTCGGGGAACTGCTCATTAGGGATTTTAACAAGGAAGGAAAAAAGAGTAGGGGAAAGGATGTTTGTCCACTAAAACGTTGCAAACTGACATGGGACAATGGAGCTACCAATGCTTTTTTGTTTCCTAAAAATCAATCGGGCAGGAGCCATGCAATTATCTGGGGAGTCCCACTGCAAGGAGAGAATCTGTTGAAGAGCACATTCATTCATTCATTCATTCATTCATTCATTCATTCATTCATTCAGGGCGCAATCCTAACCTGGAGTTAGACTGACACAGTTAGGTAATCAAAATGTGGCTGGCACAAGGGACAGCATCAAGTACGTTTGGACCATTCTTGGAGTCAGAGAGGCCAGCACACAGATGTGCCCCATCCTCTCTGACTCCGAGAGTGGTCCAAATACTCTTTGCGGTGTCCCTTGTGCTGGCCAAACTTTGCTGGCCTAACTGAGCCGGACTAACTCCAGGTTAGGATTGCGCCCTCATTCATTCATTCATTCATTCATTCATTCATTTAAAGAATTTATACATTGGCTTTCTCCCAATGAGGGCAATCACTGCAGCTTACGACATGGAAACAGCAATCAAACATTAAGAACGCAATCCTATCCTGGAGTTAGGCTGGTGCAGTTAGGCCAGCAAAGTTTGGCCGGCACAAGGGACACTGTAAAGCACATTTGGACCACTCTTGGAGTTGGGGAGGATGGCGCACGTCTGTGTGCTGGCCTCTCTGACTCCCAGAGTGGTCCAAACATACTTTACGGTGTCCCATGTTTGGACCAGAATCTGAGAGGCCAGCACATAGACGTGCACCATCCTCCCTGACTCTTGGGCCAGTCAAACCTTGCTGGGCTAACTGCGCTGGCCTAACTCCAGGATCGGATTGAGCCCTAAGTTGACTATGCTGAAGATGTCAGTTTCTCTCTCGGCAATTCTCCTACTTTGATGGTGGCTCCATTTCACTGATGCAGAAAATTAATTAGTGCATTATATTTTCGCACTTCATGGAGCTAGACGTTGTTGCAAAAAAAAAAAAAAAAAAAAAAAGGAGACGCAGCCCAACTTCACGAATGAACAAACACCAAATTTGCTTCTCGCCGAATGGCTTTTGAATGATAACGACAAAACAGCCACGATAAAGACAGATACTGTATTTAAACATTAGTGGAGGGGGAAAGGAAACTTTTATTGACGCTAGTAGCAAGCCATTGGACTGCTGACTTTGGGTGGGATAATCCTTCTCCCATTATCAGATGCATCTAGATTTGATGCATCTGACTGGCTTGGTATGTTTAGCCTGGAGAAGAGAAGGCTAAGAGGGGATATGATAACACTCTGCAATTATCTGAAGGGCTGTCGTAAGGAAGAAGGGACAAATTTATTCTCATCTGCCTTTGATGGTAGAACTGTGTCCAATGGGTACAAATTGCAAGAGAGGAGATTCTGGTTGGACATCAGGAAGAACTGCTTGACAATAAGAGCGGTTCGGCAGTGGAACAGATTGCCACTGGAGGGAGGTGGTGGATTCTCCCCCACTGGAGACTGTCAAGCAGAGGCTTGACAGGCACCTGCTGGAGGTGCTCTAGGAGGATTTCCTGCTACAGGCAGGGGGTTGGACTAGATGACCTTGTAGGTCCTCCCAACTCGATGATTCTATGAAAAGCCCTTGAGTGAGCTTGCTTAAACTTGCATGAACAGGCATGTTCATAGTTCACAATGCATGCTAAGGTGACTTTACACGCCACACTTGATAGCCAAAAGGTTGAGAAGCAATGATTGATTGATTGATTGATTGATTGATTGATTGATTGATTGATTGATTGATTGATTAATCGACCTCTGATTGAACTGGAACGACAGGAAGTAGAGCAATATAGCAGCAACATTGCTGGGCAAATATTAATTCAAAACACAGTTTTTTTTGCTGGCTACTCGGACAACCCAGTTCCAACACACAGGGGAGGTTGCTGGACCTTGAGATCAAGGTCTGGTTATTTGAGAACTAACACCAAGGACAGACTTGTTTATCTAAATTTTTGCTGCACAGAGAGTTCGGAAACATTAATTTCCTTTGGCTGTGGTCTCTACTTTCTGGGATCCCCACTAGGGTAATAGACCTTTTAATCCATTCTGAACAACACACACACAAAATACCCATTGTGCCTTATGCTAGCTTTGGAGGAAAAAAATACATTTCTTTAGGTTAAAAGACAACCTGGGGACAGACTTGGATGACAATCATTCCTGGGACTCACACAAATGACCTGTTCTGGCCGTGCGCAGAACACTTTGCTGTCAAATATTAATCCTTTTGTTCAGTACCCGGCTGTGAATTTGGGTAGTAGGGCAAATTACTTGCGCCGCACAGTGCGCTGTGTGATGGTGATGGGCCTGGACTTCGCGGTCAATGGAGACATCAACAGAACAGTAGCCCTGAAGGCCAGGGGCAAAGTGAACACATCGGTCTCATTTCCCCCCATCATCCTTTTTGGGGAGACCAGCTGTGCGGTCAGTTTCACTTAGAGATGGAACTGAGTATAAAAAGAAAGGAGTGGACAACATCCTTCATACAAATCAGGGCACAATCCTCACCTGGAGTTAGGCTGGCACAATTAGGCCAGCCAAGTTTGTCCAGCACAAGGGACACCATCAAGCATGTCTGGAGCGCTCTCAGAGGCAGAGAGGCCGGAACACAGACATGCACCATCCTCCCTGACTCCAAGAGTGGTCCAAACGTGCTTTATGGTGTCCCTGGTGCCGGCCAAACTTTGCTGGCCTAACTATCCCGGCCTAACTCCAGGTTAGGATTGCGCTCTCAGAAGATGAAAAGCAATGTCTCCCACATCAAGGACTCCCGAGAAGAAGACGAAAAATACAGATGACAAGATAAATGCCAGCCAGGAATTGGTTCTTCTTAGAGAAGGATGCGAGACAGATGTTTCAAAGAGGATGGTTTTTGTTTTGTTTTTTAACGGCTGGAGATCCCTAATGGCTTGAAAAATACCTGGGCAGCTTGGAAAAGGGGGATTTATTATGCCATCCACTGTAGAGGAGAACTGAAGGTCTTTTTTTGTTAACACATACACACATAGGGTGCAATCTTAACCTGGAGTGAGGCTGGCACAGTTAGGCCAGCAAAATTAGGCCAACACAAGGGACACCGTAAAGAACATTTGGGCCACTCTCAGAGGCAGAGTGCATTTCTGCTCTCACTTCTGCTGGGGAGGCAGGCAGGCAGGAAAGAGCACCTGGAAAGATGTGCACCATCCTCCCTGACTCTGAGAGTGGTCCAAATGTGCTTTACGATATCCCTTGTGCCGGCCAAACATTGCTGGCCTAACTGTGCCGACCTTACTCCAGGTTAGGACTGCCCACTAAAGAAGAGTTCCTGAGACCCTCCCAAAACCTGGATCCAGTTTGAAAAAGTGGTAACAGGGTCTACCTCTTTCATGGGATGCTTAGGATCCTATTACACACCACAATGCAGGCCAAACATCGCCTTCCGTTTCCCAAGACCTCCAAGTAACCAATCATAATAAGCCTCTTGTGCTCCCTGAGGCATCTGGTGGGCCACTGTGAGAGACAGGAAGCTGGGCTAGATGGGCCTTTAGCCTGATCCAGCGGGGCTGTTCTTAAGGCCTAGATTGGGTGGCAAGTTATTATAGCTCCCTCCCCACAGACAGGATAGCAAATTCTCTTTTATTTACAATATTTCAGAATTTTGCCTCAGACATTTACCTCAGAATGCCAGATAAAGGGAGTGGCAACAGGACGGAGGCATCTTGTTGCCTTGTGTGCTTCCTGAGACATCTGGTGGGCCACTGTGAGATAAAGGAAGCTGGACTAGATGGGCCTTTGGCCTGATCCAGCAGGGCTCTTCTGCTGGGGAGGCAGGCAGGCAGGAAAGAGCACCTGGAAAGATGTGAAGTTTTAAGGACACGTGCCCCTAATTTAATCCGGTCTTCTCAGAAATGCTGGGCCCTGTTTGCTGAACAGTTGACATAACCCCAAACGGGGCCAGACTTTGCCTGGTTCCAACTTAATTAACAGCAGCTCCCACAGCTCTAGTAATGACTCATAGTAGCTCGATGTCTTGGAGATGAGATGTGACATGAGTGTGTTTTGGATACACCAAGCGTAATTATTTAATGATGAAGTAAACGTTGATTAGGAAGCCCGCAAGCGGTTACACTGCTTTGTGGGGTATTTTTGCCGTGGTCGAAAAAATGAATACAGTTTATTTTGCTGTAGGTCTGGCAGGCCTGCTGTTTTGGACAGTGATACACAACAAGACAGTCTTTTCCCCCTAGGAAATGGGGCGGTGATTATGGGTGCAAGCCTAACCTGGAGTTAGGCCGGCACAGTTAGGCCAGCAAAGTTAGGCCAGTGTAAGGGACACCATCAAGGATGTTTGGACCACTCTCGGAGTCAGAGAGGCCAGCACACAGACGTGCACGATCCTTCCGGACTCCGAGAGTGGTCCAAACATGCTTTACGGTGGCCCTTGGGCCAGCCAATTTTTGCTGGCCTCACTGTGCTGACCTATCTCCAGGTTAGGCTTGCATCCTGAAGCACTGCGGAACTACACTGTTTCTCAGCCTGCAAAGCTGTTTTTAGCACTGAAAGACCCACTTCTGGGTCTTGCACGGAGGCTACCTTTCTTCCCCCAGGTTCGCTCCAGAATGCATCATGATGAACTGTCATGCCGCCCGGAAGTGGGACTTTCAGTGCTAAACAATTAAGGGTGCAATCCTAACCTGAAGTTAGGCCAGCAAAGTTCGGCTGGCACCAGGGCCACCATCAAGCACATTTGGACTGCTCCCGGAGTCGGGGAGGATGGTGCATGTCTGTGTGCTGGCCTCTCTGACTCTGAGATTGGTCCAAACATACTTGACGATGTTCCTTGTGCCAGCCAAATTTTGCTGGCCTAACTATGCTGGCCTAACTCTAGGTTAGGATTGCACCCTAAGGGTCCCTAAGGGCACAATCCTGGAATGCAAGCTGGCATTCTTGAACTGCAGCAATTGCACAACCATGAAACATCCCTGACCGAAAGCAAGATGAGGACAAAACATGAACTAAAAACAAATTTTAAAAAAACAACTTATTTGACCATTTATACCCTCCCCAAAGGAATATAGCAAGAATCAGGTCTGCAGTTTCCAAGATGGCTCTCCCAATTTTCCACCACCCACCTGACATCATGTTGCGACCCACCAAATGGGTCCCGATCCACCATTTGAATAGCGCTGATGTATAGATCATGGAACTGGACTTGCAATTAGAAAAGTGGCCATTAACAAAAATCCCCGAAGGGTGGCTATTAAAAAGAATATCTGCTCTGAGTGCAGAGGCAGTAATATGATTAGGGATACTTTGGCCCGGAGAAACACCAATGACAAGTCGTGCGTGCTCAGATAATGCCATTTCGAAAGGCAATTAAAGGCAAAGAGAGGCTTGATCTGGGGAGATCGGAGCCGCGCTGGAGAATGGGAAACCTAATTGGCTTGTACACCCTCCCCAAACACTTGCTCTGCGCGAGAAGGAGGGGACATTCTTCCGCGATGGTAATGAGGCAATTATAACGGCAGACCGATTTCCTTTAAAAGTCTGGCGCTTATTATTTTTTACTGCGACTGGACTGTTTCGGTAATGGATTGGGGCTGAAGGAGGTTTCAGAGACAATCCCACATGATTCCTTGCAGGCCACTCAATTGTGAAGGCCTTGGGTGGTTACACATTGCTAATTCCGCCCACTAGTTCCATCTGCCAGCAGGGAGCCCCCAGAAATAATACAATCATAGTGCCTTGTATGTTCCTTGGTAGCTTTTGATGCTGTTCCAACTGATTCCCCTCTAGAATGTACAGCAGTCCCCCTCCTCATTGGGTTCCTTGCCAAACCAATCAAGACCTCAATGGAAACAACGAGGTGTTAATGAGGTGTGAACCTCTCCCAGAGAGGTGTGAATAGCTGCTAAGAGCCTTCAGCAGCTGCTGCCCAAACATTGTGAGGAAGGGAGAAGAACCGGAACAAGGTTCTTGTGCGCAGGGAGGCCCTGATCCACAATGTGTGGAAGGCGCAGGGCCTTTTCGGTAGTGGTCCCAGAATCAGGGCACACGTGCCTTCGACATCTTGCCTTCCTCCTTGGCCTCTTCTGGAAAGAGGTGAGGACGTTGGGATTCTCCCAAGCATTTGGAAATTAGTTTGAAAATTCACTTGGTTGCCAGAAAAGGTTTGGTGTTTTTTTTTAGTTCAGAAAAAAGGGCAATTAGCAGCGCAGAGATGTACACGGCTCACAGTGCGCCAGGGGTGCGTGACATCACTGCGCCCCCCCCCAGCGCCGCTGCCACCCTGCCCTCTGTATCACCTGGCCACACTTCCCTACCCACAGACTTGCCCCATTTAGGAGTAACCTGAGCACAAGGGAGGGAGGGGGTAAAATGCACATTTGAGACATACAAAATTATGCATGGAAGGGATAGCGTCGATAGAGGGATGTTCTTTTCCCTCTCTCAAAACACCAGAATGAGGGGGCATCCACTAAAACTGAGGGTTGGGAGAGTTAAAACAGATAAAAGGAAGTACTTTTTTACCCAGCGGGTAGTTAATCTGTGTAACTCTTTGCCACAGGAGGTGGTGATGGCATCTGGTCTGGGTGCCTTTAAGAGGGGATTGGACGGATTTCTGGAAGAAAAGTCCATCATGGGCTATAGGCAATGATGGATTGTGCAACCCTCTTACATTAGTAGTAGGCTACTTCAGAGTACCGGGTGCAAGGGAGTGGCAACAGGATGCAAGCATCTTGTAGTCTCATGCCTCCCTGGGGCACCTGGTGGGCCGCTGTGAGATACAGGAAGCTGGACTAGATGGGCCTTTGGCCTGATCCAGCAGGGCTCTTCTTATGTTCTTATGTTCTTAATGCACATGCACGCTATGCCGTACCGCAGCCAGCACCCGCTGTGCACATCTTTCCCACCCTACACCTCTGTAACACCATGACCCTATGCATACCTACTCAGTACTAAGGGCCCGATCCGATCCAGCTCTTCAGCAGTGATGCATCTGTGCCAACAGGGTGTGCACATTCTGCAGTGGGGAGGGGGCGGTCGTGGCGGTCTCCTCAAGGTAAGTGAATGTTTGTCCCCTTGCCTTGGAGCTGCATTGTGGCCACACTGGTCAAGGAAGGTTGGATCGGATGGGGCCATAACAACAGAATCCTGAAGGTGGCAGTGCCCAGTGACGGTGACCACTGGATCCAAGGGGTGCCCAGGCTACCCCTGGAGGCTCCTTGGGGGTAAGGAAGCATTTACTCCCTTACCCGGGGTAACAACACTGCGGTGCCAATGGCTGCCTTATATTTGGGCTGGGGAGGGAGGGAGGCAGGCAGGCACCGTCGTGGGTCATTAGTCACAGTTTGGGGCTTTTCCTCCTGAAATCTGTCCAGTCCCCTTTTAAAGGCATCTAGGCCAGGTGCCCTCGCCACCTCCTGTGGCAAGGAGTTCCACAGATGAATGACCCGCTCTAATGGAAACAGAATGCCGAACGCAGTAAGCCTTTGCTCTGATCATCTTGTTGTATTCAAGGAGACTGTCTCTTTTTTTTAATCCACCCTCCCCCCCCCAAAAAAAAAACTGCTGGAAAATTAGCTGGGTCCACTGTCAGACATGGCAGCCTCCCTGTTGTCATAGGAATGGCAGCCCCAGCCATCTCTGGTTGCCCCTTCATGACAGAAGTACCTGCAACACTGCATTGTTAATAATAATAATAATAATAATAATAATAATAATAATAATAATAATA